>CM056051.1:471740054-472207518 GCA_029574335.1 Rana kukunoris | reverse complement strand
ACGCCGAGTCGTCACACCGCGCGTGTTCCGCCGGCGGGAATTTGATCCGATGTGTGTACAGCCATCGGATCAAACAGTCCGGCGGACATATCCGATGGAACGGTCCGTCGGACCGTTTCCATCGGATACATCCCATCGTGTGTACGCGGCCTAAGACTTTGCCTTGCTGAGCAACAGAAAATGTCCTGACCAGCTTCTACTGACCATTTACTTCAAGGTTGGGCTTGGGCTGCACCAATATGGTGGGCCTGCAGTTTCCACATAACTCATATCGGAAGAGGACACACAATCTGTAAGCTGGGAGGTGTGGTCACACCATGGTGATGTGGCATGCGGGCTACCTTCACCCTTTCAAAAGGCATAGTCCATCATAGTAACCATAGAACCTGTGTCTACAAGTAGGGATGAGCTTCGCGTTTCGATACGAACGTATGTTCGACTCGAACATTGTCTGTTCGTACGTTCATCGAAATTCGAACAAAATCGGTCGTTCGCGCCAAATTCGAGTGACGCAAAACGGCCCATAATTTACTGCGCGCAAAAAACGAAGAGCCATAATTGGCCAAAGCCTGGGTGGCTTTGGCCAATTATGGCTCAGGGCTTTAGCACACGCCCCACACTATATAAGGCCGCCTGCTGGGCGGCCTTGTGTAGTGTGTTCCAGCTTGTTCATGAAAGCAGTTAGAGAGACAGAGAGATTGACTTTTTAGATAGATAGATAGAGCAGGCTAGTCAGTTTAGCTTTAATTACAGTGTGTAGAGAATATATATACATCCCTAGGAGTTGTACATATATTTATACACTGTATAGCTTAGCTAGATCTGCTATTCCTAATTTACTGGCAGGCAGGTGATTGTGCTATTTAAAGACGTTATCACAGGCATAGACACCCAGCAGGTACAATATTTAAAGGATTTTTTTTATTTTTTTATTTAAGCATCAATAAAATCACTGCTCCTGGAGCAGTGATTTTAACCACTTCAGACCCGCGCTATAGACGAATGACGGCTACAGCGCGGGTCTGAATATCCAACACGCCGTCTTTTGACGGCCGCCCCTTTGGGCGTTCCCAGCGCGCACTCCAGAGCGCGCTGCGGGGAAGCCCTGTGTTGGCTGTGTCCCTTGGACACGGCCAATCACAGATCGCGGCGAACGGCCAATCAGAGTGGCCGTTTGCGATGCGATCTGTGCGGCGAATGAGAGATGATCTCATAGATCATCTCTCATTGCCATTTTACACAGAGACAGCATCCTGTCTCTGGAGAGAAGGAGACTGATCTGTGTTCCTTGTACATAGGGACACAGATTGGTCACCCCCTCAGTCACCCCCCCTCCCCCCACAGTTAGAACACACCTAGGATACACATTTAACCCCTTCCTTAGCCCCTAGTGTTAACCCCTTCAATGCCAGTCACATTTATACAGTAATTAGTGCATATTTTTAGCACTGATTGCAGTATAAATGTGAATGGCGCCAAAAATGTGTCAAAAGTGTCCGATGTGTCCGCCATAATGTCGCAGTACCAATAAAAATCGCAGATCGCCGCCAAACCAGTCGCTTATTGCGATTTTTTTTTTACCAAAAATATGTAGAAGAATACGTATCGCCCTAAACTGAGAAAAAAAATTTGTTTTTTTTTAAATTGGGATATTTATTATAGCAACAAGTAAAAAATATTGTATTTTTTTTCAAAATTGTCGCTCTTTTTTGTTTATAGCGCAAAAAATAAAAACCGCACAGGTGATCAAATACCACCAAAAGAAAGCTCTACTTGTGAGGAAAAAAGGACGTCAATTTTGTTTGGGAGCCACGTCGCACGACCGCGCAATTGTCAGTTAAAGCGATGCAGTGCCGGAAGCTGAAATTTCACCTGGGCAGGAGGGGGGTATATGTGCCCAGTAAGCAAGTGGTTAATGATGCTTAATTTAAAAAAATAAAAATAAAAAAAATTCCTTTAAATATTGTACCTGCTGTGTGTCTATAGTTTGCCTGTGAAAACGTCCTTGAGAACCCGGGTTTTGCCCGACTGAACATGTATCAATGGAAAAAAAAGTCCTGCTCCTGAAAAAATTACAGATTTTTAAACTTTTTTCCATTGATACATGTTCCCTGGGGCAAGACCCGGGTTCTGAAAGATGTTTTCCAACAGTAAATTGAATATTGGTCTTTAAAATTATCGTCTTTGAATTCGAACGTTCAAGTCCCATAGACTTCAATGAGGTTCTAAATCAGGGGTGCCCAACCTTTTGAAGAGCAAGGGCCACTTAAGCAACTTGATAACCAGTCGTGGGCCACAATGAGCGGAGCAGGTGGATGACAGGTCACGTCTACTCTATAGGCCCTCTGATCCGATCTGCCCAGATGGAAGGGGATGAATTTTCTTCTATTTTTTTTTTATTTTTTTTAGAGGATTGGATTTGATGTAGGCAGGCATAAACGGACAGAAGTCTGTTTACATCTGCCGCTCTGTAGAGGTGAATTGAGGGTCCAATTGGGTAGGGTCGATCATGTGAAAAGGGCCTAAGACTGCTTCTACACTGATGTAGTGCAGTTTACCCACACCACAGGTGCAGCGTAGTGCACCTATGTCTAACCCGCGGGTTAGCTAACTTTGCCATAGACCCCGCCTGTGGCAAAAGCTGGCTCTGTACAGAAAGCATTGGCTTATGGAGCTCTGCTCAGGAGCAGTTTTCTTCCTCTACCACCAGCTTCATGCACAACACTAATGCTGTGGTAGGACTGGTAGGCAACCTGCGATCTGGGCTTGCCAACCCACCATTCTAGAGCAGGAGGTCGCGGGCCACATTAGAGGGCTCCGCGGGCCACATGTGGCCCCCGGGCCACTGGTTGGCCATCCCTGTTCTAAATGTTCGTGCGAATGGTCGGTCTGTTCGACGGTTCTGGTGCGAACCAAACGCGGGGGTGTTCGGCTCATCCCTATCTACAAGGCAGCAGGCAGTTGACCATTCAAAGGATAATTTAGGTTGGAGACAGGATGATGCATTCCTCGCAGGTTGCCACTTTAAGGGAATGGCTAGTATCAGTGCTTTAAGTGGGCCGGAACGCGGCGGTACTCAGTACCGCCACTTCCAAAAATGGCCCTGGAGAGTACCAGCACCTCTCCGTGCGCCCAGTACGTGGGTTTCCCGTACCGGAACGCACTGGCGTAGCGGGGGGGGGGGGGGGGGGGGCTCCTGCACCGGGCGAAAAAATGCAGGGGGGCAAAATCCTGGCGTCCGCGGAATGCGCCCGCCGCCTTAGGAAAGGCGCGGGCTTTGGCCTAGCTCTGGAGCTATCGCCATTCTTGGTACACCCGGCGGCGGCACGCGATGAGTTTTTTTTTCAGCCCTTCCACCTGGTTGGCTGGTGGAACTGTCTGTCTCCTTGATGTGGGAGTGGCGGGAAACACCAGCCAACTAGGCAGAAGGGCTAAAAAAAACAGATAACGGTGCAGGAGATTGGCGGGCGGGTGGTGGAGTGGGAGGCGCTGTACCTCTGTGCTGTGCTGATTGGCCTGAAAGTTGGAACATGTGTTTACAGCGCGGCGGCAAGTTTCTCCATCTCCAGCAAGGTAAGCAAAACACTCTCCTGTACCACAGGGAGAAGAGAGAAGGGGGGGGGTCGGTGTAAATCTAAAGGGGTGCACTGCCTGATCCCCACCTATCCACCTCAGAGCCTGTCATTTTAGTAAGACTGCTGGGACTTGTAGTTTTCCATCTTCTCCTGGGGCTCATGGAGATTGGAGAACTACAAGTCCCAGCAGGTTATACATACAATAAGGCTCTGAGGTGGATGGGTGTGGATTGCATGCACCTGAGCCCCAGTAGAAGATGGAGAACTACAAGTCCCAGCAGGTTATAATATAAGGCTCCGAGGTGGATGGATGTCCGGACACCCATCCATCTCGGAGCCTTATATTATAACCTGCTGGGACTTGTAGTTCTCCATCTCCTGGGGCTCAGGTGCATGCGATCCACCATCTATGGGACTACAAGTCCCAGCAGTAAGAAAAACTGAACAAAGATGGTGGATCGCATGCACCTGAGCCCCAGGAGACAATGGAGAACTACAAGTCCCAGCAGGTTATAATATAAAGCTCCGAGGTGGATAGATGTCTGGACAGTGACAATTGGTGGCACAGTGGTGACAATTGGTGGCACAGTGGTGACGATTGATGGCACAGTGGTGACAATTGGCATGGTACAGTGACTGCATTTGATGGCATGGCACAGTGGTTGCGTTTGTTGGCATGGCACAGTGGTGACAATTGATGGCACAGTGGCTGCATTTGATGGCATGGCACAGTGGTTGCGTTTGGCATGGCACAGTGGTGACAATTGATGGCACAGTGGTTGCGTTTGTTGGCATGGCACAGTGGTGACAATTGATGGTACAGTGGCTGCATTTGATGGCATGACACAGTGGCTGGTTTGATGGCATGGCACAGTGGTGACAATTGATGACACAGTGGCTGCATTTGATGGCATGGCGCCCTGTGATTGGGCGTATGTGGTCATGCGCTAGCGCCGGGGGAGGGGGGGCGGGGGGGAAACGTTCTGCCCCGGGGGGGGGGGGGGGCGAAAAAACGTTCTGCCCGGGGGGGCACCGGCGCCTAATAGAGTACCGGCACCTCTTTTGGCCCACTTAAAGCACTGGCTAGTATGAAGGAAGACATGAATATCCCTTCTTTGCAATTACTGGCAACATGTCTCAGACGCTCAAACTGCAAGCACCTCCGGTCTGAGCTAAACTGTCATTAAACCAAAAACTTTAAATTTCATCTTAAGCTTTACAAATATTTTTACTGAGAATGTGTGCTGATGTTTCCTGCAAAAAATTGATTGGAAATTAGTAAATACCTAGTGATGGTGCCAATCTGCAGTCGCTTATTGAGAGTGGCAATTCTCTGCCAGCTGATCCATTGCGTTCTGTGTTGCCTTTGTAGTTTTCCCCAGGGAAACTTCCTCCTTTCTATTGACCCAACAACCCCAAGTGATACTCTTGCAAATCACCCAGGGATATTAATTGACAGGGCAGTGCTTCCTCATTGCCTCCCCAAATATGTACTCTGCTAGTTGCACATATGACTCATAAAAGAAAAGAAAAAAAGCGGAAAAATATATAAATAAAATATTTTAACAAAATCATTGATTTCTTGCTTTAAATAGCAAACCTTTATTAAAAGTACACAATGAGCTACATTCACAAAAGTATGTGGTATTTGGTGTCTGGACACATTTTCCCTAAATATTGCATGTGATCCTGAAACTGTCAATTCAGTATGCTCGGTAAATACTGCATGAAAAGGGGTTAAAGTCAATTCACAGAAGGAAATACATAATTTAATGTATGCTATAATTAGGGATGAGCCGAACGCCCCCCTTTTCGGTTCGCACCAGAACCTGCGAACTGACCAAATGTTTATGTGAACTTTAGAACCCCCGTTAAAGTCTATGGGACTCGAACGTTTGAAATCTAAAGTGCTAATTTTAAAGGCTAATATGCAAGTTATTGTCCTAAAAAGTTTGGGGACCTGGGTCCTGCTCCAGGGGACATGTATCAATGCTTTTGAGAGCAGTGATTTTAATAATGCTTAAAGTGAAACAATAAAAGTGAAATATTCCTTTAAATTTCGTACCTGGGGGGGGGGGGGGGGGGGTAAAGTATGTGTGCCTGTGAAATAGCACATGTTTCCCATACTTAGAACTGTCTCTGCACAAAGTGTCATTTCTGAAGGAAAAAAAGTCATTTAAAAATGACTCGCGGCTATAATGAATTGTCGGCTCCTGGCAATTCAGAGAGAATTCATTCATAAAAAATAAAAAAAGCGTGGGGGTCCCCCCAAATTCAATTACCAGGCCCTTTAGTCTGGTATGGATATTAAGGGGAGCCCCACCGTCAATTTAAAAAAAAATGACGTGGGGTTCCCCCCAAATATCCATTCCAGACCCTTCAGGTCTGGTGTGGATTTTAAGGGGAACTCCACCCCAAATTTAAAAAAAATGGTGTGGAGTTCCCCCAAAAATCCACACCAGACCCCTTATCCGAGTATGAAACCTGGCCGGCCGCAGAAAAGAGGGGGGGACACAAGAGAGAGCGCCCCCCCTCCTGAACCGTACCAGGCCACATGTCCTCAACATGGGGAGGATGTGCCCATGTTGATGGGGACAAGGGCTTCATCCCCACAACCCTTGCCCGGTGGTTGTGGGGGTCTGCGGGCAGGGGGCTTATCAGAATCTGGAAGACCCCTTTAACAAAGGGGACCCCCAGATCCTGGCCTTCCCCCTATGTGAATTGGTAATGGGGTACATTGTACCTCTACCATTTCACTAAGAAAGTGTAAATAATTGTAAAAAAACACACACACCATGGAAAAAAATAAATACCTTTCTTATGATTGTTGTCTACGAAGTAAAAATGCAAGACTTTACTCGGCAGAACTATAGTGGGCGGGGCCAGGCGCTTCAGTTAATGTGTTATTTGTAGGCACTTATACAGTTTGTCTTCCTTGAGGTGATATTGTATCATGAGTTGGCGTGTGGATTTGTGTCTAGTGTCCTCATACAAGTCAGCTAGATAAGTTATCCCCCTGTCAGTCAGGTCCCAGACTTTTAACATTGGAATCTTAGCTTCCAACAGTATCAAGGGTAATTTGAAGTTAGTATTTTGCAAATCCTTGTGGGTCTGTTCCAGAAGTAACCTCCAGGCCTTTATGCAGGGCTGGACTGGGACAGAAATTTGGCCCTGGACTTAATCCAGACTGGCCCACTTTGCCCGGTCTCTCCCATGGTGGCTGGGCAACTCCCGCAGCCCCCCCATCCACCCAAGCCCCCTCTCCCCCTTCACTAGCCACTAGCCGTTCTACTTTATTAGAGTAGAATGGCTGGCACTCTTATAGGCAGTACCAGTGGGGAAGCCAGACATTTTTTCACCCGGGGCAAAGAATCAGTTCGGTGCCCACCCTTATGGGACAAGATTAGGCAGGAGTGAGAAACTCCCAGGCCATAGCTGTTGAGTCAGCTGTCTGTCCCCTCCCCCCATGCTCCTTTGGTCCTCCCCCTGCTTCTTTGTTCCCCCCAGGTGAGCTCTGCAGGGAGGGAGAGACAGAGGAGCGGAGGGGGGGGGGGGGCGGCAGTCCGCTGACAATGAAGCCGGCCCACTGAGCCATCGGCCTACCGGGAAACTCCCTGTAGTCCCAATGGCCAGTCCATCCCTGCCTTTATGGAAGCTTGCATTGGAGGTCATAACAAGGTCATATCCCACTTGTCCCACCTGTCACCTAGAAGTAGTAGTGTTAGGTCTTTAGTTGGTGATAGAGCAGTTTCAATATCCACTCAAAGTGGTTTTTTCAGTGTTTTGTACCCAGTATTTCATTTGGTCTAAGCGAACCGCCCAAAGGTAGTCATATATGTCCACTAGGCCCGCACCCCCTACATGTTTGTGGGAAATAAGATTGTTGCGAGAGCATCTAGCTTTCTTACCATTCCATATGAATTTCCACCTGAGGTCTTCCAGTTTCTTAATATAATGAAACAGTATATGGACTGATAAGGTGCAAAACACATACAAAATTTGTGGCAATATCAGCATTTTATAAGCAGATATCCTACCCATCCATGACAGTTCCTTTTTTTGCTATATTTCTGAGTTGGGCTTCGAGCTTGGCGATCAGCGTGGATATCAAGGGGTGCCAACGGACCGCTTCGGCCAGAGGTTCAATCATTAGGTTTAAAATTGTCAGAGACAGGGGACAGCCTTGCCTGGTCCCGTTCGAAATTTCAAAAGGAGTTGACAAATGGCCCCCGGTGTATACCTGTGCAGACGGTGCAGAGTAGAGGCCCATAACAGCATTAAGAATATTTCCTTTGAAGCCAAATTTGTCCAAAACACTTTTCATGTAGGTCCAATGGACTCTGTTGAACGCCTTCTCTGCATCAATTGAGAGCAGCAGAGAAGGCGTTCGAGATTTCTCAGCTTGGTGTATCACATTAATTATCCTTCGTGTTGCATTGGAGATTTGTCTCCCCCTAACAAAGCCCATCTGGTCGCGTTGTATAAGTAAAGGTATAAAGTTGGATAATCTTTTGGCCAGTAATTTCGTGTAGACTTTGGTGTCTGTGTTGAGAAGGGATATGGGTCTAAAGTTTGCTGGGGTGTTGGGGTCTTTACCTGTTTTTGGTAGCGTTACTATATAAGCTTTTAGCATCTCTTGGGGCAGAATCCGCAGCTTTATTAAAGACCCTAGTCAAGTGAGGTGCCAGAATGTCTCTAAACGTTTTGAAGTACTCATTAGAAAATCCATCGGGGCCAGGCGACTTTCCGTTTGGAAGAGAATGGATAATTTTTTCTACCTCTTGGGGCTGGATGGGCGAGTTAAGGTCCTCGAGCTGACCTACCGTCAGGGATGGAAGGCGTATTCTTTTTAGGAATGTTTGTATCCATTCTGCTGTCGGTTGAGGGGTATTGGAATCTTTATGCAGATTGTATAAGGAACTGTAATAATCTGCAAATTGGTTTACTATGTCTTGGGGGTTAATAATTTAATGCGATAAAGTGGTGTGCCTTAGGAATACTATTCTGGTCTTGGTACGGGCTGCTTTAAGTCTATTCACTAGATATTTACCTGCTCTGTTGGCGTTGGAGTAGTGGTTAAGTTTAAGGTGACAGAGATGTTTATCATATTGTTGCGACATTAGCTCTCTGAGGTGTTCTCTATAGGCGTTTAATTGTTAAGTTACGGACTCTGAGGGTGATTGTTTGTTTTGTGACTCCAACTCCCGCAATTTTGAGAGAGCTCTGTCAAATTGTTGTGCTTTCCTTTTTTGTCTCTAGCTCCTAATTGGATTAGGATGCCTCTCATGTAGGCCTTGTGTGCGTTCCAGATCACGTTTGGGTCTTCTACCGAGCCTGAATTGTCCAGAAGGTAGTTTTTAAGGTGTAGGGTAATGTGCTGTAGACAGTGTCGTTCCTGTAGCAGTTTAGTGTTGGAGCGCCAGATGAGGGGTGAGAAGGAGACTCCTTTTTCAGCAACCGACATAGAGATGGCAGCATGGTCTGACCAAGTAATATTGTGAATCGACACCTTTTCAACATGTTGTAACAACCATTTTTCCGTTAAGAACATATCAATACGAGAATATGTGCCGTGTCTGTTCGACAAAAAAGTATAGTCTCTTTCGCTCGTGTGAAGACATCGCCACGTGTCAAACAGTTCTTTGGTGTGAAGCAGGGTTTGTAGTGTGAAATTACCTTTGGGTTTACCTCCAGGAGTGTCTACTTTTGGGTCCAAGGTGATGTTAAAGCCTCTGCATATTGCATGAATTTAGCTTTGTTAATCACCCTACGTAGGAAACAGAGTTGATGTGCGTTGGGTGCGTACACTGTGACAATCGTATATGGCTTAGAGTTAAGGTCTCCTGTAATGATTAAGTATCTGCCACCTTCATCGGTAACAATGTCTTTGGGTTAAAAAGCTAGAGAGTCTTTAATGGCCAGTAAGACACCTCCTGTCTTGCTGTCTGGTGTGCAGGCCAGATACACAAATGGGAAGCTCTTATGCGAGCAGTGAGGGGCTTTGTGTAGTTGGAAATGGGTTTCCTGCACGCATAAGATACCCGCCCCCTTTTTAGCAGCCTCAGTCAACAAGGAAAACCTCTTTGTGGGGTTGTTCAATCCCCGGGCATTAATGGATAATATTTTAATTATCATTGTGATAAAACAGTGGCTGCGTTTGATGGGCACCATGGCTGCTTTTGACGGACACAGTGGCTGCGTTTGATGGGCACAGTAGCTGCGTTTGATGGGCACAGTGGCTGCGTTTGATGGGCACAGTGGCTGCGTTTGATGGGCACAGTGGCTGCAATTGGTGGTTTTTGTTTTCAGTTTGAGCATTTTGAGCACCAGCCACCACTGCCACCAAAACACCAATTGGCTCTGCATGGACTTGGGCAAAAGAAAGAAAAATACAGCAGTGATGTGCGGAGCACATGTCACACACAGGGATCATGCTCTGCCCCCATATTGCACAATGACTATACAACAAGTGGATAAAGATCATGTGACTGACCTAATAAAGGTCAATACAAAGGTATTTACAGCCATTCTAACGATGTGATATATCAAACATAAATGTAAGCATACCAAACACTATACATACGTGAAAGCATTTGCAAATGGGTTTAAATACTCTTTAAGATTGCTCCGCAGGGGACTGTCTTCTCATGAAGTCCTCACTTGATTGCAGCCTCTTCTTACTTTATGGAGGCTAAAGACTTTATTAGGCCTTTAACGACTCTCTCCAGAAATGACAGAGGAGGAGACTTACAGTAAATTACATCATTTAATGTGTACAAATGGAGCATTAGCATGACAGAAAGTAAATATATAAATATATATATATATATAAAGCTAAGTAACAGTTAAGTACATTACAAACTTTATGTCACAGATTTATTACGTAGCACTTGCCAAATTACACGTTTCTGAAAGTATAGTATTATTAAAGTGAAATAAAGCTGGCAGCAGTTTTAGGAAAAACTCTGTGGAAGGGCACTGAGTGCAGCCTTACCAATTTTCCATATACAATGTACAGTATATACATTTATAATAATTTTCTTTTAAAGCCCAATTAAATCAGGAACATTCAGGTACAGAGCGTACAGAACATTATAGTACAGTTCACATTGAATACCAATTTTCTCGGAAACTAGGAAACGAATAGTAGGACAGGCTCACTTATCACACTGTGGTTGTCCTGACAGTACAGCTGGAAGTTAAACTTACAAAAAAAAAAAATCCTTATGATCAGCAATCCAAATAAACATGCTAACACTCACCACCATTTAAAAGTCAGATTTTAGGGGCTGCTCTGACAACAGCAAAGAGAAAAAGTGTCAAAAAGCTTGTCAATTTATATAAGAAAATTGTTTACTCAAATGGCAACTATAAACCAATTCAGGAGACTTGATATACACTATATTGTCAAAAGTTTTGAAACACCTGTTTTAAACGCACATGAACTTTTGATCTGTAGTGTTCAATATTGAGTTGGCCCACCCTTTGCAGCTATAACAGCTTCAACTCTTCTTGGAAGGTTATCCACAAGGTTTAGGAGCAGGGGCGGACTGACAACTCATGGGGCCCCCGGGCAATAGGAGATTATGGAAAAAAAGGTTGTAGTTGCGCTAATGAATGAAAAATTAAGAATTGATGATCAATATTAACAAGACCAAGCTACATAGTCCATAAATTCAAAAGTCCTCAGATAACTTGGAATATATGGTGATAAAACAAAAATACAGTGAACCAAAAGTGTAACCGCCACCAGTGATGAAACTGATAAAAAATGTGCGCTTACCAAAAGGCAAGCATATTGTGCTTGCGGCTGAACCCCAGCCAGGGTCTTTAATTAGAATCCGCCATCGACATCAGGGATGATGATCCTCCAAATTGGCAAAAGTGGTATAAGAATCCCAAAAGAAGAAGAATGCTCACAATAGTGATGTACCGCAATTATGAAATTAACTTTATGACACACTGGAGAGAAGAGAACCACCACCGATAGAGAGCACCGTATAAAATGCGCGCAGACAGATAAGCTTTAATAGCTTGCGGCTGAACCCCAGCCAGGGCCTTTAAACCGGACTGCCTCCAACCTTGCAATCTCAGGGCTCTCCCAATATCCTCAGCAATGGTAACCACCAAAAAAGAATTGAATCCACAATAGTGATGTACCGTAAAATAGTCGTATTTAATATAAAAAAATATTAATTTGCACTTACAGAAATAGCATTTCAAGAAGTATAAAAAGATAAGCCGGCCGGCTTCCACGAAAGTCCGTCCAACAATAGGAGATTATGGGGCCCCCAGGCTTAGAGATGGCCGCCATCTTTTTTTGATGCAACATGAATGTGGGCAAACCCATGCGGAGAGGCACCAAGCTCCGTGACATGCTGAGTGGCTTAGAGTTGGTGACCCTCTAAATTCACCAGAAGTCTCTCATGGGCAAACAATTGCAGCCTTACTCTGCCCCATCAAATGCAGCCACTGTGCCCCATCAAATGCAGCCACTGTGCCCCATCAAGTGCAGCCACTGTGCCCCATCAAATGCAGCCAACTGTGCCCCATCAAATGCAGCCACTGTGCCCCATCAAATGCAGCCACTGTGCCCCATCAAATGCAGACAACTGTGCCCCATCAAAGGCAGACAACTGTGCCCCATCAAATGCAGCCACTGTGCCCCATCAAATGCAGCCACTGTGCCCCATCAAATGCAGCCAACTGTGCCCCATCAAATGCAGCCAACTGTGCCCCATCAAATGCAGCCAACTGTGCCCCATCCAATGCAGCCACTGTGCCCCATCAAATGCAGCCACTGTGCCCCATCAAATGCAGCCACTGTGCCCCATCAAATGCAGCCACTGTGCCCAACAAATACAGCTACTGTGCCCAACAAATGCAGCCACTGTGTCCCATCAAATGCAGCAACTGTGCCCAACAAATGCAGCCACTGTGACCCTCAGCACCCCCCCCCCCCCGTTGTCTGACCGACACTTGCCCCATCTTGGTGGCAGGTCAGGCAGTGGGTGACGGCGGTGAGATGTGGGACGGGAAGCGGCGAGCTGCTTACTCCCTGCATCTCTTCTTTTCTATTGCTAGGCGTCCAATAGGAGCGCCTGTCCTTTCAGCAAATCACATGATGGGTATCAGACCCGTACTTCCTGATTGGCGGAGAGGCGGTTCAGTGTTAGAAAAGCAAACATTAATTTGCTTTTCTAAACCCACCTGGATGGGCTCCGAGTGCTCTGCGCCCACCCTATTTTTAAGCCTATTAGAGCCTATGGCTCTAATCAGGCGCTTCAGCCCCCCCCTGCAATTTAGGCACCAGGCGTCCTGAAAGGGGATGGACACCTGAATTGGGGGTGGCCGCAGTGCCGTGGATAGATTCATACAATGCATGAATCTATACATTCTACATAGAGGGGGTGGTGCCCTTAATGGATGGACCGCCCCCTGGTATAGACACATACAAAGTATACATACACAGTACACCAGCACTTTTTATCCAAAAATCATTGTGATAGAACACACTGCTGCTGCCCATTCTGCCATGCTGGTACTTGTAGTGCCCCAGCAGCTCACAGACATAGCATGTGGTAATACAGGAGAGGAGGATGTGCCTGTGTACTGGTGGGCAGGTGATGAGTAGGGAGATGTTGCAGAGATTGGAGAAGTTCAGCACATCCTTCTCCCAGAAGCATGGCACTTCTCACACACAGAAAAACGATCTATAAGCTGCCTAAGAGACAAGAGGAGCCCTGCTACACAGCCTCCCCCCTCCCCCTCCTCACCAGGATAGGTAAGCACTGATAATACAATTCTTCCAGCTCAGCCAGCTTACCTTTTATCAGGCAGCAATCCATCCCACACTGCAGGCTGTCCCCTCCTCCCTCTCCTCTCCTGCAGCAGTCGGCATCTCCTGCTCGTATGTCAAAAAAGCCGCGCTGGAGAAGGGGGCGTGTACACTGTTCTCCCATTGGCTGAGGAGGCAGTGGAGAGGCGGGGCAGCTACAATCTCGAGATTTGTACATCAAAATGATGTCGGTAGTGGCTATTTCAGTGATAGATGTAAAAATACACTGATTTCAACAAACTGTCCCTGCTTTTACCAAGGCTGGCAACCCTGATGGGGCCCTCTAGTGGCCATGGGGCCCTCGGTCCGTGTCCGAGGCCCTAATGGTCAGTCCGCCCCTATTTAGGAGTGTGTCTATGCGAATGTTTGATCATTCTTCCAGGAGTGTAATTGTGAGGTCAGACATTAATGTTTGGACGAGAAGGCCTGGCTCGCAGTCTACGATCTAATTCATCCCAAAGGTGTTCTATTGGGTTGAAGTGCAGGCCAGTCAAGTTCCTCCACCCTACCCCTAGCTCATCCATGTCTTTATGGACCTTGCTTTGTGCACTGGTGCACAGTCATGTTGGAACAGGAAGGGGCCACCCCCAAACTGTTGGTCCCACAAAGTTGGAAGCTTGAAATTGTCTAAAATGTCTTGGTATGCTGATGCCTTAAGAGTTCCCTTCACTGGAACTAAGGGGCCAAGCCCAACCTCTGAAAAACGACTCTAGATCATAATCCCCCCTCCACCAAATGATTTGGACCAGTGCACAGAGCAAGGTCCATAAAGACATGGATGAGCGAGTTTGGAGTGGAGAAAATTGATTGGCATGCAAAGAGTTCTGACCTCAACCCGAACACCTTTAGGATGAATTCAATCGGAGAATGTGAGCCAGGCCTTCTTGTTCAACATCAGTGCCTGACCTCACAAATGCTCTTCTGGAAGAATTCAAACATTCCCATAGACACACTCATAAACCTTGTGGACGGCCTTCCCAGAAGAGGTGAAGCTTTTATAGCTGCAAAGGGTGGGCCAACTCAATATTGAACCCTACAGACTAAGACTATTGGTCATCTGCATGTAAAGGCAGGCTTCCCAATACTTTTGGCAATATTATGTATGTCTTGGATATTCCAACAGCAAGATCCACCTTTCATAGTTACCAACTCTAGTTTCTTGTCTCTGACCAGTCTTTTCATGCCCATGCAAGAGGAAATAAAGGACTTTTGTTTGTCGTGGGACTATGAAGTAAAGGTGGCCATGCATGGTTCGAATTTCGAAAGAATTTTCGTTCGTATTTAGCACAGTTTGTGGGCTGCAGCAACAGCCGATTTTCGTGAGGCAAACAAATTTGAGAAATCCAACATGTTGGAAATGTTTTGAAAAACGAACGATTTTCTGATCAATGATGGGAGAAGCGTGCGAGAAATGTAATAGAAAAAAGAAATACGCTTGTGCAAGAAAATAATAAGTCTCTTAGTGCTAATATTGCATGCAAGTGACTGAAATCTACTGTTTCAGCATCATAGTGTTAAATGAAATGATATCAACAGTTAGCGAATACGGTGAAAGGAGACGTAGTGTGAGTGCAGCCATGTGAAGCGAGGAGTTAAATCCTGGCTTTGCACAACCCATTTCACACAGAGTCATCTTTGCTTCTCTCTCCTTTGCAGGACAAGCCGGAACTGCAGCCTCATTAAATCTTCCTGACACCTTGGTGAGATCAGCAGAGCCTCCACCCAGAGCCAGGATCTTGCCATGGTGAATTGCAGAGTGATGCAGCACTTTGCAGTTCAGAATTGCTGTCTGCTATCAAGTCCCAGAAGGTGGAGAACAATACCCTTTTAATGGTCACTGTTTTTTCATCACACATCTGCACACGATCACTCAACATCTCCATCTATCTGATTAGAAAGCCTGCAATTTTATCATCTGCCTGATTAGGGGCCCCAGGGCCAAGAAAGTGATGGCTCATCTCAGGGAAATTACTCTTGACAAAACAAAAAACGCAAAATAAACAAACTAAATTTACTACTAATTACATGCTTTACGAGCAGCAGGCTTCTTCTTTTCTGCCATGCAGATCAATGGGCTTCCAAATGTTTCTTCTAAAAGACAATGAGTAAAGACAGTCATTTTATCTTAGCAGGCAACTCTTATGCCGCGTACACACGGTCGTTTTTTGCGATGAAAAAAAACGTAATTTTTTAAAACGTCATTTAAATTGATCGTGTGTGGGCAAAACGTCGTTTTTTGTCTTAAAAAAAACGACCAAAAAAAAATTCCAACATGCCACATTAGGCCAAGCCACACCGCCATGTCCTATAATTCCAAAAGTGAACCTGTTCCAAACTCCTGCCAGAACTTTTTATTTTTAGTTTTTTTTTTAGAGTGGGAAAAGGTTAGAAGCTAGGTGTCTGTCGCTATAATGACAGCAGTAATTGCTGTGTCTTTCTGAGATTTTGTTTACAAGTTAAAACATTTTTTTTTGCTTGAAAATTACTTAGAACCCCCAAACATTATATATTTTTTTTCTAACACCTTAGAGAATAAAATGGCGGTCGTTGCAATACTTTTTGTCACACCGTATTTGTGCAGCAGTCTTACAAATGCAATTTTAATGGAAAAAATCTATTTTTTTTTATAAAAAAATAAGACAATAGTAAAGTTAGCCCAAATTAAACTTTTACCCATAAAAAACCTCCATAGGCGACATTTAAAAAATTCTACAGGTTAGATGTTTTGAGTTACAGAGGAGGTCTAGGGCTAGAATTACTGCTCTCGCTCTAATTCCGCGGACACACGATCATTTTTCCCGTTGTAAAAAATTACGTTTTTTTAAATGTCATTAAAAACGATCGTGTGTGGGCTTCAGAGCCTTTTTTCGGGTTCTGAAAAACGGGCAAAATTTTTTTGTAACGTTGTCGTTTTTAGGGTTGTAAAAAATGGTCGTGTGTGGGCTTTAACAACGTGAAAAATCTACGCATGCTCAGAAGCAAGTAATGAGACGGAAGCGCTCGTTCTGGTAAAACTAGCATTCATAATGGAGTAAGCACATTCATCACGCTGTAACAGACAGAAAAATGCGAATCGTCTTTTACTAACACAAAATCAGCTAAAGCAGCCCCAAGGGTGACGCCATCCGCATGGAACTTCCCCTTTATGGTGCATCGTACGTGTTGTACGTCACCACGCTTTGCTAGAGCATTTTTTTCCCACAATCGTTTGTAGGCAAGGGCGTTTTAATGATCAAGTTGAAAAAAACTTCATTTTTTCTATAGCGTGAAAAACTTAATAATCGTGTGTATGCAGCATTACGATCACAGCAATACCTCACATGTGTAGTTTGAACATTGTTTTCATATACGGCGCAGCTCACGTATGCGGTCGCTTCTACGTGCAAGCTGGTTGGGACAGGGTGCTTTTCTTATTTATTTTAATTAAAAAAATATATATTTGGACACTGTTTCAAAAAATTAATACATTTGGGTCACTTTTATTCCTAATACAAGGAATGTAAACATCCCTTGTAATAGAAAAAAGCATGACAGGACCTCCTAAATATGAGATTTGGGGTCAAAAAGACCTCAGATCTCATATTTACACAAAGATGCAATAAAAAAATAAAAAAATATGTAATGTAATAAAAAATAAATAAAAAAATGTCCCTTTAAGAGCATTGGGCGGAAGTGACGTTTTGACGTCGCTTCCACCCTGCAATAATATGAAGACGGGTGGGGGCCATCTTCCCCTCACTTGTCTCCATGTCACAGAAGGGACAGAATCCGATCACCTCTGCCATTACCGATGGCTCCGGTAAGCAGCGGAGGGCACCGGAGAGCGCCAATAAAAGTGATCTTACAGAGAATTTGCAGAGACCACTTTTATGTTGATGCTGACCGCCCGCTTTTGAAGAGGATACCGGGGTTATGGTAGCTAACTTCAAAGTAGCGACTTATAAGATTGTGGGCGCAATTTAACACATTTAACCTTCATAACATTGCCAGGGTTCTTAGTTGCCAGTTCACAGTTTTAGGCTTTCTGCTCCTGTTCTAAGTTACTTTTGTTTACAGCCCTGATAAAGGGAGCACAGAACTCCAAAACATGTTGGCTCTCCCGGAACCTTCAATAAACATTCTAACTGTATAAAGACTCCCGTGGGCTTAGAAC
This sequence comes from Rana kukunoris, assembly GCA_029574335.1. Lineage (NCBI taxonomy): Eukaryota > Metazoa > Chordata > Amphibia > Anura > Ranidae > Rana > Rana kukunoris. The sequence goes on along the minus strand of CM056051.1, from coordinate 472,189,952 downwards.
ATACCTTTGGGCACAGGTACTGCCCCACATGATGGATACATGATCATGAGCAATACATTTTTTCATTTTGCCTTCCCTGTTCCTTTCTTAGAAGACGCAATAGACAGTGAGAGGATATCTTTCAGCTTTAGGCACTTGTCACGGAAACAATAGGATGACCACGTGTCCAGGATTGCCCAGGACAGTCCCGCATTTTGCAGGTCTGTCCCGGGCACCTTCATTCCAGGACAATACAGTGTCCCGGAATGAAACTGACACAGTTACACCCCCAGGCCAACCTGATGCCCCCAAAAAAGGCTGCCACATCACCGCTTTACTCACTGACGGTACTTGCCCTGGCCAGGAATGCCTGGAGAAGCACAAACCCCGCCCCCTGCTTGTGATTAAAGAAATCATAAATTCCTCCTCTTGTGTCCAATCACTGTGCTGTGATTCGTTACAGCACAAGCTGATTTTTGGGAAGGGGGGTGTCCCTAAGTGGTAGTTTGGAAATGTGGTCACCCTAGGAACCAAGTGTCTCTATTGGTACATTTCTTCCCTGACGTAATCCCAACATTTATTCTCAATATAAATATGACATTGGTGATAAGGGCAATTAGAGATGGAATCACCCAAATAGGGGCAGAGATGGCAGTAAAAACCTGATAGCGGCTCTAACTAGGGTTGCACCGATACCATTTTATTGAACGGCCAGAACAAGTACCATTACTTATACTAGGTATCAGAGCATTTTCCCAATTACAAATACTTGTGCAAATGCTCAGTATCGGCACAGGTGCAACCCTAGTTCTATTCCTTCACCACTCCACCTGAATCCAAATCTTTTGTTAACCGCTTGCCGACCACGCCACGCACTTATACGTCAGGCAGAATGGCACAGCTACGCAAATGAGCTTCGCCCCCACAGAGTTAGAATCACTCCCTAGGACACATTTAACCCCTTCCTTCCCCCCTAATGGTTAACTCCTTCCCTGCCAGTGTAATTTTTACAGTAATCAGTGCATTTTTGTAGCACTGATCGCTGTAAAAATGACAATAGTCCCAAAATGGTGTCAAAAGTGTCCGATGTGTCGGCCATAATTTTGCAGTCATGATAAAAATCTCTGATCGCCACCATTACTAGTAAAAAAAATATAAAAAAAATGCCAAAAAACGATCCCCTATTTTGTAGAGGCAAACCAATCAATAAACGCTTATTGCGATTTTTTTTACCAAAAATATGTAGAAGAATACGCATCGGCCTAAACTGAGGAAATTTTTATTTTTTATATATATTTTTTGGGGGATATTTATTATAGCAAAAAGTAAAAAATATTGTTTTTTTTTCAAAATTGTCGCTCAATTTTTGTTTATAGCGCAGCGCAAAAAAAAAAAAAAACGGCAGAGACTGATGTGAATGTACAATATATATGCAAAGCTCTGTGTAAATTGAGGATGCTGTATAAGTACCTGTAATAAATAAATAATAACATAATTGGCTCCGGCCTACTACAGTATGTGTATGTATGTATGTAAGAAAGGGGGGGCCTTAGATTGTCAGCTCCTTGAGAGCGGGGTCTGATGTGAATGTACAACATATATAAATGTACTACAGATAGCTGTAATAAATAAATCTCCTGGTCTTAGTACTGTATCACAGAGGGAAAAAGAAGCCGCTTAATGACAGATTATTTCTGGTACTTTTGCCAACTATACTTAAAAATAAATTTACATTTTTTTTTAAACAAATCCATTACCAGATTGAATTTCTACCTCAGTTTTAGCTGCACTGTTTGCTGGCTCCACCTTCAATATTCCAGTAAATAATTCTGGAAAGTGAGGAGAGACGTGTCTTATGAATGTTTAATGCTTTGTAAACGTAAAGCTTTTCATTTGCTTTCTAGTCAGAAGAGCTGCATACCAAGCACTTTCCTGCATCCTAGATGCTTGTGTAGCTTCTGGATAATAAATATGCCTACCAGGATTTAACATGGATACAGATGGTATACACAAGCCATTTATTGTTTTTCTATATTGGATTTCTTCAGTAAGAAACAGAGCATTTCCCTGTGGGTAACAGTTCATCATCTAGTAAAATGAAATCTGATTGGTTGCTATGAATTAACCACTTGCCAACTGTCTACGGACAATATACGCTGGCAGAATAACACGGCCGCACAAAGCAACGTTCATGTACGTTGCTTTGAATTTGTCGCCGCTCTCTGTGACCATGCACGTTGAACGCACGGACTCCATGTCCGCCGGTGTCCCGTGATTGTGTCACGGAGCTGCAAAACAGGGAGATGCCCTGTAAACAAGGCATTTCCCTGTTTTTGTATATGTCAAATTGATGCAGTGCTAGATTAATTCATAAACAAATGTTAGACTAAATATATAACTATGAAATATATACTCGTATATACTCGAGTATAAGCCGACCTGAATATAAGCCGAGGCACCTAATTTTACCACAAAAACTGGGAATAAGCCGACCTGAATGGCTCGAGTATAAGCCGAGGGTGTCCATCTAATTTTACCACAAAAACTGGTGCCTCACGTATTGGCTCGAGTATAAGCACTAGGTGTGTCCATGCCTCACTGTGCCTCATTGTGCCTCATTGTGCCTCACTTTGCCTCACTGTGTGCATGCCTCACTGTGCCCATGCCTCAATGTGCTTCACTTTGCCTCAATGTGTCCATGCCTCACTGTGCCCATGCCTCATTGTGTCCATGCCTAACTGTGCCTCACTGTGTCCATGCTCACTGTGTCCATGCCTCACTGTGCCCATGACTCACTGTGTCCATGCCTCACTTTGCCTCACTGTGCTCATGCCTCACTGTGCCTCACTGTGTCCATGCCTCACTGTGTCCATGCCTAACTGTGCCCATGCCTCACTGTGCCTGACTTTGCCTCACTGTGTCCATGCCTCACTGTGTCCATGCCTCACTGTGCCCATGCCTCACTGTGCCCATGCCTTACTTTGCCTCACTGTGTCCATGCCTCACTGGGCCCATGCCTCACTGTGTCCATGCCTCACTGTGCCCATGCCTCACTGTGTCCATGCCTCACTGTGCCCATGCCTAACTGTGCCCATGCCTCACTGTGCCTGACTTTGCCTCACTGTGCCCATGCCTCACTGTGTCCATGCCTAACTGTGCCCATGCCTCACTGTGCCTGACTTTGCCTCACTGTGTCCATGCCTTACTTTGCCTCACTGTGTCCATGCCTCACTGTGCTCATGTCTCACTGTACCCATGACTAGACTGGCATTTAACATGGGAGTCTATGGAAGGGATGCCCAGTTTTGAAAAATCGGTGCTCCCCATCCGTAGGTCCCCCGGACAACAAACTTTGCACACTTGTAAAGGAAGAGGGGCTACGTGTGTGCCAAGTTTGGGGTCCAGGGGACCTATGGCCCCTTGTTACCGGGTCCCCAAAGTCCGGGAGATCAAGCGCAAAAAGATGACTCGAGTATAAGCGTAGGGGGCATTTTCAGCATACAAAAAAGTGTCTATCCGGTAAATATATAAAAATTCCAAAGTGGAAAGAAAAAAGTGAAAAAAAGAAAATGAATGCAAAGTCCAAACACAGATAAAGTCCATAGATTCCTATGAAGCAGTACCCATCCAAGTAAACAAATGTGAAGTTGCAAGAAGATTGTGACAAACTCTTCAAACCAGAAAGCGAAGTGCGTGCAGTTCGCCACCCAAGGTGTTTGAAAACCTGCTTACCAGAAAGCGATGACCGCCACAGCAGTCTCGCCCAGCATAGGGAAGTAAAGGTCTCCTTTAAACTTTAGGAAATATCCAGAGCTCCTGCTGTTGCTGTTGGTACTCAAAGACAAAGGGAAAGAAACTTCTGTGGTGTAGTATGTTGAGAAAATGTGGATTTAATAACGGAAGACGTTTGCACTTACAAGAGAATGGTCATCTAACAGCAAAATAACGATACAGATTCAGCTTGCCAGAGTTGCGGTATCTCCGTCAGCCTCGTTACACTTCCTATGTCATGTGCCCATCCGCCGTATCGGAAGGAACAAAACGTGTTGACATCACCGTAAATGGCTTCCCTGTTTTGCCTAGTCCCTGTCATCGGGAGCATTGATCAATGTCATGTCACTTGTAGCCCAGCACCCCCACAGTTAGAATCACTCTCTAGGACACACTTAACCCCTTCATCGCCCCCTAGTTTTTAACCCCTTCCCTGCCAGTGTCATTTACACAGTAATCAGTGCATTTTTATAGCACTGATCACTGTACAGTATAGCTGACAGTGGTAAATTAGTGTCAAAAGTGTCCGATGTGTCCGCCATAATATTGCAGTCATGATAACAATCGCTGATCGCTGACATTACTAATAAAACATTTTTTATAATAAAAATGCCGTAAAACTATCCCCTATTTTGTAGACGCTATGGCCCAGATTCACAGAGCGATTACGCCTGCGCAACAGGAGATGCGCGTGCGTAAGTCTAAATGTGCGCGTGCGTTTCGTTGCGCGGCATCCCCAGAACGAGATACGCAAAAAATCGTCTTTTTTTTGTCCCGCGTAATTTCGTTAGACTGGCGCATCCGTCCGCGCAAAAGTGCGATAGACACACCATTGATTTGCTAGTCAAATATGCTAATGAGGGACTTACGGGGATCCACAAAACAACGTTGGGGCAGCGCAGGCGACGCAGTGTGCGCAACAGCAAAATGTCCTATCTAAAATTAGAGCATATAGAAGCTGGTCTAAAAAAAGAAAAAAAGTCTACTTGTCAGATAAAGCAACACTGTTAGTGAGGAGTTCAGCAGTCACACGTGTTGCTCAACAATCTGTATGCCAACATGCCAGGGGCATCGTCGTGCATAGCTATACTACTGACTTTAGATGAACAAAGAAGGAGGAGGGCACTAAGGAGGGCACGGGAGATGTTTTTTTTTTTTTTTTTTATTTGCTTATATAAAATTTACAATTTAATCTAATCTAATACAATATTCTTATCTGATACAAGCCCCTCACTCTTCACTTGATATATCACACACGCATAGACATCTTTGGCATGAGTGATTCTGAGGTGTCTCGCATCTTCAGATTCACCCCTCATGCCATCATGGAATTAACCACAACCTTGCAGGAGGACATCAGCAGCCCAACACATGGCACCACCCATGACACACATGACAGCTACATATACAATCAGAGCCCCATCCCCACAGATTTCGAACAGAACATGTATGGGGACAGCTGGCTGGTTGGTGAGTGACATGGGTGGCAGGCATGACTATCCCCTCCCGTGATGCACACCTCACAAGTGGCACATGCATGACTAACATCCTCCTGTCTTTTCCCTTCAAGGTGACTCTGCATATGCACTGGTACCCCATCTCATGACCCCATCTCATGCCAGCTCACATTATGCATCTTTGCACGTTAAACACACACATTAATCATGGCACAATGAGAATGCATGCATGCACACCACTGTGGTCCCTAGCACACACACCCCACATCGTCATCACATTGGATTGGCACCAGTCCACCATGCAGGACTTGTGAGCTGCAACGCCATGCCACGGCTCCAATAATGTCACTGTACATTCATACACCATTCACACGGACCTGGGAATCACTTCTCCACCACAAATGAGGGTGACACCCCTTTTCCCGCAGGAATATCACCCCCACATTCCAAAATCATACACAAACAGAACCAAAAAAATTAAATAAATGACGAGCAAAAAAAAAAATGCCCAGCAAAAATATAATTTAAACAAAATAACAACAAAGAAAACACATAAAAGACAAAAATCACTCTGCAAAACAGTCCCCAAATATCTCAAAGACACGTCACAAACAAACAAAAGCACCTTGCTGTAGAGGGAGGGATACAAAGGGATGTATTTTTGCAAAGGAAGTGCATTTGTGTCTGTCTATTTATGCTGTCTGCGTAGTTCACAAAGTTGCCCTAGTCCATTTCCAATTTCACTGATTGCGCCGCTCCCGAGTTGTGAGCATGCGCACAGCGGAGCTGACCTTGGTCTCCTTCAAGCGCGCATGCGCGAGCCGGCCGGCCCTTCATTTGCATGGGGTCACGGCTCATTTCAATGTAACACGCCCACGTCCTTCCCAATTTGTATTACTCCTCCTTACGCCTCTGGAAAAACGTTATGTATGCGCAATTTCCTGCGCAAAAGCTACGAGAATAGGGTGATTACGCGGCAAAATTGCGCAAGTCTAACGTAAAGGCGGTGCGCTACGCCGGTCCAATAATGCGCAGATGTACGTGAATCTGGGCCAAAAACTTTTGCTATAACTTTTGCGCAAACCAATTAATATACGCTTATTGTGATTTTTTTACCAACAATTTGTAGACGAATACATATTGGCCTAAACTGAGAAAGACATTTTTTTTTTATATTTTTAGGGATATTTATTATAGCAAAAAGTAAAAAATATTGCTTTTTTTTTATATTGTTGCTTTTTTTGTTTATAGCGCAAAAAATAAAAAACACAGAGGTGATCAAATACCACCAAAAGAAAGCTCTATTTGTTATAAAAAAGGACGTCAATTTTGTTTGGGTGCAACGTCGCACAACCGCGCAATTGTCAGTTAAAGCGACGCAGTGCTAAATCGCAAAAGGTGACGTCAATAAATTCTTCTGGGGTTGAAGTGGTTATTGCCTTCAATGGGTGTACTCTTTGCACTGTTGTATTTCACAAATTTAGTTGCACAGAACCTTACTGACTGATTATTTCATGGAGGATTTACAGTTTACATAGGAATCTCATATCCGTTGGTACTAGCATGGAAGGCGGCGTACACATGACCGAGAAACTCGTCGGGCGAAACACATCGTTTTCCCCGTCGAGTTCCTAGTTCGGCAGTCAAAAAACTCGTCAAGCCAAATTTTCCCATTGCCCAACGAGGAAATAGAGAACATGCTCTCTTTTTGGCTCGATGAGTTCCTCGACGGGTTTCTCTGCCAAAATTGTACACACGACGGCAGAATACGTCTCCCATCGAGGTTCTTGCTGAATTCTGCCGAGGAAACCGGTCGTGTGGACGTGGCCTAAGTATTGTGTAATTCCACCTTCTAAAATCACCCTTAAAATCCATCTTATGAAAAAATTGTCCCATCCACAATTATAACTTACCTTGAACCCCCATCACGTAACCTTGAATTCTGGCAGAAAAGATTGGTGACCCAATACTGTAGACTTGAGCCTAGAAGAGAGAAGTCTCAGTATCCACATGCATTATACAACCACAATATTGAGGGTATTTAAATCATTTTTTTTGTTTTGTTGCTGAAATGACAGGTACAAGACAATAACATTTAGTAGGAGTGCACTTCAACTTTTTAAAACACAAAAAAAGCAAGGTCCACTAAAAAATATCCCCCCTAAAAAACAGAGGCCCAGATTCACAGAGCGATTACGCCTGTCTAACTGGTGTTAGACAGGAGTAATTTCAAATTTTGCGCGCCGTATCACTAGTTTTGAATCCTCAAACCATGATACGGCGGCTTCGGGCTTCGATCCGAGAGGCTTACGTCTTCGTAAGCCTTCGGATCTACGCTGCGATATTTTTGCGGCCGCTGGGAGGAGTCCGCGTCGTTTTCAGCGTCGGGATATGCAAATGACTTTTTACGGCGATCCACGAAGATATGAGTGGTCTTCGCAATCGCTTACGTCATTTTTTTGCTACGTACTGTTAGACCAGCTATTTGCTGGTCTAACGGTGCGTAGCCCATGATAAGTATGGCCGTCGTTCCTGCGTCGAATTAAATTTTTTTTTTTTTTTACGTAACTCGTTCGGGAATAGGAATGTCCGTAAACGACGCTACTCAAACAACGAAGGACGTAACGACGTGATTTCGCGCAATGCACGGCGGGAAATTTCTGAACGGAGCATGCGCAGTTCGATCGCCACGGGAACGCGCCTATTTTAAATGCTTCACGCCCCCTACTCGCGTAGATGGCTTGCGCCGGGAGAAATACACTACGCCGCCGTAGTTTACTGGACAAAATCTACCGGGATTCCACGTAGAGCCAGGTGAAATACGGCGGCGTAGAGTATTTCTGATACTCTACGCAAATCTATTTGTATGTGAATCTGGGCCAGAAATTGCAACTTGTCCAGTGTACATTGTACAATTTCCTTTAGATCTACGGACAACTATGTAGTTGAAAAGCCTGCCTGAATATACAGTGCCTTATAATTTTCCTTACACTTCATAATTATGTGCTACTTTGTGTTGGTCTATCACATAAAATCCCAATAAAATACATTTACCCTTTTGGTTGTAACATGACAAAATGTGGAAAATTTCAAGGGGTAGGAATACTTTTTCAAGGCACTGTATAAAAAATGTCATGTTCTCTTTGTATTGCTTCCTTTGTGCGCAAACCCTGCCAGACCCTCTTATTAAAAACTGACCACACCAAACAGGAGAACACATTATGGTCAGTTTTCTAGATGTGCTGGGAACTCTATGTGCTCTCCTCCAATGATCAGACTTGTGCTGACATGCCATACCCCCCCCCCCCCCGCACAGCCACTCACTGGAAAGATCTGTGTGCTGTTGCTTCTCTTTCCCCACGCTCTTATGCTGCTGAGAACAGAGGGAACAGAGGAAATGTGATCACTTCTACAAAAGGGGAAAAAAAGGTATTTATAACCTTTTTTTTATATCCATACACAAATGTTTTACCTTTCACTTCTATTTATACAAAGTGATCATTTACAATCATTTTAAGCCATGCCTCTGCACTTCCTGTTTGCCAGATTATTGTGCTCTCTTCAATAACTTGCTCCTTTCATCCCTGCAGCTGTCCATATCTTCACTACTGCTCATTATCAATCTTTGGCTTGCTTCTCAATTACACTTTCACTTGATCCCAACCAGCAACTATCTGTTACAAACCTGTGGCTTTTTCCCTCGACTACACTTTCACTTGATCCCAACCTGCAACCACTATTTACTGACCTTTGGCTTGTTTACTGACTATACTTCTGCTTGATCACTATGAAATTTTTCTGCCACTGGATCCCGCCTTGCTCACCTCCTGAAGGGGCGATCCTGAGTAATGCAACCTGGCACCAGCACAGAACGAAACCCACCTCCACCATCAGGAGCTCTGGTGGAGCCCTTTACCGCGACAGTGTGTTACATAGAACACACAGCACATAAAACATGCAGATGTGAATGTGGCCAAGTACACATAGCTAAGGCCTCTGTACAACTGCCTATTTTATCTCAGCTTCTTTAGCTCTGTTGACCTTGAATTGCTTTGAGATGACCTGTACTGCTACTGGCAGCTGACCTGATCTGACTGATAATGAGTATGCATATGGGCACAACATTATTAAAAAAGTGGTGGTGTACTTGGCATATAATGAAAGAAGAAAACTATTGCTGAGGCAGCAGAATATGCATTACACCCCCCCCCCAAGTGTATTACATATATATATATATACTGAATAAACGCATAGCTAGTTCAAGCTCCTAAGTTTTCCATGAGCAGTACAGGATAGGTGGCGGAAATAGAGTTAACATAGACTGGTGGGGGCTTGGCTGGAACGGTACTCCTGAGCAAGCTCTGACGCAATGCAGTAAAAGCGGCTCTGAAGTTTCTGACAGTATTCATCTCAGATGCTCTCCTCACCATGCTCTGTGACTTACATTACAGCCGGAATATTTTATACAACCCAAGTCACTGAGAGCTACAACCATGCCACAGTATAGCTGCTTTTCAGCAGAGTAGTTCTAAGTAAAATACTAATTTGTGTCCTGTATCTTGTTTGAATGAAGACAGGAAGATATTGACTTCATAAACAATTCGTATGATCAATATCTCTACCTATCTTGTAGAGGAATGATTATTCACAGCACATACTAAATTATGCTGTCTCCAGGCAAAGTTCTACAAGCATCTTCTATAAATCAGATACTCATCTGCTGGTTACCAGCGCAGCCCTTAAAGGGAACCTTTACAGAAGCAGCAGGGCTGCCTTTGCTGACTTCTCATTCAAAAGATCCTTAAAAACAAGTTCAGAACAGTGGTTGTGCGTCGATAGTGGGTGCAGGAGCGCTGCCCACTCTCTCCTGCACCGCCACTGAAGTTAACAATACATAGATTCATGCATTGCATGAATCTATGTATTGTCGCCGTTGCCGCTGCCTCCCACTAGTCAGATGGCCGGCAATCTTAATAACAGCAGTTGGTTGGCTTTGGAAGTGTCTATCAGAGCCAGCGACACAGTGGCGACAATTGATGGCACAGTGGCTGCGTTTGATGGCACTGCACAGTGGCGACAATTGATGGCACAGTGGCTGCGTTTGATGGCACTGCACAGTGGCGGCAATTGATGGACACAGTGGCGCCAATTGATGGGCACAGTGGCTGCGTTTGATGGCATGGCACAGTGGCGACAATTGATGGCACAGTGGCTACGTTTGATGGCACTGCACAGTGGTGGCAATTGATGGACACAGTGGCGACAACTGATGGCACAGTGGTGACAAATGATGGCCAGCCACCTGAATAACAGCAGTTAGTTGGCTTTGGAAGTGTCTATCAGAGCCAGCGGCACAGTGGCGGCAATTGATGGACACAGTGGCGACAACTGATGGAACAGTGGCGAAAAATGATGGCACAGTGCAGTGGTGTATTTAGGTTTTGTGCTGCCCTAGGCCTGACTAAACTCGTGCACCCCCTAATTTAAATATGACCCACCCCCTCCTGTCAAGGCCACACACTTTCTGTTTAAAACCTGCCCTGAAATTTTCAAGTGGGGGACACTAGTTCTTAGGGTCTGGTGGGGGGGGGGGGGGCTGTCAGTATATTCCCTTAATTTGCATATATTTCCTCTCACTTCCTGTTTGGCTATGGGGCAGGAAGTGAAGGGAAATCTCTGCAATGGGACAGGGATGGTAAAAAATAAACTGAGTGGACCCATTCTTACTCTATCCAAAATGAAAAAAAAAAAAGTGTTCCTATAGTTCTACTTTAAGCACAAATTTCTGATAATTTTATGGAGAGGACCAAGAAGATATAACCATGCCAATGCTGCAGCAGAAAACAGCACAGTGAGGAATGTTTGTGGTCCAGGATGATAGGACAGTCAAAATTAGAAGCAGCTTGCGTTATACTAACAGTGTAGCACAAGCCGGCGGGAACCCCTCCTGCAAAGTGCTGCCCTAGGCCTGGGCCTTGTTGGCCTAGGCCAGGATACAGCCTTGGCACTGTGGCTGCATTTGATGGCATGGCACAGTGGCTACGTTTGATGGCATGGCACAGTGGTGACAATTGATGACACAGTGGCGACAATTGATAGCACAGTGGCGACAATTGATGGCACGGCACAGTGGCGACAATTGATGGGTACAGTTGCAACAATTGATGGTCACAGTTGCTGCATTTGATGGCACAGTGGTGACAATTGATGGGCACAGTGGCTGCGTTTGATGGGCCCAGTGGCGGCAATTGATGAGCACAGTAGCTGTGTTTGATGGGCACAGTGAGGCTGCAATTGTTTTTTTTTTTTTGTTGTTTGCGCCCCCCCCCCCCTCAAAATGTTGAGCACCAGCCACCACTAGTCCAGAAAACTATTCCTGAACAAGTTTACAGATAATGACTTCTACATTAATGTTGCCTGATATAAATGCCTATCCTGGGGTCAGTATTAAGGGCAGGGATTTAGGTTATCAATGAAACAACCATGATTTTCAGAAGCTCAAAAATGGCAACCCCCAAATTGATTTTAGTAAAAGCAGGGCTGAATTAGCTTTATAGATGAATTATGGCCTAAGTCGCTGTTGCCACTGGGCAGCAAAAACAAAACAAAATGTTTCGAGTGTTCTGGATCCTATTGGGCCATCCCACATGTAGAGCCAGCTGGGATAAGCCCTCAAATTCTGGCAGGCAGCGGCAGCTCTAGGCTTTGTGAGGCCTTAGGCAAAACTTGACATGGGGCCCCACTCACGCCCATGATGGAAAAAATAATTCAAGGACCAGAGCCTCTTTCCCACAACCCTGGCCGGTGGCTGTGGTGGTCTGCGTGCAGGGGGCTTATTGGAATCTGGAAGCCCACTTTACCAAGGCGGACCCCAGATCCTGCTCTTTAATAACTAAGGGGCAGTAGCCACCCAGAGTTGTCGCCTGGTGAACCCACCTCCTTGTGACGTCATTGACTGAGGGCATGCTGGGTCATTGACGTCACAATGGGTTGGTGTCACCGATATTGACTGGTTGTTAGGGACGCTGAAGGCCTCGCTCCTGAGTCAGGGCTCTTAACGCTGCCTGAGCACAGTAGCATTAAGATCCCCTGTCCCTCAAAACTGGGCCTTAGGTGACCGCCTAATTTGCCTAATTAAATAGCCGCCTCTGCTGGCAGGCAGTGCTGTCAAAATAAATCAGCAAGAATTTTTTTCCCCTCCCCTTTAAAGGGTAACTGGGAGATGGACCCCTTGCGGAAGGAGTGCCAACAACATCTCCTTTGTTCCTAGCGGCCGTTCCACCAATAACAGGTACACGCTATCAACAGGCTGCTGTAAAACTTTCGTTACTCCAGATAATCACTTGTGTTGTCACACTACTCCACTCCACACCAATGTCTTCATACCTCAATGTGTTTAAGACCCACTTGGTGAACTATGTGTGGTGGTTACTTGCATTACACCTGTATTATAACTTCAAACCAGGCAGGGACAATGTTTCAAATGTTTTACTTAGAAAATTGCAAAATGCAATTACAGGGTCTAACACTTAATGGCATCTTTATTACCTTATTCCCTTACTCTAACTAAAGGCTGGATGCTGCCCCGGCATACCTGCAAAGATGTTGACTGTGTAACACAAAGCCAATATTCTTTCAGAGCTGGTGCCTTCCGGGCAAACCCCAGGTTCTGATTACTTTACATCAAGACAGTGATGAGTGACATCCTTTTGCTCTCCATGGGTATTGTTCTCCATCCCATTCCCTTACGGGCATCAGAACTGATGCAAGCCCTGGACCTCTTGGCTCTGAACTGGGGACTTCTTGTAGCCTTTTTACTCAAATCTTGGGGAACTCTTGTCTTAAGTCTTAAGACTCCCTGGCCAATCGGGTCTCAGGACCCGCTACCCGATTGGCTGGGAGGAGAATCAGGAAGGCAATAAGGAATATTAATTTGCTATTGTCAAACAACTGTGTGGGCTCAGGACGCAGTGCTCAGCGCCCTGAGCCCATACGTTTTTTAAAGCCAATTAGAGCGTCAGGCTCTAATCATGTACTTATACTATTAAAAAAAATGCTGTGTGCCGCTAAAGTGTTCGGGTATGACTTGAAAAGATGGCAACCCTAAAGGTGCCCCCTGTCCTCCTTCATCCAGAGTGGGGGCACTCCAATACAGGTGGTGTCTGTGTTACTGGCCAGATCACCAGAAGGAAAAGCTTAAAAAAAGAAAACAAATGCAGCCACCACATCTAATGATTGGTAAGCTGCAATATATTAAATTTTTAGTTTTGCATTTAATAACACTTTAAAAAGATGACTGCGGCCCACTTGTCAATTTCTTGTTTAGTATCAGAGGTCTGTATCACTTCATACCTTGAAACAATACAGCCCTCAGCTCCTCCATTAAATGACTGCGGCGAAATGATAAAGAGCGCTAATTGAAAGCACTAGAGAGCTGTCAGGTGAATTGGCAGCCGCCCCCGTCTCTCCTATCACCCTATGAAGTATATCCTAGAGGGAGAGGAGTCTTGAAAGTGTTTGGTCTATAATTGAACCTCTTAGGAGGAAAATTGCAGAGCTGTTTTTCATGCCTCCCGCAGAAAGCAGCCACGTGTCTGCCAATGCAGTGATGGAAGTGAAATATGCTCCCGCGTCCTCTGGGAGAGCCGATGACTCAACACTGCTCAAACTGCAGCTTTCTGCGTCCAGCCTCTATTGCAGCAATGCAGGGTGGGGAGCCTGGATCGGTGTGTGCACGATGCTGGCCTGAAATGGCACCGTCCGCCTTCTCCTTACAGTTTTCCTTCAGCTTCTCACGTGCAGTGATGGTTCAATGTACAATATTACTGTGCACCACTTATCTACCATAACACAATGATAATGCCTAAAGGTGCACTTCAGGCTAACTAGAAAATGTAACATGCAAGGGACAAAGGCTACACTGCGGCAATTTTTTTTTAAACTTCTCGTAATCAAAGATATTGGTAGGGTTCTAAAAGAAGAAAAGTAAACACAAGATATTTAAATGGGACTTTTAAAATGCCAGAATTGTTTTAGTTTTTTTGTAATGTAATTTAACCACGTAACCACTTAAGACCCGGACCTTTAGGCAGCTAAAGGACCTGGGCAGTTTTTGCTATTCAGCACTGCGTCGCTTTAACTCACAATTACGCGGTCATGCGACGTGGCTCCCAAACAAAATTGGCTTCCTTTTTTTCCCACAAATAGAGCTTTCTTTTGGTGGTATTGATCACCTCTGCGGTTTTAATTTTTTGCGCTATAAACAAAAATAGAGCGACAATTTTGAAAACAATTCAACATTTTTTACTTTTTGCTATAATAAATATTCCCCAAAAATATATTTAAAAAAAACTTTTTTCCTCAGTTTAGGCCGATATGTATTCTTCTACCTATTTTTGGTAAAAAAAATAGCAATAAGCGTTTATCGTTTGCTCTGCGCAAAATTCATAGCGTTTTATTATTATTATTATTTTTTTTACTACTAATGTCGGCGATCAGCGATTTTTTTCGTGACTGTGACATTATGGCAGACACTTCGGACAATTTTGACACATTTTTGGGACCATTGTCATTTTCACAGCAAAAAAATCATTAAAGGGGTTGTAAAGGTACACGTTTTTTTACCTTAATGCATCCTATGCATTAAGGTAAAAAAACATCTTACAGCACCGCCCCCCCCCAAGGCCCCGTTGTACTTACCTGACCGTTCGAAACTCCCGGGCGCGTCCACGTCGTCCTCTTCGGTTCCCAGCCTGGCCGTTGATTGGATAGGCTGGGCGGATTGATAGCAGCGCAGCCATTGGCTAGCGCTGCTGTCAATCAGAGCGGATGACGCGGCGCGCCGGGGGGCGGAGCCGAGTGATACAGTCGGCGGCTATGGCCGCTGCTGTATCACGGGAGCGCGCTCGCAAAAGCTTTCCTCCGTGCGAGCGCTCTCGCATGAAGAGGGAAAGCTTTTGCGAGGAGGAGCCCAGACAGCCGCCGAGGGACCCCAGAAGACAGCTTTCCGGGCCACTCTGTGCAAAACGAACTGCACAGTGGAGGTAAGTATCACATGTTTGTTATTTTTTTTTTTTAAAAGCCCTGACTTTAGTGTCCCTTTAAAATGCATTGTTTACTGTGAAAATGACAATTGCAGTTTGGGAGTTAACCACAAGGGGGCAATGAAGGGGTTAAGTGTGACCTCATTAGTGTCACTAACTGTAGGGGGGTGGGGCTGTAGGTGTGACGTCACCGATTGTGTTACCCTATAAAAGGGAACACACGATCAATCACGGCGCAACACAGAAAAGAACGGGGAAGCTGTGTTTACACACAGCTCTCCCCGTTCTTCAGCTCCGGGGACCGATCGCGGGACTTTACCGGCGATCGGGTCCTCGGGTCCCGCGGTCATGGTCACGGAGCTTCAGACTGCGACCCTGGGCACAAAGAACGTACCTGTACGTGCTTGTGCCCAGCCGTGCCATTCTGCCAACGTAAATGTGCAGGAGGCGGTCCTTAAGTGGTTAAAGACCGGAAGTTTTGCCCCCTTAATGACCGGGCCATTTTTTGCTATATGGCACTGCGTCGCTTTAACTGACAATTGCGCAGTCGTTCGACGCTGTACCCAAACAAAATTTTTGTCCTCTTTTCCCACAAATAGAACTTTCTGTTGGTGATATTTGATCACCTCTGTTTTTTTTTTTTTTTTTTTTGCACTATAAACAAAAAAAGAGCGACAATTAAAACAAAATATATATATTTTTTACTTTTGGCTATATTAAATATCCCCCCCAAAATAAAAATAAAAAGTCTTCATCAGTTTAGGTCAATGTGTATTCTGGTACATATTTTTGGTAACAAAAAATTACAGCAAGCGAATATTGTTTGTTTGGCGCAAAAGTTATCACGTCTATATATATTTATGGCATTTTTATTATTATTTTTTTTTTTTTACTAGTAATAGTGGTGATCTGTGTTTTTTATTGGGACTGCAATATTGCAGCGGACAGATCGGACACTTTTGACACTTTTTTGGGGCTATTGACATTTATACAGCGATCAGTGCTATAAATAGCCACTGATTACTATATACATGTCACTGGTAGGGAAGGGGTTAACACCAGGGGGAAATAAAGGGGTTACTTGTTCCCTGGGAAGTGTTACTAACTGTATGGGGGCTGGGCTGACTGGAGGAGGAGACAGATTATTGTTCCTGAACTAGGAACAGACGATCTTTCTCTCCTCCCCTGACAGGATGGGGATCTGTTTATTTACACTGACAGATCCCTGTTCTGCCTGTCTCTGAAGCAACTGTGGGTGGCCGGCGGAGTCAGCCGGACCCACTGGTTTACTACATTGCTCGTGAATGTACACACGCGCGCCCACACATTGCCCTGTACGTGCCCAACGCACAATGGCGGTGATTCGCTCAGGGGAGCCAACTTGCCACAGTAGAAGCAGTGGGTGATTGGTAACTAGTTAAAGCCTAACTCAATTATTTTTTATTTTTCTCCCATGCAGTGGGGCTGTACCCGCACTGGATGAGTTAACTGCTTGTTTTATCTTGGGGTTGTTTTAATCCCTTGTATAACTCAATACAATTCTTGGGAAAAAAAAAAAACATAAAAAATAAACAATACTTAGCAAAAATTTTAAAATAAAATAATTTTAAAACAGTTAAACATTTTTTTTTTAATTAAAAAAAAAGTTTTTGTTCAAAAGGTAAAAAACTGTTTTAACCACTTCAATACCGCCCATTGTCATATAACATCCACAAAGGGGATCTCCGATCCTGGGTGGACGTCATATGACGTTCTGGGCTTTGTAGGGGGATATCTGAATGATGCCTGCAGCTAGATGCATCATTCAGATATCCTTCTCTTCTGCATGCGATTCTGTGCAACATAAGAACGATCATAGCGGCCTTTCCGCCGCTTGATCGTTCTTATAGGCGGCGGAAGGTGCTTCTCCGGGCTCTCCCGTGCCATCGGGGGCCCAGAGAAAGAATCGTCCGGAGCTGGCAGGAAGCATAGAGATGACTGGTGACCAGATGGTCACCAGTCATCTATATGACCGTCGGAGAACCCGGGCACGATGCGATGTTGTTACGCCCGGGTCCCTGTAAGTAAACAAAGCCGTGATTGCGGCTACTGAGCAACAGTAATGAGATCGGCAACAGTAATGAGTCCCGCCGACATATGTAAATGCCGTTTAAACCACATATGTGAGGTATCGCTGCGTGCGTTAGAGTGCCAGAAACAATTCTAGCACTAGATCTCCTCTGTAAATCTAAACTGGTAACCTGTAAAAAAAATCGAACTGTTGCCTATGGAGATTTTTAAGTACCAACGTTTAGCGCCATTTATGAGTGTGCGCAATTTTAAAGCGTGACATGTTAGGTATCTATTTACTCAGTTTAACATCATCTTTCATATTTTACAAAACAATTGGGCTAACTTTACTGTTTTGTTATTTTTTTAATTCATGAAACAATTTTTTTCCAAAAAAAAGGCGTTTGAAAAATTATTGCGCAAATACTGTGCAAGATAAAACGTTGCAATGATCGTAGTTTTATTCCCTAGGGTGTCTGCTAAAAAACATATATAATGTTGGGCTGTTCTGCATAATTTTCTAGCAAAAAAATGATGATTTGTACATGTAGGAGAGAAGTGCCAGAATAGGCTTGGTATGGAGGTGTGTATAAAAGCCCAGCATTAAAGTGGTTAAAAAAGGGCTAATTCACACAGCTTCTCTGTTATCTTTGTGTCCACTAAGAGTGATGTTTAGTATATTTTTGGTGAAAATGTTGTTTTGATATGTTTAAGGGGGGCCCTGCCAGGTAGGCTGTACGGGGCCCCGTGATTTCCAACAGCAGTCCTGCCTGACTGTACTGGATGTTCGGTAACAATGGTTTACTGCATGGTCCTATTGGGCTGGAGGTTACAATGTAAACAACAACTGGAGTTATGCGGGACAAAGCCCCTACACAGTGGGACTGCGGGACAGCAGTGTAAATGCTGCAATGTCCCGCCCAATCCCAGACTGTTGGGAGGTATGGGTTTATCTTAATCAAGTCCAATTTTTCAGAAAAAATACACTAAAGTTAATTTTAGTGTACACAAACACAATATATTACCAAGTTTTTGGTAAAATATAAAATATGAGTTTGCACCAAGTAAATAGATACCCAGCATGTCAAGCCTTAAAATTCCACACGGCTATAAAATGACAACAGGGTTAAGTACACTAAATTTTCCATAAGTGATATTTTAAAAGCGCTTCTCGACCTTTTGGCTAAGATCAAGTGTTGTATCTGTTCTTATCAGTTTTCGGCGGAGGACTGAAGCACCTCCTAAGTGGAGGGTGGATGTAATCCAATGATGTCATTGCACCTGGAAGGATGGTTTCGGTAGGGGCCGTAAACTGGGGGCCGGCAGAGTCGAGTCTGAGCCACCTGGAAGGGTGCTCCTGGTGAGAATGGGTGGCTGCGCTTGGTCAAGGTCTTTTTGCCGTGTTCTAGTCTGGCCTTCTGGCTGGTGTAAGTGCTATCTGTCAGCGATCGGGCAGGAGGAGCTGGTGACGCCCTGGGGTGTGACGGGGCAGAACCATGTAAATCTGCTGGGTTGATGGGGGCCTGGAAAGGTTAGTATTGGTGGAGGCTGCTATCCGAAGGGCAGCTCTCGCTAAGAAAACCATGAAGGGCTCTCGATCTGGCAGGGGTGGAGGGCTGCACTGGCTGGTCGGGGGTCGGAATTGGAATGAAAAGCCTATGGTGCATGTGCCCCTGGAGTGGCAGTCCAGGGGTATCTGAGAATCACTGTGAGTGAGGGTCACTTTGATTTAAGGATACCACGGTCACTGCACCCGCTTTTTTTAGCACCTGCCTCCTGGGTCGGGCCTTTTGGCCAGGACCGGAGGAATTTTTTATTCCTGGCCGGAGGGCCTGGTCATTGTTAAACACAATAACCACTTCTTTCACTCTCCTCTCCACTATCCCTTTCCCCCACTTTATTTCATTTATTGTCTATGTTTGTCATGTTTTTGTCTTTTTTTGTTTGTGCACGTTTTGTTCACTGTGTGATTAGTAGGGTGCCGGTCCTCGGGCCAGCCCTGGACGTCTTGGGAGTGGGTGGACATAACCTACTGGCTTAGTTCACCTGCTCTCATGGGGTCTCCCTTCGGGGGAGCCCCACCTAGTACTGGGAGGGTTCTGTTTCGGCAGTCCCTCCAAGGAAGTTGGGTCCGTGTCGGCTTCGGTTCCTCGGACCACAGTACCTCAGCCCCCGTCTGGAGCCTAACGCCCCAGGGGATCAGGGTTTGGGTCCCTTCTTCACAGAAGGACCACTTGACGTTGCACCCATCTGCACGTTTTTGTGAACACTCTTTATATGTGTGCACATTTTTTCTGCACCGGTGGAGTTTTTTGGGTGTGTTCACACGCCATAGGCTTTTCAATAAAAATAAAAAAAAAGTGATATTTTAAATATATAGGGGCCCATGTAAGTGTATACATTTTTTGCTTGGGTGTAGCTTTATTTCTTTGGACACTTTTTTTCTGCTAAAACTTTATTGTTCTAAAATACAGTGCATCCGGAAAGTATTCACATACAATGTCCTTGAGTGGCCCAGCCAGAGTCCAGACCTGAACCCAATTAAACATCTCTGGAGAGATCTGAAAATGGCTGTGCACTGACGCTCCCTATGCAACCTGATAGAGCTTGAGAGGTCCTCCAAAGAAGAATGGGAGAAACTTCCCAAAAATAGGTGTACCAAGCTTGTAGCATTATACTCAAAAAGACTTGAGCCTTTAATTGGTGCCAAAGGTGCTTCAGCAAAGTATTGAGCAAAGGCTGTGCATACTTACATACATGTTTTTTTTATTTTTTTATAATATTTTTTAATACATTGTTTTTATATATTTTTAATACATTTGCAAATATTTCAAACAAACTCCTTTCACGTTGTCATTATGGGGTATTGTTTGTAGAATTCTGAGGAAAATAATGAATTTAATCAATTTTGGAATAAGGTTGTAACATAACAAAATGTGGAAAAAGAGAAGCACAGTACAGTGTTTCTGCAAACATTCACTCAGGGCCCTGTACACACGGTCAGGAAAAAAACTTTAGTTTTCTTGCCAAGCCATGAATATAGATGGCCATTCAAAACAACGCCGTTCTTTTGAATGGCAAGAACGCAGTGACGTCATTGACTACGAGGAGCCGACGGCGGCGCTTGTCACATTCAATGGCGTCGCCATCATCTTGCTACACCCTACACTATGCCTTGTATGCTACCGCGCATGCGTCAAAGGATTATCGAGCATGTGCGGGTTTACCTTCGAAAAGGTAAGCATACAGACGACCTGTTTTCTCAGCAGGAAACACTATGCCGGGAAACCTAACAAGAAAATAGAGAGCAGGGTTCTCTTTTTTCCTGTCGGAATTCTTGGCAGTTTTCCTGACAGGAAAACTGCTAGGAAGCATACACCCGGCCAGGATTCCTGCCCAAATGCTCTCCTGCCAGTTTTCCTGCCGGGAAAACCGGTAGTGTGTACGAGGCTTTAGTGTTGACATGTACTTTAGAGTGTGCATACAAGTAAATTCAACCTCATACCTCCCTCTCTTCTCTAGATCATTTTTTTACATTGTTTCTATAGTCGCAAAGAGCTTATTATTTCCTGTGACATCATCGCAGGGCTTGTTAAATTCTTGTAGGGGCACCTGCTAGGAGGTAACTTCTTCCTGACATAGGCACTTCACCAGAGAAATATCTGCCAAGAGAACAGAATTTCCTTTTTGGGAAAGAAATCAATGTGTGCACTCAGAGTGGAGCAGAGAGAGGCTACATTAAAGTTTATGTAGGGAGATGAAAGGAGGGGTCAAAGAGCTGGGCCAACACAGACAGTGTTTAGACATTCCCAGAAGAACAGAGGGCTATGACATGAAAGGCAGAATGGGGGTTGTGCTAAGGAATTGATTAGTCAAATTGTCTACCAAGTTTAAAAGCAAATTGAAGGTATAATAAAAATAATAAAATGTCTATTGAATGGGGATGTCTGGATCCTGATTTGTAGATCGGTGTCGAAATCTAAGAAAAACATCACTCAAGAAAGAAATAGATCTGTTTTTTTTTTTAACTTTCAATCTTTTTAGTGAAGAAATTCAAGATACAAAGCATTGAAAAGCACAAAAGCCCAAGGAAATTTTACAGTAACAACAGTGTAGCAAGACACTTTTTTGTGTCATTCCAATATAAACAAAAGAAACATTAAAATAACTAAATGTTTGTAATGGCAACAATTTTCTGGGTGAAGTGGTGCATTATCTGACAGAAATGCAGGGGTGCCAATATTTTTGGCCATGACTGTATATAAGCGGGACAGAAGGTATAAATTCAAACATACATTTTTGGGGTCTACACTATTTTGGGTCCCCAGCCTGCCATCAATTGAAGTTGTGAAGCAAAGTATAACCATGGGTTGGTGTCAGGGCTGGGCTCAGCCCTTCCTTCTCTGAGCTGGCCGCTCAGCTGTCGGCTAATTGCCAGCTTCTTTCTCTCCACAGTGACTCACTTGTTTATGATTTGCTCGTCAGTCCTGCCTACTTAAAGCCTTCCAGCTCACTTCATCTCTGCCTTCGCCTTTGTCAACAATCAGAAAAACTTTCTCCTGCATTCCTGTTGTGGACATGCTCGGCTGGTGTTCCTTCTGGCTCCTGATCCTGCTTGTTGGACTACTACGTTTATGTCTGGCTCTCTGACATTGGCTTGGCTGACTACCCGATCCGGTTACTGAACTCTGGCTATGTTTGACTACGCTCAAGCCTCGTACATACGCTCGGTTTTCTCAGCAAGAAAAACTGCCCAGAATCTAGACGAGAAAAATAGAGAACATGTTCTCTATATTCTCGTCGTGAGATTCTCTGCAGCGTTTTCCTGCCGAGAAACCCAAGCATGTGTATACTTACATCTCCATGGAAACCCGCGCATGCTCGAAATTACTTTGACGCATGCGCAGTAGCTTCCTAGGCATAGGTAGGGTGCAGCAAGATGGCGGATGCTCGTCGTACGCGATGACGTCACCGCGTTATTGCCATTCAAAAAAATGGCGGTTCTTTTGAATGGAGTGTCTGTACACTTGGGTGGCAAGAGATTCTTGCCAAGAATCTCGTAAGGAAAAACTAAGTTTTTTCCCTGACAAGATTCTGGCCCATGTGTACAGGGCGTTATACTCAGTTTTCCTTTTTATTATTGTTATTATTATTAATAAACAAGTGTGATTTACTGTACTTATCTCGGTCTGATTCATGGTTTCTGACAGTTGGAAACAGCCAATGTGGATTCAATTTAATCAGATTCCTGCTGAATTGACTGAAATTAGATCTGTGGGTGGCCCTGTCAGCATCGTCCAGCACAACAAAAGTTTTTGCATTCATTATTCAGGAGCCTGGTAGAAACATTCCGAGCAGAACAGGTTCTGCATCCAATCAGATATAGGCACAGTTTTGGTATGGCCAGATTAGGGGCCAGATTCTTGTACATTTCGGTGTAGCGGCACGTAAGCTATTTACATTACGCCGCCGCAACTTACAGGAGCAATTGCCGTATTCTCCAAGCACTTGCTCCGTAATTTGCGGCGGCATAGTGTAAATGGCCCGGCGTATCCCCGCGTAAATCAAAGGGGGCGGTTTGTATTTAAATTAAGCGCCCCCGTGCCGAACGAACTGCGCATGTGCCGGCCTAAAACGTAGGCCACTGCGCATGCTCCGTAGTACGCCACAAATACATTGGTTGCGACATGAAAGTAATTAACACACAGCCCTATTCGCGACGAGTTATGCAAACAACTGAAAAACCCGACGCTGTCCCGACGGCCATACTTAACATGGCATACGGCAGACCGACGTAAGGTTACCCTTCATATAGCAGGGTTAACCTTACGCTTACGGAAATGACTTAAACTACGGCGAAGCGGTGCAAAAACTTTCAGGGATCGGCGTATCATGCTAATTTGCATATTCGGCGCAGAAAGCGACCGAAACGCCACCTAGCGGCCGGCGTAACATTGCATCTAAGATCTGACGGTGTAAGATAATTACGCCAGTCGGGTCCTGGCGTAATTCCGGCGTATCATGTTTTCAGAATGTTTTCGAATTACGCCGGTGTATCTGTAGATACACCGGCGTAATTATTTTGAGAATCTGGCCCTGTGTCTCTAGTGTGATGTGGGCTTATCCTTTCTTCCATAGACATATATTAGATTTTGACATCACCCCTGACTTATGATTAATTGTGTAAAGCTATGACAGGAGAAAGAAACACTAAGCAGATGGCATTATAGGACAGAATCCTGGATAGCCAACAACCCTTTAATTTAATGATGAATACAAAGGGGGCACCATGTTCCTGTCATCCCACTCCTTCCTGACACACTATTATCTGATCTACAGCACTGCACAGCAGAGAGTACAGATAAGAGTTTACCTTGTCACTGGGATTCAGGTCATATCATTGCATTGCAATTCTGTTACACTGTGCTTCCTTTCACTGCATAATATTGTTGCTGTCACTAAACATCAGGAGGTCCTTATTCACAGTGCTATTTTCAGTGACATTCACATTAAAGGCAAAGCCTGTGACATTGCAGTGTTTCCCCAAGAGGCGCATAGGTTACAGTATAGGCTGGCAGCACCTACGTACTTTTTAGCAATGCAGTTCCCTGGAGGAAACCTCAGATAATCTTGCATGAAAATGTACAGATCCTTAGATATACAGGAGCATATATATGTTCAGTAACAGCTTTATGAGATACCTGTTAAAGGCAAAGTATAGTGCAGAATTATTTTACATTATCAATGCAGCATTTACCTAAAATTATGCTTTTTAAACACTGTGTACCATAAATGATTGTCATTTTTTAACCACTTAAGATCCGGACCAAAATGCAGCTAAAGGACCTGGCCCCTTTTTGCGATTCAGCACTGCGTCGCTTTAACTGACAATTGAGCAGTCGTGCGACGTGGCTTCCAAACAAAATTGGCGTCCTTTTTTCCCCACAAATAGAGCTTTCTTTTGCTGGTATTTGATCACCTCTGCGTTTTTTTTTTTTTTGCGCTATAAACAAAAATAGAGCGACAATTTTGAAAAAAATTCAATATTTTTTACTTTTTGCTATAATAAATATCCCCCAAAAATATCTAAAAAAAAAAAAAATTTCCTCAGTTTAGGCCGATACATTTTCTTCTACCTATTTTTGGTAAAAAAAATCGCAAAAAGCGCTTATCGGTTGGTTTGCGCAAAATTTATAGCGTTTACAAAATAGGGGATAGTTTTTTTGCATTTTTATTCATTATTTTATTTTTTTTACTAATGATGGCGGCGTACATCGATTTTTTTTGTGACTGCGACATTATGGCGGACACTTCAGACAATTTTGACACATTTTTGGGACCATTGTCATTTTCACAGCAAAAAATGCATTTAAAATGCATTGTTTACTGTGGAAATGACAGTTGCAGTTTGTGGGTTAACCACAGGGAGCGCTGATGGGATATGTGTGACCTGAAGTGTGTTTACAACTGTAGGGGGGTGTGGCTGTAGGTGTGACGTCATCGATCGCCTCCCCCCTATAAAAGGCATGACGCGATCGATGAGGCCGCCACAGTGAAGAACTGGGAAGCTGTGTTTACACAGGGCTCTCCCCGTTCTTCAGCTTCAGAGACCGATCGTCGCACACCAGCGTGATCGGGATTGGGTCCGGGTCACGGGAGCGCGCCTCGGGCCCACGCACGTGACCCACGGCTGGGTACTAGCACAGCACGTTCCTGTACTTGCATGTGCCCAGCCGTGCCATTCTGCCAACGTATATGTGCAGGAGGCGGTCCTTAAGTGGTTAAAGTAAAATTCTTATTTTCCCCTTTTTCATCTCAGGGCTGCCTTCAGACTCCTTCACAGCAACTTCTGTCAGCATGTACTCCAGCCATGGCTGCATGGCATTTCTAAGGGAAGGTTTCCTGGTGGTGATAACAGTGGACCATGTCTGTGTAATGTGCCATCACAGCCACTTGTAGTTCCTATTGAGTCTGTGTCAGGGTGGTAATGCAGAAGCACAATCTGGAGACATGGACAGAGGTTTGTCAATATATAACAAGAACCGTTGTGGCAGGATCACCAGCTATTATTTTAATGAATTTCAGATATTAATATGTTAACCTCTTAAGGACCGCCGCATGTACATATATGTCGGCAGAATGGCACGTACAGGCACATGTACGTGCCTGCCTAGACTAAGGTGACCAGATTTTTAAAATGAAATCCGGGGACATATTTTTTCTTTACTAGTAATGGCGGCAACCAGCGACTCTCTGCCCGTCGCCGCCCGCCTCACAGACTGTCAAGTCTTACTCTTCGGCCCCCAGCTACTACTGGGTGAGGAGCGGAGGAAGATCACTCCACCAGGGAAGGAAAGGAGATAGGCAGGTGGCTGGCCAGGATTTGAGCCAAGGCAGAATAACATGAAAGCGAAGCTGAATGGGCATGTGCCCGAAACGGAAGAAATATTCCCTCCGCTCCGACCACCACATGATCATCAGAAAGGGGCACAGAGAATGGAAAATATACACTCCCCCTATGCTAGTAGGCACGGCGGAGCGGGGGGGTGTAATTCAAATTTTTTTGTTTAATTCTGCACAGACTTTCTTTAAAATTGCCCCTGCCCCCTATTAACCTCCCTGGCGGTATGATTCTTTCAGATTTTAGGTGCTAAAAGCGGTACCATTATTTGCAAGGGAATTTGGCGTTTTATACTGTAGGCTTGTAATTCTTAGGAATAACTCACTGAAATCTATCCAAACAAGAGTCTAATAGGCATCCTGGGTATGATTTTTTTTTTTTTCTTATTAAAAATTATAATATAATAAATAATTATAAAAAATTATAACAAATAATAATATAATTATAGTAAAAATTATTCAATAATGTAATCAAATCAAAATCACTGAAATTTGCTCAGTTGCAGAATTTTTGCTGTCATTATTTTTTTTTTTTATGACGAATTTCCCCATAAATCGCTATCGCTAAATTCTGCAAGTGATTCTGATTTATTATCGCTGTTTTTTAGCTGCTCTAAAACAATTTTTGCCATAAAGGGACACTTTTGGTTGCTATGGGCAATCTACAGTTTGCAGGGAGAAAGAACAGTTTTTATTATATAAAAGGACATGTAGTGTACAGGGCAGACCACTAGGGACATGGGGGGTGTGTATTTTTTACATACAGTACTGTAATCTATAAGATTACAGTGTACTGTATATATAGTGTTTGTTTACTTTTTTAAATTTGGCGCCGTTCCCCCCCCCTACGTCGCGATGCTCGCAGGGAAGGGAATCGGCAGAACACACAGCATCAGGCGGACATCCGCCCGCCGTGTACTGCGGGGATTCATCGCTGGATCGCAGAGAAAAGGTAAGTAAACCTTTTTCTGCATCCAGCGAGGCAAGTCCGTGTGTGGCACGGGGTTACCGATCGTAGCTTTAAAATCTCACCTCGTGCCACACACGGGAAGACCGCCAGGGAGGTTAAATCCAATCTGGGGACAAAACCAGGGACAGACTTGGTCCGGGGACAGTGTCCTCATTCAGGGGACTGTCCCCTGAAACTGGGGATGTCTGGTCACCCTAGCCTAGACGCGGGTCGGGGGTCCGATCGGGACCCCCCCCCCCCGGTACATGCGGCGGTTCCCGTGGCTCTAGGAGCGATCCGGGATGAGGGGGCGGCTTTTCGTTTTTGTCCGCCCCCTCACGATCGCTCCCAGCCAATGCTCCCGCACTGTAAACACAGGCAGAGGAGAAAGTGATGTCACCGCTCCTCCCGCCGGTATTTTCGTCCGGCGGAGGAGAGGAGACATCTCACAGTGAGTACACAAGCACTACACTGACACCAGTACACATAGGCACACAACCCCCCGATCACCCCCCCTGTCACACTGTCATTAAATAGCAGTGATCATTTACTGATCACTGCATTTAGTGTCAGTGTGACAGACAGTTAGTGTTAGGTCCAGGATAGCCCCCTACCCCCCCAATAAAGGTTTTAACCCCTTGATCACCCCCTAGTTAACCCTTTCACCCCCCTTTTGCCAGCGTCACTAAGCGATAGTTTTTCTGAACGCTGTATTAGTGTCGCTCGTGCCGCTATGTAGCTAGTTATTTTTTGAGGTTCGCCGCCATGATTTTATAGCGTTCGAAAATTTATGGGGATACCTAACGCTATAAAAACATGGCGGCGAACCTCAAAAAATAACTAGCTACCTAGCGGCACCAGCGACACTAATACAGCGATCAGAAAAACGATCGCCTAGTGACGCTGGCAATAGGGGGTAAAAGGGTTAACTCTAGCGGCAATCAGGGGTTAAAACCTTTGATTGCCCCTAGAGTTAACCCTTTCACCCCCTATTGCCAGCTTCACTAAGCGATCGTTTTTCTGATCGCTGTATTAGTGTTGCTAGTGTCGCTAGGTAGCTAGTTATTTTTTGAGGTTCGCCCGCCAGGTTTTTATAGCATTAGGTACCCCCATACATTCTCTAATAATGGTTTTAACCCCTGATTGCCCCTAGAGTTAACCCTTTCACCACCTATTGCCAGCGTCATTAAGCGATCGTTTTTCTGATCGCTGTATTAGTGCCGCTAGGTAGCTAGTTATTTTTTTGAGGTTCGCCTGCTAGGTTTTTATAGCGTTAGGTACACCCATACATTTCCTAATAATGGTTTTAACCCCTGATTGCCCCTAGAGTTAACCCTTTCACCCCTATTGCCAGCGTCACTAAGCGATCGTTTTTCTGATCGCTGTATTAGTGTCGCTAGTGCCGCTAGGTAGCTAGTTATTTTTTGAGGTTCGCCCTCCAGGTTTTTATAGCTTTAGGTACCCCCATAAATTTTCTAATAAAGGTTTTAACCCCTGATTGCCCCTAGAGTTAACCCTTTCACCCCCTATTGCCAGCGTCACTAAGCGATCGTTTTTCTGATCGCTGTATTAGTGTCGCTAGTGTCGCTAGGTAGCTAGTTATTTTTTGAGGTTCGCCCGCCAGGTTTTTATAGCGTTAGGTACCCCCATACATTTTCTAATAAAGGTTTTAACCCCTGATTGCCCCTAGAGTTAACTCTTTCACCCCCTATTGCCAGCGTCACTAAGCGATCGCTTTTCTGATCGCTGTATTAGTGTCGCTAGTGTCGCTAGGTAGCTAGTTATTTTTTGAGGTTCGCCCGCCAGGTTTTTATAGCGTTAGGTACCCCCATACATTTCTTAATAATGGTTTTAACCCCTGATTGCCCCTAGAGTTAACCCTTTCACCCCTATTGCCAGCGTCACTAACCGATCGTTTTTCTGATCGCTGTATTAGTGTCCCTAGTGCCACTAGGTAGCTAGTTATTTTTTGAGGTTCGCCCTCCAGGTTTTTATAGTGTTAGGTACCCCCATACATTTTCTAATAAAGGTTTTAACCCCTGATTGCCCCTAGATTAAACCCTTTCACCCCCTATTGCCAGCGCCACTAAGCGTTCGTTTTTCTGATCGCTGTATTAGTGTCGCTAGTGCCGCTAGGTAGCTAGTTAGTGCCAGTAACGCTTACACCCACGCGCAAAGCATACACCCCCCATATGTGGAATTACACCCCAAAATACATTCTGCTGCTTCTCCTGAGTATGGGGATACCACATGTGTGAGACTTTTTGGGAGCCTAGCCGCGTACAGGGACCCCAAAAACCAATCAGCGCCTTCAGGCTTTCTAAGGGTGTACATTTTTTATTTCACTCCTCACTAGTGTTGCTCACAAATATTCGCATTGCGAATATTCGCTACGAATATTGCATATTCGAGTATTCGCGAATAACTCGAATATTGCGGCGAATATTCGCTATGGCGAATATTCGTATTTTTTCAAATTTATTTGTAAAACAGATCACATCCTAGTGATCTCCATCGACGTCTAAAAGCATTGCTGGTATGATTAGAGAGAGACCCTGGGCCGAGTAGCTGATGCGATTCTTTTATGTTGCCGAAAATTCGCATTGCGAATTTTCGGCAACATAAAAGAATCGCATCAGCTACTCGGCCCTTCTTTTGCATCAGAGCCAATCAGAATAACTCGAATATTCGACAAACGGAATATTGCGCGATTATCTTCTCCGCCCTTTCTTTTGCATCAGAGCCAATCAGAATCAGATATTTTATCCCAAATTTTTTTTGCGAAATTTCACTAATGCGAAATTTCGCTAATGCGAAAATGATTGCGAAATTCTCATAAACGGAGATCATTTCCTGTATTACTAAACTAATATGCACTAAACACTAACTCTACACTAACTCTACTTAAAAGAAAGGAGAATAAGGGGGCAAAAGAAGGGCGGAGAAGATAATCGCGCAATATTCCTATTGCGCGATTATCTTCTCCGCCCTTCTTTTGCATCAGAGCCAATCAGAATAACTCGAATATTCGGCAAACAGAATATTGCGCGATTATCTTCTCCGCCCTTCTTTTGCATCAGAGCCAATCAGAATAACTCGAATGTTCGGCAAACGGAATATTGCGCGATTATCTTCTCCGCCCTTCTTTTGCCCCCTTATTCTCCTTTCTTTTAAGTAGAGTTAGTGTAGAGTTAGTGTTTAGTGCATATTAGTTTAGTAATACAGGAAATGATCTCCGTTTATGAGAATTTCGCAATCATTTTCGCATTAGTGAAATTTCGCATTAGTGAAATTTCGCAAAAAAAATTTGGGATAAAATATCACGAATATTCGATATCAGCGAATATTCGCGAATATTCTTCTATATATTCGCGCAATATCACGAAATCGAATATGGCGTATTCCGCTCAACACTACTCCTCACTACCTATCACAGTTTCGAAGGCCATAAAATGCCAAAATAGCACAAAAAACCCCCAAATTACCCAATTTTGGAAAGTAGACACCCCAAGCTATTTACTGAGGGGCATCCCGAGTCCATGGAATATTTTATATTTTGACACAAGTTGCGGGAATATGACAAACTGATTTTTTTTTGCATTTGGCGACAACTTTTTGTAAAATTGTTTTTTTTTGTCATTATTCAATCACTTGGGACAAAAAAAAAATATTCAATGGACTCAACATGCCTCTCAGCAGTTTCCTTGGGGTGTCTACTTTCCAAAATGGGGTCATTTGGGGGGGGGGGTTGTACTGCCCTGCCATTTTAGCACCCCAAGAAATAATCATAAAATAAAAGCTGTGTAAATTCCAGAAAATGTACCCTAGTTTGTAGACGCTATAACTTTTGAGAAAACTAATAAATATACGCTTATTGCGATTTTTTTTTACTAAAGACATGTGGCTGAATACATTTTGGCCTAAATATTTGACTAAAATTTAGTTATTATTCGATATTTTTTACTTATTGTTATAAGAAAAATCTATTTTTCTCAAAATTTACGGTCTCTTTCCATTTATATCGCAAAAAATAAAAATCGCAGAGGCAATCAAATACCATCAAAATAAAGCTCTTATTGTGGAAAGAAAAGGACGCAAAATTTGTTTCGGTACAACATTGCATGACCGCGCAATTACCAGTTAAAGCAGTGCAGTGCCAAATTGTAAAAACACCTTTGGGCATTTAGCAGCATATTGGTCCGGGGCTTAAGTGGTTAAAACGTTGTGAAAAATGGAGCATGTTCGAATTTCTTTTTTGTTTTTCAGAACCCGAAAAATGCTGTGAAGCCCACACACTATCGTTTTAAATGACATTTTTTAAAAACATAGTTTTTTTACATCCCGAAAAACGATTGTGTGTACGCAGCATTACTCAAATGTATAGGCATAATCAAGATGGAATGTAAGGAGATTTAAACGTACTAGGACAGAAGAAAAAGATGGGTGTAAAGTTTTTTTTTTTTCCTCTGTTATATAAATGATAGACGTGACAATATATTTGTTGACATTTGTTCCTCTATTTTTGATAAAATAAAGAAAATTTAAATTTTGCTCTTGCAATTATAGTGATTAAAAAAAGGGGGAGGGAGAAAGAAAGAGGGGGAGCAAAAAAAAACTTTTCAGAGGGGTAGTAACTCCCACTGCCTGCGTAAAAGGTGGCTAATTGCATCTCTGAGGCTGCGTACACACGATCGAATTTATCTGCTGAAACTGGTCCGCCGACCAGTTTCAGCGGACATATGCGATCGTGTGTACGACCTAGCGGACAGGTTTGTCCAGCGGACAAATTTCAAAGCATGCTTTGAAATTTGTCCGCTACAAACCTGTCCGTCCGACATGTCCGCTGGTTGGTATGCCTAACCAGCGGACAGAAATCTCCCGCATGCGTCAAATGGATTAGACGCATGCGTGAAAGTATTTTACTTGCTGGAGTGGTGACGTGGCGGCGTCAATGTCACCACCAGGTCACCGCGTCCTCAGCCCGAGGGGATTTTCATGCGATGGTGTGTACACCATCCGATGAGACATGTCCGCTGGAAACGGTCCGTCGGACATGTTTGAGCGGACATGTCTCATCGTCTGTACACGGGCCTTAAAGGGACAGTCTATCTATCTGCCTCCATTTCCCTTGGGTTCACTGTGATAAGAATTGAGGAGAAAATCTCTTCCATGGTAGCAAAGACATTAAAAAATATGATCAGTGAGTCAGAGCCGGAGACAAGCACGTTCAAAATAGTAGAACAATTATTAGACAGTATTCAGTTCTGGATTTTATTGCACAGAAGGATGCAGAAAATACCCTTGTGAATGTATCCTACATATATCCTGTACATTGAACACAGAAATGTTTTATTTCTGCACGTTGTCTCTTCTGACTGCTGTGTCTTTGTTTCTATTTTCCAGGTAGAATTAATTTACAGATATAACAAGTTTTGTTTGGGAATAGCTTAGGAATTCACTGATATTGCAGCTTCCCTACAGCTACTTTGACACATAATAAACAAGCACAGCAGAGGTGCTGTAGAATGTGGAAGCAGGCTGCTCTTTACACAATACCTTTCATCTTCGCTATTATATTGTTGTGTTATTTACGACGGTGAGATCACCACTGGATGTCTGTTGGTGTAGGGTTATAAACAGTGATATACGCTAATCTGTCCTTACTCCTGCATATGAAACAATCATTGTATTATATGATTACATCAGAGCAGAGGTTGCTAAAAATGTAGCTCACCAAATCTTTGCAGGCTTAAAGCAACATTAAACTTGAAACTAAAAATGTAAAATATTGCAGCTTACCAGCCTTATGGGGCAGGCTGGGCCAGGAGGTAGGAGGCAAATCAGTCTGGCATTGCCATGAAGCGGCCGCACTGCTGCCGGTATGATAATACTGGCCGGTAAATGGCCTGATGTTCGAACAGACAGGCGGCCGCACTTAATACAACTGGCCAATACATGTACGTGTGGCACTGGCAGCAGGTCTTAGCAGCCTAATGCCCTGTACACACGATCAGACCTTCCATTGGAGGAAAAGAGAACATGTTCTCTATGTAATCTCCGATTAAATTCATCGGAAATTTCTGATGGGGCATATACACGGTCGGAATTTCCGATGGAAAAAGTCATTCGGATCTTTTCTATCAGAAATTCCGATCATGTGTACGAGGCATATTGCTCCACCTAACCTTCTCTGTAGCATCCTTGGAGGGGAATTTATGATATGTAATATAACTTCCTCCCAGGAATCTCTGTGTCAATAGTGCGGAGAAGAGAGGAGGGAAGCCCCCAGGTATGGCAGCAGAGGTTTTTTTTTTCTTTGCATTCTCACTACAACTCTAAAGAGGGCATTTAGATTTTTCCGTCCTGCTTGATAACTTCCTTGTGAGTCATACTTTGAGCGCTAATGAATCTTGCCTGTTCTCCTTAAATTGAGAAGGTTAACTCTTGAGAGCTCCGGTGTTGGTGTAATGAAATTACTGGGCTTTTGTAGTCTTCTGGATGAGAAGTAAAGCTGGAACGTATACTTTTTTTGCTTAGGGTTTTAAAACCCTTCTGATTTGTCTAAGGTTTTTCTCTATAGCAGGGGTAGGCAACCTTTCAGGCCGCGTACACACGACCAAATACATCTGTTCAAATCGGTCTGACAGACCGATTTGAACAGATATGTCTGCTGGGCTGTTTTGGTTTGATCGCTGTACACACGATCAAACCAAAATCCCCACCGGCAGACAGCAAGGGTGACGTGGCGATGACGTTGACGCCGCCACGTCACCGCACCAGGAAGTAAAACACTTCCGCGCATGCGTCGAATCCATTCGACGCATGTGCGAGCAGATATGTCTGCTGGTTAGCGTACTAACCAGCAGACATGTCGGACGGACGGATTCCCAGCAGACAGATTTTAAAGCATGCTTTAAAATCTGTCGGCTGGCCAAATTTGTCTGTCCGCGCGTACACACAATCGAATCTGTCTGCTGAAACAGTCTGTCAGACCGTTTCCAGCAGATAGATTTGATCGTGTGTACGCAGCCTCAGAGGTTGAGATCTACCTGGGCAACATGTAGGAAATCAAAGATCCCCAGTAGGAGGGAGGGAAGGGGCGTTCAAGCATTCAATAAAAACACAGTGTGTCACAGTAGTGTCTTCTGCCCCACTTCAATGCACCTAGTGTAAAAAGACCCTTAAGCAGTCGTAGAATTGCTTGATTCTCCCATCAACACTGACTCTGGAGCTATCATGTTCACCAGGCTGAGGGGCGTGGGGAGACCTCCCTGCCGGGGGAAAAACAGGGATTTACAGATGGCAGGGTGGGTCCTCAACAGGAACGGGTGTGGCTTTGACAGGAAGCGTGTCATATTAAAATTAGTGGGGTGCACAAGTTTATTCAGGCCTAGGGAAGCACAAAACCTAAATACACCACTGAGCACACCTCCTGTATTAGTGTACCTTCTCTCTGGTTGAAGAAGCACAGGGGTACCTTTTGGACAGCAGCATTGTTAATTTGGGGGGAGGAGAGTGTTGGGTGTACTAGCAGATTTAGATACACTGACAAATTAATGCCAAACTACAGCTAATACTTTATAGGCCATTACAGCAACCTCAGACATGAAACATAAACAAAGCATATTCCTCTACAGTGTGTACTTGTCTCAATGAAAATCACTAAGTGTCATTTCTGTCTGCTGTTGAGTTCCTCAGCATGAATCACTTCTGACAAGTTTTCCTGACACCAAGATAAAAAGGTGCCAGGGGAGGGATCTCCAGCTGATTGACGACCTCAGCTCTGTTCATGTGTGCTGTGTGGAGGGGGTGTGTCTCTTCCTTACAATCAGCTATCAGACCTCTCCTCACTGTGCTATGCTGAGTGTCATTTCAGCTGTCTGGCCCCATTTTTCTGACAGCTCAGACAAGCTTTATAGATTCAGCACTTTGAACAGATGTAGTGGAGAAAGCCGATAAACAGGTACAACTTATGTAGGAGGATTTGTTTAATCTCTTTATATCACCTGAAGCCAGACACTCCACTTTAATAAACATTTAATTAACAAATTATATAGGACAGGGTTCCTAAAGCACTGTAGTTACATAAACAAACAGCACAGCAGAGCATCTTGCTTTGCAGATCCCTTTGTCTGATTGAAACCTGGGACTCTTATATGTCTTATACAGGATGAATAGTTATTCTGGGGACTTATTGGAGTCCTGTAAACAATGGTAAAGCAGTTAGAAAGCTATGCTGTATAAGGAAACGACAGCTCCATTTACTGGCTGGATAGAAGACTACACAATTTAAATATGCAATATTTTATATTTAAATTACTTTTGAAAAACAAGAAAAACATACATTTATTTTTGGTTTAGTCCTAACATAGCTAACAAAGAAATAATACACACAAAATCACTATACCTTTCCTTTAAACATCACTGATCCAGTTAGGAAATGTCAAAATGTTGCGGTAAAGGCTCCAAGCATATTCCAGTGAACTTTGGAACACTTTGCAATTGATGAATAACTATGATGATTTCACTGGGTAATCAGATGCATGTGTGCAGATAGTGTCTCGCGCCAATTACAATTGATAGTAAATAATTATAAAGCTGCTACCCAAAAAATAATCAGCAGATTATAACATTGGAAAATAGGAAACAAAGGGTGCGCTAGTAGATAACGCTTCCTGAAGACGTTCATTATGAAACGTACGTCGAGGCGGTACCCATCCACGCACGTCAACTCGTCACTTCCTGTCCCGCTGGTTCCAACTGCCTGTCAAGTGGAACGCACGTCAGAGACGCATATCTAACGCTTTGGGACCTACTATCTCTACCCTATGCGAACTAGCCTCAGTGCCGGGTTCGGGGCACCACAAATTGTAAGCAGCCAATCGGCAGTTTTTTTTATATCTATTTACTCTTTTAAATAAACGGGTTACACTATGTCAGCAATATCTTATCATTTCATGCTACCATTGAGATTTTTCTGATCGCAAATCCAGCAACAATAGGACGCATCTGATCGCACAGGTTTTTCCTGTACAAGCTGTATATGACTCCTTGTTTTGGTATCAAACTAAGGGTCATTGTCATCTGGTAAGGAACCATTTCACTTATTCACTTCGGGTGAAGATTGACCATTACTGTGACCATACACTAGCATTAGCTTGACTTAAAGATATCAAGATTCACATCAGGATTCTGAACATTTCATGCTCATTTGCACTTTCATGTGCTGTTCTGGACTTTGCACATTTTACTTAAGCACAGGTTATCAATCACTATGTTGTTATTGTGAATTATATTCACAGACTTTTGTACTGGATCATCCAGCATCATCATTAATTGATACAAACTATTTTGTATTTATTTTAGTTTAAGTTTAATCAATGTATATTATCTACTAGCTCACCCTTTGTTTCCTATTTTCCAATCAGATGCATGTAACACACATGGGGGTTGATTTACTAAAACTGGAGTGTGCGAAATCTGGTGCCGCTCTGCATGGGAGCCAATCAGCTTCTAACTTCAGCCTGTACACTTAAGCTTTGCCGATAAAACCTGGAAGCTTATTGGTTTCGATGCAGATCTGCACCAGATTTTACACTAGTTTTAGCGAATTAACCACATTGTGTGGGCCCATTCTGTGTCTCAACTGGCATTAGTAGATGTGACAATGTATAAACAAATTGGTCAGCCACTGGCCCCACAGCTGCCCCCTGCTGAAACAAACACTGGGAAAAACAGTGTTGGACTACAGAATATGCTTTCCTGTACATACAGAATGCTTGAGCAAGCATTCCACACTTGTAAGGACTACAAGATGTAATTACAGTAGGTGGAGCTAAGCAGATTAGGGGACAGTGTTGGAGTGATGCCTTAGCAAAAGTAGCAGAAATCCTGCTTGGTGACTAATGTTTTTAAAGTGAGCATTTGCAGAGGCCTGATATTAACCTGATAATAAATGGGCTTTAAAACAAGCCAGCACTGACCTCTGTAGTTGCAGACATTATGGAACAATTCACCCTCAATATCCACAGTAGAAGCTTTGAAGATATTCAAGTCATTTTCTCAAAAGCTGCACTCACCCTATTGCGCCTTCTTAAAGCTCCTGCTTTATGTTTACACAAGAGACTATTAAGGTTAAAGTCACTGCTTGATAAAAGTAGTAGAGTAAGGTGAGCTGCTAATAGAATTACTTGAATGGCTTCAAAGCTTCTGCTGTGAGCTTGTAGGGCCAATTGCGCCACAGTGCCTGCAACTGCAAAGGTCATTAAGGGCTTCTTTAAAGCTTCTTTTTTTTAAATGCATCCGATGGTCTTCTATGTACATTTGTACACTCAATGTTCATTAGCACTTACAAGTTTATCATTTAGATAAAAACAGTATCCATGTGATCTGTTTAGTGTTGTTTTGGTGGAGTTGAATATCTAAAAACAAGAAAAATTGATCTGGAAAGCATAACGTTTTTTCTACTTCTCAGATAACTTCTGTAGCGCCCCCTTACTTTCAGTACGGGCACTACGCTAAAGTTAGTGGGTGAATGGGAGAGTTATTTGGCTCCCATTCATAATTTCAGGCTGCTGTCTTCCAGAACTATCCTGTGGGTCAGACTGCGTTCCAGGGATGCAATCCCATCCCTGGACGACAGGTGGCGCTAGAGGGGTTCTGGCAAAGCCACTTTTCCCCAGCAGCCAATTAGAGGAGTTGGACCCAGAGCATGCTGGGGAGGGTATATTTGTGACTGACGCCATGATTCGGTGTGGCGTGGGCTTTTTCCTTTGTGGGGTCCAGGCTCGGGGTGCGGCATCCACCTTCAGGGTGTGCGCATCCACGGACCCCGACTTTATTGAAAGGATCCTAAGCTGAGGGTTGAACGGTGGGGGATCGTCTCAGGGAGAACCCAAAAGCAGGTTGTCCAGGAGACTTGAACGAACCATCGGGGATCTGGTCACCAAGGCCTTGACAGGTACATGGCAGCTGTCAAACGGTGACCCTTTCATTGCATTTACTGGGAGGATTTGTTCAATCCATCTTGTTCATTTGAGTACTGAAGTACTAGGCCTGTGGCAGAGGCCCAAGCCAGGTCTGTGGCAGAGGTCTGTTCCTCCCAGCAACCTAAAGTGACATTTCGGCTGCCAGGCTTGTGGCAGAAGTCTGTCTGGAGGCACTTCACCCACTCTGGCTAGAGTGGCGACGTTTGTTACTTTGCTACTGAAAGCAGGCCTGCTTTCATCATCATCCAGGGCCTGATACCGCACTTGTTCTTCTGCTTCATCAACCTTTCCTATCCTCCTACATGTTGATGTTGGCCATGTTGTGCCTTGGAATAAAGCATTTGAAAAACCCATTGGATGACTGGACATTTGCTCACTACTACTCACTGC
This sequence comes from Rana kukunoris, assembly GCA_029574335.1. Lineage (NCBI taxonomy): Eukaryota > Metazoa > Chordata > Amphibia > Anura > Ranidae > Rana > Rana kukunoris. The sequence goes on along the minus strand of CM056051.1, from coordinate 472,151,926 downwards.
TACTACCCTTAGACATACTTCAAGGTAACTTAATACGCCGGTCCCAAAAACAACCAGCGGCTCCTGAATGGGGTAGCGCTACACTTCTCTTATGGTTAAAAAAAACTAAATGCAGCAGTTCTTGTATGTATGAGACCTAATGCACATTTGATGCTTAGGAATATTTTGTTTAAAGGATAAGTATGGCTAAAGCTATTTTAATCATACTTCTCCTACGGATCACAGGAGTGCAGTTTGTTCTGCTCTCCTGTGACCTGTTTTCAGCTGACAGCAGGCAGAAGCTTCTCTGTCCAGAAGCCTGGATCGGCACCTGGCTCAGGCTCTCAGCGATCTGCCAAAAGCCTGAGCCAGCCGCTCACACCCCCTCTACAGTCCAGTGCTTCAGTGAGCACTGGAGGGGATAGCAGAGAGACGCTGACAGTCATGACTCTCTGCTCAGAGTGTCGGGGAGTACTGATAGATCAGCTGTGTTTGATCGCTCAGTTCTCACTACAGAGCTAGCAGGGGACAAGTGCAGCTTCCGATCAATGCTGCATCCACTTAGGTGAGTATAACAATTTTTTTTTTTTTTAAATCCTGAACTTCTCTTTTAAAGTGAACATATCCCCAGACAATTCACACTAAAATATTTACATATTCTGAACAAGCAATAAAAACTTTAAAACAAGTTGTTATTCATCTTTTAGTTATAAGCATCTTTGAGAAATGTGTCTTCAAAGTTCACAACAGTCCCAGTGATTGCAGAACAGGGCAAGCTGACAAGTACTTTGAGAACAAAGTACTTCACATTACAAGCAGCTAGGGAGGTCAGTGATGACTTATTTTAAAGTTTTTTTGTCTATGTAAATAATTTAATTTCCATGGTCTGGCTTTGGTGCACTTTAATTTGCCTCTAGCTGCCATCTATGAACCCCTCCCTTTCCTTAAATCGGAGGTCCACCTAAAAAAAAATATTAAAAGCCAGCAGCTACAAATACAGCAGCTGCTGCCATTTAATAAATAGACACTTACCTGTCCAGCGTGTCCGTGATGTTGGCAGCCGAAGCCGAGCAACCGCTCATCTCTCAGCTGCCCCTGCCGCCATCCTCGGTGAGGGAATCAGGAAGTGAAGCGTTTCGGCTTCACTGCCCGGTTCCCTTTTGCACATGCGCGAGCGGCGTGGCGCATCCTCACTGGTCCCTGCTGTTTCCTGCAACCAGTGTGTTTCCCAGAAGACAGCAGGGGGAGGACGGGAAGGGGTGGGACTCCCACAGGAGTCTATCTCCGGAGGTGGGTGCAAATACCTGGGGAAGGTTCCGAAAAGCGGAGGTTCCATTTTTGTGTAGACCTCCACTTTAATAGCTTATCTTTGGTTTAGTATACTTCCTTCTATAGTTTACCTCTAGTTCAGTAGCTGCTGGGAACTCTATTAGCATAAAAACTAGTATCCGCTGCCGACTAACAACAATGAATTTTTCCAATGGCTTCAGGTGACATATTAACATGTATTGTGCTGTATGGATGCCAAATTGCATCCGAATATCCTGTTCTGCCATTGTATTACTAATTATCCTAATGTCATTATGTACATTGGCAGCACACAGACATGATGAATGGTAGCTGGGATGAAAGCTGCTTACTGATGGCTGTCCTATTAGGAGGTGATGTCATTCTCTGTGTTATTTATTGCCTATCTGCAGTAAGATTGTGTGGTCAATGTTGCAGTACTTTGCAAGGCTTCCTGTTTCATTGATCTAAATAGTCCACTTATTCACAAGTTGCAGTGGTATGACTGGGTACTTGTGATTCCTATATGTACAATAGGGATATTAAATAAAAGCGCCCTTAGATTCCTTGGCTGAAGATGCAGAGAAAGAAAATCACTTTTCATGTATCTGACACATTTCACCCTCAGGGTAGTTCTTCTAACAGAGAACAAATGCTGTCAGTGAGACTTCTGTTCTCGAGGTGTCACTGCCTAAGCAGTTCATTATTATGTTTTGCCACTTCATCCACTTATTCTCACAGAGACTGGGCTCTGTATGTCATCAAATATGATATTGACCTGATTACTCTCTGGCACAGATGTGAACGAGCTATAGGGTGGCTGAATGATTAAAGGAAAACTCCACTTTACCCATTGGGGACATACAGTATATGGCAATAGGTTAAATCGGTTGTAAAGTATACCCGCATTTTGTTTTCTACACCTGTAAGGCAAAAGCCATAATGAGCTAGTATGCACCGCATACTAGCTAATTATGAAATACTTACCTTTAAACGAGGTGTAGAGAACTTACCTGGTCTACGCCGTGCGAGATGTCATCTTGCTTCGGCGTGTCTTCTGGGTATTGCAGCTCCAGCGCTGTGATTGGCTGGAGCAGCGATGTCATCACTCCCGCACATGCGCGCGGGAGATTTCATTCCGGCAAGGTCTGGAGGCTGGCGGCCCTTTAGCCGAGGATCCCCGCTGCACATGCGCTGCTGCAATCAGCGGCGCATTGCGAGGGGAATATCTCCTAAACCGTGCAGGTTTAGGAGATATTCTTTATACCTACAGGTAAGCCTTATTATAGGCTTACCTGTAGGTAAAAGTGGTAGTAAAGACTTTACTACCACTTTAAATTTACATAGTCAGTTGTTTTTAACTACTTGAGATCTGCGCTATAGACAAAAGACGTCCACAGCGCGGCTCTCAAGTGCCGAGTGGACGTCTTTGGACGTCTTTTTAAAAACATTACCCACGCGCGCCACTGGTTGGCGCGCAGCGGGTAAACACTGTCCCGGCGCATCGCTGAAGAGCCGATGCGTGTACCTGGCGGCCGCGATGTCCGCCAGGTACACGCGATCGGCGGGAACACAGCAGGTGACAGCAGGAACGTGGAGCTCTGTGAGTAAACACAGAGCTTCACGTGCTGTCAGGGAGAGAGGAGACCGATCTGTGTCCCTTGTACATAGGGACACAGCATCGGTCACCTCCCCCAGTCACCCACCTCCCCCCACACAGTTAGAACACACCCAGGGAATACATTTAACCCCTTCCTCACCCCTTCCCTGCCAGTCACATTTATACAGTAATTAGTGCATTTTTTATAGCACTGATCGCTTTATAAATGTGAATGGTCCCAAATTTGTGTCAAAAGTGTCTGATGTGTCCGCCGCAATATCGCAGATCGCCGCCATTACTAGTAAAAAAAAATCATAAAAAAATCATAATTCTGTCCCCTATTTTGTAGGCGCTATAACTTTTGCGCAAACCAGTCACTTATTGCGATTTTTTTTTTTTTTTTTACAAAACTACGTAGAAAAATACGTATCGGCCTTAACTGAGAAAAAATAAAGTATTTTTTTAAAAAAATGGGCTATTTATTATAGCAACAAGTAAAAAAAAAATATATTTTTTTTAAATTGTCGCTCTTTTTTTGTTTATAGAGCAAAAAATAAATACCGCAGAGGTGATCAAATACCACCAAAATAAAGCTCTATTTGTGGGAAAAAAAGTCAATTTTGTTTGGGAGCCACGTCGCACGACCGCGCAAATGTCAGTTAAAGCGACGCAGTGCCGGAAGCTGAAATTTCGCCTGGGCACGAAGGGGGTTTATGTGCCCAGTAAGCAAGTGGTTAATATAAACCTCTGGTTTGCACATAGACATAGATAATGTACTGCCCCCACTGCATGGATTACATTCTTGTCTTGCTTGGGGCGATTGGAATAAGAACAGTACTCTTATTCTTTGTTCACTAGCAGGAACACTCTTTTCTGCTCTCCAACGATCCCAAGATGTGTCCTCACAACGCAAAGCTACTGCAACTGATGAAATGATCAACCCACGAGATTTTTGGCCGGATTGAACAGATAATACAAACATTTCATCCAATTCTGGGACAAACCATCACCCCAAGCACGTCAAAAGTCTAGGAGTCACCTTTGACTCTGACATGTCTATGGACGCACAAATAGGATTAGCAGTCAGCGGATCTCACCATCTTCTCCCCCTGCTACGAAGACTCCTCCCCTTCATCCCGGAAGAGGATACAGCAGTAGTAGTTGGAACAATTATCAACTCCAGGCTCGACTATGTAAACTCCTTCTACCTCGGACTCCCCAAATACCAGATTTCTCGTCTACAAGTTGTCCAGAACACAGCAGCCAGACTGATAACGGGGAAAAAACCCTGCGAAGCAATCACCCCGTCCCTGAGGACCCTTCATTTGGCTGGCCTTAAAGGATCGGGTCACATTCAAGACCCTCTGCCTCACTCACAAATGTACACAAGAAATCGCCCCCCCCCCCCAATATTTATGTGAGAAAACAAAATACCACAACCCTAATTGCGTTCTTCGATCAACCAACCAAAATCTTCTTCAAATCCCCAAGTCCCGCTACAAGTCTAAAGGAGAACGAAGATTCACAGCCCAAGGACCCCAGTTGTGGAACGCGCTACCAACTAACATCTGAATGGAAGAAAATCATCGCGCCTTCAGAAAAAAAACTCAAGACCCACCTCTTTTGAAGGATAAGGAAGAAAATGCATACTAAGCGCCTTGAGGCAATTCAGTTTGCATTTGTAGCGCTATACAAATTATTCACTCGCTCATTCACTCATTGGTATTTTTAACAGACCTAAAAGGAGCAAATAATAGCATGTTTTTCTCTGTTGCAGTGCTATTTTCGAACAGCAGAGGGAGGCGTTTATGACAGTCTCACGGCACCTGTTTTGCATTACTTCTGTTACCTGTAAGGTCTTAGGGCCCTTTCACACGGAGCGGTCCGTTTTGTTGTCCGCTCCGTGTGTCCGTCGGCTCAGCGGGGGGTCTCCGCTGAGCTGTCAGGCGGACAGGGCGGTCCCCGCACACTATGCAGGGACCGCCCTGTCTCTCCTCCGCTATCCACTATGGGGAATCGGATGGAAACGGACCGTCTGTCTGTTTGCATCCGATCCGTTCCACCGGACGGAAGAAAAATAGGACATTCTTCCGTCCGAAAAAACGGATGCGGATCTTGCGGACGTTAGCGGATGCATCATCCGCTAACGGATCCGCTCCCATAGGGGCCCATTACAAGTCCGTTAACGGACTTGTAATTAGCGGACCGTTCGTCCGCTAGTGTGAAAGGGCCCTTAACCTAAAACCTCTGCTGTGTCTGGCTGTGGCTTTTCTTGCTGTGCTACTGGGGATGCTGGACAGCTCCTTGCCTGAATCCTTGGACAACCTTACTCTATGTCTTGTTTCTAATGAACCTTGAACCCTTTGCTCCTCCCATGAACATCAGGATTTAAGCTATGTCTCTACACTTCCTAGTTACCAGATAATTGTGCTCTCTCCAGCTGCTATCTTGCTCCTTGCATACCTGCTGCTGTCCTTATCTTCATTACTACTCATTATCAACCTTTTGGCTTGTTCCTCGACTACGCTTCCACTTGATCCCATCCAGCTGCAACTTGTTACCAACCTTTGGCTTGTTTATAGACTATGCTTATCCTTTTTTCCTACATGCTACATCTCCTAACACAGTGTTTCTCAACCTTTTTCCAGTCGGGGCGCCCTTGAAAAGTATTTTCAGTCTTGAGGCACCCCTGTCCAAGACTTGGTTCACGTCGATGTGTGTTGCGGAACACGCGCAAAATCACGCTCGTTCCTGACACACAGACAAATGCTCTGCTCTTTAGGGGTGCCATTAATTGTTAATGGTGCCCCATCCATTGGCAAACATGGGTTGTTTTTGTTATGGCACAATTTAAAAAAAAACATTACTGCGGGTAGGGAAATGAATGGGCTGCCCTACACGCAGCACGCATCCACACAGAACCAAGAGCTTGTTCACATATCAGGCTGGAGGGGCAGTAAAACCACATGGTTGAGCTGTTTTTACCACCCCCAACTTTTGCCCCTTTAGCTGCAGAGGCAACAGCTGGGGGTGTAAACATGCTGTGGCTGCAGCTGGAGGTATACCCAGGGTGAATGGGGCTGCACTGCAACTACCCTGCAACTGTGTGCATTGCATTTACGGGCTTAAAACAGGTGGTGAGGAGGCCAGATATGCCTCTTTACTGGCTGACAAATGCCCCTGAAAAACGATATGAATACAAATTGCTTTTCAGAGGAGCAGCAGTCCTTGCTGCTATCTCGAACCCTACAAAAGTAGTTCTCATGGTACAGGAATAGGGGAGTCAGGATTAAAACTAACATACATACAGACAGATGCGCACGCACACAAACAGACACATGTACAAACACACACAGTGTGTGTTCGTACGTGTGTCTGTTTGTGTGCATGCACATCACACACACACTAACAGACATGTGTACACATACACTAAAAGAAGAACTGTCAGCAACAACAACCAATCAGATCAAGAGTGCTGTAGCCATAAATGGAGGATGTGGGGTGTCAGTGACTGAGACAGCTGGTTATTCATAGCAGAGCGCCCCCTCACCACCTTACCCTTGGCCTCGCAGTCAGCGCAGTACTTGTTGTCCTCCTCCCTCAGCATACGAGACAGGATGGCCTGGTGCTGCTCATTCAGCTTCAGGGCCTTCTCCCTCTCTGAGCGGGTGGCAATGTCTGCGGGCAGGGGAGCGGTGTCGGTCACGGTGACTCTACTGTTTCTTCTTTCTTTTCTTCAGGGAAAAGCGTGCCAGGCAGAGTTCAGGACGGTACCCGCGGCTCTCACGTCACAGAAGCAGTGCGTGCGTCCGACCCTCCCATAGCAACCGATGATGTATTCGGTTGGCAAGACGCGGTCGGGAGGCCCGCACAGCCAGCACAGCTTCCTGAGTGCTGGGAAATTAGTTTTACACAGCGGACCAACACCGCTGTAAAGTCAAATGATAACGAAGTGCCCAGCAGTAGTGTTACATTAGATAGCAGCCATAGCTGCCAATATTTGGGGTCATTTTGCCGAGGCACACCTGGGGACTCTTCGCGGCACACCAGTGTGCCGCGGCACACTGGTTGAAAAACTTTGTCCTAACAGACCCCAGCATGCTCAAAACATGGTGGGGTGATCCTGAGGACTGCAACCTGGTACTAGCCTGCAGTAAAACCCACCTCCAACTACCAGGTAGTACTTAGATCAGTGGTTCTCAACTCCTGTCCTCAGGGCCCACTAACAGGCTAGACTTTAAGTATTACCTTGGGGAGATGCAGACTAGAATACTGCAATCATTGAGCAGCAAATGATATTAGCTGTAAAGTATTTCAGTTATCTTGCAAACCTGGCCTGTTGGTTGGTCCTGAGGACAGGAGTTGAGAACCAGTGACTTAGATCCTGCTCTTCGGGTGAGCCCACATCATCTGCAGTGGGGATCTGCTGATATATTTCCAACTAACTACTTGTGAACCACCCTACTGCTACAGGCCTACAGCTACTGGCCTCCGAATCTGATCCCAGACCGTGACAACTTCTGTGTAACAGTATTGGTTAATGTCCCCAAATAAATCATCTGAGTTGACTCATCTCTTGACTGTCTTTGAGTTTTTCTTTAGAAAGACTAAGCCACAAAGCAAATTGAATATTTTGTCCCATGTTTAGCTACCCCAGGACCCCAGGAATCCTTTGTCATCTATTAAATGTTAATTTGTAAACATGTACTGTATATATGTGTGTATATATATATATATATATATATGTGTGTGTATATACACACACTATAAAGAGTTATTGTAAAATGACTATAGGAGTTGTTAGGAAGATAAAAATAAATGGAAGTACAAACTAGTACTGGCAATACATGCATTGAGTTTCATCTGATTTATGCTAAATCAGTTGAAATCCGCGTCATGGGTGGCCCTCTAAAAAATCGGATTTTGACAGAAGTTGTTTTTTTAATCGACTTGTGTCAAAGAAGCCAGATAGAAAACTGTTGGCTGAGCAGTCCTTGCATCCAGTCAGATTCTGGTACATGTATTCTTCAGTATGCAGCTCCCCCTCCTGTACTCACCAGAGCTTGATCTCGATTAAGCGATGTGCACCAGAGCAATGGCTCTCCCGGGTCTCTCGCCTCTCATTGGCTAACATGCAGCAGTAGAAGTCATTGCTGCTGTCAATCTCAGTCAGGGAGGAGGGAGTTGATGGCAAGACTCAGCTACACTCTGTGTCTTATGGGGACACTCTGCAAGGGGAGGGGCACAGAGCACCAGCAAATAGGGGTGCTGTAGAAGAGGAGGATCAGGGCTAAAACCACTACATGGAGCAGGTAAGTATAACAAGTTTGTTATTATTTTATTTAAGCATGAACCTTTACAAACACTTGAAATGTAACCCAGTAAGGCTTAGATGTACTTTAATTGGAAGAATATAAAGGGACTCTCCCACAGGGATAAAGAATTGTAGCTAAAGTGTAAAAAGTGTTTGAAAGTATTGTACCCATTGTGCAACACTGAGATCGATTAGATTCCAGCTGACATACAATTTAGAAAGCCAAGGGCTGCTTGGATCTTTCCTAGGAAAGAATGCAAGCCTAATATTTCACCAGCAATATAAACAGAGTACACCGACCAGATCATAGCAACCAATAATTCATCTTTTAATGACCTGATGTCAGTGGGCTGATTGTTAATTATTTGCTTATGGTTACTACAGATTGAATATTTTGTCCCATTTTGTCCCATTTTTAGCTACCCCAGGACCCCATAAGCTTAATCTTTTCAATTTTATATAAAGGGGAACCGAGAGTTCACACAAGATATATGTGCTGTATTATACAATTCATATAAAATATAGTTCTTTACACAGGTTTTATTACGATGTCCTAGTCAAAATAAATGTATATATATATATATATATATATATATATATATATATATATATATATATACAGTGTGTGTGTATATATATATATATATATATATATATATATATATATATACACAGTATAATATACATACACTCACCGACCACTTTCTTAGGTAAACCTGTTCAATTGCTTGGTAACACAAATTGCTAATCAGCCAATCACATGGTAACAACTCAATGCATTAAGTCCCCTTTTGAACTTATACAACATGTCCCACGATTTTGGACTGCAAAATCGTATGACAAGTAATTATCCATGATTTTCAATGACTACCATTCATACTGGCACGACTTTAAGTCGTGCCTACTTCAAAGTAGTCCCTGCACTACTTTGGTCCGATTTTGATGCCACTTACACAGGCATTCATTTAAATCACGTCAAAATCGTGGCCGCAAAATCACGGTAAAATCTTTAAAAGTCACACAAGTGTTAAAGGGGCCTTAGGCATCTAGACATGGTTAGGACGACTTGCTGATTTTCAAAAAGAGAATCAGAATGGGGAAGAAAGGGGATTTAAGTGACTGAACGTGGCATGGTTGTTGATGCCAGACAGGCTGGTCTGAGTCTTTCAAAAACTGCTGATCTACTGGGATTTTCACAAACAACCATCTCCAGGGTTTACAGAGAATGGTTAGAAAAAGAGAAATTGTCTAGCGAGTGGCAGTTGTCTGGACGAAAATGCCTTGTTGATGTCACACGTCAGTGAAGAATGGGCAGACTCGTCCGAGATGATAGAAAGTCAACAGTAACTCAAATTAAAACATTTTTTACAATCAAGGTTTGCACAACACATTGAACCTTAAAGCAGATGGACTACAGCAGCAAAAGACCACACCGGGTGCCACGTCTGTCAGCTTAGAACAGGAGGCTACAATTCGCACAGGCTCACCAAAGTTGGACAATAGAAGATTGGAGAAAAGTTGCCTGGTCTGACGAGTCTCCATTTCAGCTGCGACATTTAGATGGTGGGGTTAACATTTGGTGTAAACAACATGAAAGCATGGATCCATCCTGCCTTCTATCAACACTTCAGGCTGGTGGTGTGGGGTATATTTTCTTGGCACACTTTGGGCTCCTTGATACCAATTGAGCATCGTTTAAAGGCATCGGCCTACCTCAGTAATGTTGCTGACCTTGTCCATCCCTTTATGACTACAGTGTACCCATCTTCTGATGGCTCCTTCCAGCAAGATAATGCACTATGTCACAAAGCTCCAATCATCGCACCACTGGTTTCCTGAACATGACAATGAGGTCACTGTACTTCAATGGCCTCCACAGTCACCAGATCTCATCCAATAGAGCACTTTTGGGATGTGGTGGAACATGAGATTCGCATCATGGATGTGCAGCCAACAAATCTGCAGCAACTGTGTGATGTTATCATGTCACTATGGAACAAAATCTCTGAGGAATGTTCGCCAACACCGTGTTGAATCTATGTCATAAAGAATTAAGGATGTTCTGAAGGCAAACGGGGGTCCAACCCGCTACTGGCAAGGTGTACCTAATAAAATGGCTGGTAAATGTATACAAATATATATACATTAATTGAGATTTGGTGTTTACTGGTTTAACCACTTGCTTACTGGGCACATAAACCCCCTTCGTGCCCAGGCAAAATTTCAGCTTCCGGCACTGCGTCGCTTTAACTGACATTTACACGGTCCTGCGACGTGGCTCCCAAACAAAATTGACGTCCTTTTTTCCCCCACAAATAGAGCTTTCTTTTGGTGGTATTTGATCACCTCTGCGGTTTTTATTTTTTGCGCTATAAACAAAAAAAGAGCGACAATTTAAAAAAATATATATATTTTTTACTTGTTGTTATAATAAATATCCCAATTTAAAAAAAAATGTCTCAGTTAAGGCCAATACGTATTCTTCTACGTATTTTTGTAAAACAAAAAAAAAAAAAATCTCAATAAGCGACTGGTTTGCGCAAAAGTTATAGAGCCTACAAAATAGGGGACAGAATTATGTTTTTTTTTTTTTACTAGTAATGGCAGCGATTTGCGATTTTTATTGGGACTGCGACATTACGGCGGACACATCGGACACTTTTGACACATTTTTGGGACCATTCACATTTATACAACGACCAGTGCTATAAATATGGACTAATTACTGTATAAATGTGACTGCCATTAAAGGAGTTAACACTAGGGGGTGAGGAAGGGGTTAAATGTATTCCCTGGGTGTGTTCTAACTGTGTGGGGGGAGGGGACTGATGGGGGAGGTGACCGATGCTGTGTCCCTATGTACAAGGGACACAGATCGGTCTCCTTTCTCCCTGACAGGACATGGAGCTCTGTGTTTACACAGAGCTCCACGTCCCTGCTGTCACCGCCGATCGTGTGTACCTGGCGGACATCGCGGCCGCCAGGCACACGCATCGGCTCCTCAGCGATGCGCCTTGCACTGTTAACAATGACAGGACATCCAAAGAAGTCTACCCGGCACTTGAGAGCCGCGCTGTGGATGTCTTTTGTCCATAGCGCGGATCTCAAGTGATTAAAACTGTTTATTTTTTTTACTAGAAAATTACTTTGAAACCCCAAACATTATATATATTTTCTTCTAACACCCTAGAGAATAAAATGGCGGTCATGGCAATACCTTATGTCACACTGCATTTGTGCAGCAGTCTTACAAGCACACTTTAAAAATAAGACAACAGTAAAAAGTAATTTATATTGTGAAAGATGATGTTATATTGAGTAAATTTATACCCAACATGTCACTCTTCAAAGTTTCCGCCAAACTTTTACCCTTAAAAATCTCCATAGGCGATGTTTCAAAAAATTCTACAGGTTACCAGTTTTGAGTTACAGAGGAGGTCTAGGGCTAGAATTAATTGTACATTTCAATATTCTTTCAATACACGTTGGATTGTGGAAAATAAAGGATTATTGCTCTCTAACAATAGCGGCGATATCTCACATGTGTGGTTTGAACACCGTTTACAGTTATGCGGGCGCTGCTCACGTATGCGTTCGCTACTGTGCGTGAGTTCGTCGGGACAGGGTGCATTACACATTTTTTTTTAATTTACTTTACTTTTATTTTTTTTATTTTTACACTGTTCTTTTAAAAAAAAATGGTGTCACTTTTATTCCTTTTACAAGGAATGTAAACATCACTTGTAATAGAAAATAGAAAAATGACATGTCCTCCTAAATATGAGATCTGGGGTCAAAAAGACCTCAGATCTCATATTTACACTAAAATGCAATAAAAAAAAAAATCATTAAAAAAAAATATTTAAAAAAAGTGTCCTTTTAAGAGCTATGGCCGGAAGTGACGTTTTGACGTCGCTTCCACCATGCAATGGTATGGAGCTGGGTGGGGGCTATCTTCCCCTAACACAACTCCATATAACAGAGGGAGAAGAACGCAATCGCCGGCTCCGGTAAGCCTTGGAGGGCACAGGAGCGCGACGGGAGCCCCTCCCCTGACACCAATAAAAGTGATCTTGCAGCGAATCCACCGCAGAGACCACTTTTATCTGAAAGCGGACTGCCCGCTGAAGAGGAGGATACCAGGGTTATGGTAGCTAGCTGCTGCCACAACAATGATATTCCTCTTCAAACAGCTGACGTATATAACGTCGATGGGCGCTCGGCAAGTGGTTAATATGTGCATAAATTGTTGGCGCTATAAAAATCGTGTATAACAATAATAATAATATGTTATCCTATATATAATATGTTTAATTTGAAAGAATACAATACATTTGTGTACTTTGTCTGTATATGTACTCTGTGCTGTTTCTTTTGCATTTTCAAAGCATATTGGCATAAATGCCTTTTACAGCCTGGCATTTATACAGCACACCCCAGAGAGAGACAAAAGACAGATACAGGGCAGGGAATGTGATAAAACAGCATGTAATGCAGCATCTCAGATTCCTACAGACATTGCATTGTTCTGGAAAGTGATGAGGTCATCCTTTTCCCTCTGTGGATGGTGACATTGAGAATATTTCTGGATATATTACAACAGATCTGCAGGGGCCACACCCTCACCCAACCCCTCCTGGCACAGAGGGATGCAGAGGGAGTCTGGTGTGGCGGGCTGTCTACATAGAGAAGCACTATAACTGAGCTGTGACTTTCCCTATATAACCTTGTACGTTTTCTTTTTAAAACCTGCAACATAAGTATACAATTCTTCATGTTTTTTAAAGTAAATATAAAGCCAATATTTAAAATCTTATTTGATGTTTAAAATGTAAGACTGATTTTAAAAGTGAGGTTTACTCTTTTTTTAACCACTTGCTTACTGGGCACATAAACCCCCTTCTTGCCCAGGCGAAATTTTAGCTTCCGGCACTGCGTCACTTTAACTGACATTTGCGCGGTCGTGCGACGTGGCTCCCAAACAAAATTGGCGTCCTTTTTTCCCCAGAGCTTTATTTTGGTGGTATTTGATCACCTCTGCGGTTTTTATTTTTTGCGTTATAAACAAAAAAAGAGCGACAATTTAAAAATATATATATATTTTTTACTTGTTGCTATAATAAATATCCCAATTTTATTTTTTTAAATTTTTTATTTTTTTTCTCAGTTAAGGCCGATACGTATTCTTCTACGTATTTTTGCAATAAGCGACTGCTTTGCGCAAAAGTTATAGCGCCTACAAAATAGGGGACAGAATTATGATTTTTTTTTATATATATTTTTTTTAGTAGTAATGGCGGCGATCTGCGATTTTTATTGGGACTGCGACATTACGGCGGACACATCGGACACTTTTGACACATTTTTGGTGCCATTCACATTTATACAGCGACCAGTGCTATAATATGCACTAATTACTGTATAAATGTGACTGGCATTGAAGGGGTTAACACTAGGGGGTGAGGAAGGGGTTAAATGTGTATCCTGGGTGTGTTCAAACTGTGTGGGGGGAGGGGGGTGACTGGGGGAGGTGATCGATGCTGTGTGCCTATGTACAAGGGACACAGATCGGTCTCCTCTCTCCCTGACAGGACGTGGAGCTCTGTGTTTGCACACAGAGCTCCACGTCCCTGCTCTGTCACCGCCGATCGCATGTACCTGGCGGACACCGCGGCCGCCGGGTACACGCATCGAATCCTCGGCGATGCGACGGCACTGTTTTTCCCCACTGCGCGCCATCCAGTGGCGCGCGGGGAATACAACAACATTGACGTCCAAAGACCTGACCCCGGCAGCTCAGGTCCACGCTGTTGACGTCTTTTGTCAATAGCGCGGATCTGTACTGGTTAAAGCTGACCTCCAGCTAAATGCAAATGTACATATAAAGTATTTGTTTTACCTGTTAATGACTTTGAATTTCTGACCATCCAGTCCTGAGATTTACGCAGCTCAGTCAATTCATTTGAATTTCTGACCATCCGTTCCTGAGACATACACAGGTCTGTCACACAGCAGAGACCTGACTGGCAAAGCAAAAGACCCAATTTTTCATACCTACAATTAATAACGTGTAATGATCGTATTTTTCCACCAGCCTTTGACTGGACTTCAAGGCTCCGCTCACACCATGGTGTTCCGGATCGCAGGCAGAATCACAGCGATTCTGCCCGTGACTTCTGATTCGCCGCAAATCATGGGATGTTGGGCGGCAATGACGGCAAAATTGACCCACAATTGGGGTGTCATTGAAAGTAACGGAATCGTCTTTTGTAAAAGAGAATAACGTAATCGCAAGCACATCCCGCGATTTGCGGCAATCAGGAATCGCGGGCAGAATCGCAGCAATTCTGCCCACAATGGAGCCTGAAGAGAGAATTAGTCTCTCTATAACTCTTCCTCCTGCCATCATTTTCTCTGTTAGCACATGAGCAGTCCAGCCCCAGCTGGCACCTTGTGCAGCTTTTCCCTCTACCATACTGGAGCTCTGCTGTACATAGACTTCAAAAGACTGATACCAGGTAAGCTTCAGGTGCTTACGGTGCTTGAAAGAGCTTAGTAAATGAGTGGATGCTTTGCTGACTTCTGTTAGAGCATGGGTCTTCAAACTACGGCCCTCCAGTTGTTCAGGAACTACAATTCCCATCATGCCTAGTCATGTCTGTGAATGTCAGTGTGTTACAATGCCTCATGGGATGTATAGTTCTACAACAGCTGGAGGGCCGTAGTTTGAGGATCCCTGTGTTAGAAAGTCTGTTAGAAAGACCCCTAGACATACTACAGAAGATGGTCAGAGACTGCAGACATGATACAGGAGACAGTCAGAGACTGCAGGCATGATGATCAGAGACTGCAAACATAGTGCAGGAGACAGTCAGAGACTGCAGACATAGTACAGGAGACAGTCAGAGACTGCAGACATAGTACAGGAGACAGTCAGAGACTGCAGACATAGTACAGGAGGTGGTCAGAGACTGCAGACATAGTACAGGAGACAGTCAGAGACTGCAGACATAGTACAGGAGACAGTCAGAGACTGCAGACATAGTACAGAAGGTGGTCAGAGACTGCAGACATAGTACAGGAGGTGGTCAGAGACTGCAGACATAGTACAGGAGATGGTCAGAGACTACAGACATAGTACTGGAGATGATTAGAGACTGCAGACATGATATAGGAGATGGTCAGAGACTGCAGACATAGTACTGGAGATGATTAGAGACTGCAGACATGATATAGGAGATGGTCAGATACTGCAGATATAGTACAGGAGATGGTCCATCAGACCCCTTTCACACTAGAGCCATTTTTAAGGCACTTTAGCGTTAAAAATAGCACCTGAAAAAAGCCTCATCTGCAATCCCAGTTTGAGAGCCTGAATGCTTTCACACTGGAGCGGTGCACTGGCAGGAAGTGCAAGTAGCTTCTTTTGAGGCGATTCAGTTTGCATGTGCTGCGCTATATAAGTTTTCATTCATTCATTCATTCATATACACTGCTCCTAAAGCGTCCCTGCCCATTGAAATCAATGGTCAGTGCCTGCAAAGCGCCTTGGCAGTGGTGCTTTGAACCCTTTAGTTGGCTGCTAGTGGGGGTTAAAAGTACCTCTAAAACTACGGTAAAGCACCGCTAAAACTAGTGGCGCTTTGCCGCCGATGCTTTCCGCACTGTCAGTGTGAAAGGGCTCTTAGTACATCTCATTATACATCACATCTGTAGATGGACTACTGAGGTGCAGGAAGGGACAGGGGCTGTGTATCCTATGCAATCTATCATGCCATAAAACATCTACAGCATATACTGCAGTAAAACTACCCTGACGCACTACACTGACACACTTCAATAAACTGCATTAAAACTAGCATGACACACTACACTGCCACACTTCAATATACTGCAGTGAAACTGCACAAACACACTACAATATACTGCAGTAAAACTGTATTGATGCACTTCAATATACTGCAGTAAAACTGCACTGATACACTACAATATACTGCAGTAAAACCGCACTGACATACTTCAATATACTGCAGTAAAACTGCACGGACACACTGCAATATACTACATTAAAAATGCATTCTGATGCACTACAATATACTGCATACTGACACACTACAATATACTGCAGTAAAACTGCACTGACACACTTCAATATACTGCAGTAAAACTGCACCAACGCACTACAATATAGTGCAGTAAAACTGAATTGATACACTTTAATATAGTGCAGTAAAACTGCACTGATGCACTGCAGTAAAACTGCACTGACGCACTACAACTGCACTGACACACTACAATATACTGCAGTAAAACTAGCCAGACACAGGGAGCTGTGGTGGCTCAACGTGATTGGCACTGCGCTGATATACATGTGAATTGAGTTTGGTGGTCTCAGCCCGGATCCCGGTGGGTGCGCTATGCAAGGTAAGCCTGTGCTTAGTACGCCCACCCCTTAGTACGCACTGACACACTACAATATACTGCAGTAAAACTGACCTAAAACGCTACACTGACACACTTCAATATACTGCAGTAAAACTGTTCTGACACTTCAATATACTGCAGTGAAACTGGCCTGACGCACTTCAATATACTGCAGTAAAACTGCACTGATGCACTACAATATTCTGCAGTAAAACTGGCCTGACTCACTACACTTACACACTTCAATATACTGCAGTTAAACTGTACGAACGCACTACACTGACATTAATATATTGCTGTAAAACAGCATGCACTACACTGACACTACAGTAAAACTGCATGGATGCACCACACTACCCCTGCACTATGTATATTCACACTACACTGACACTCACAGTAGAATCATTATAGCACACTAACTCGCTACTAGCAGAAAACAGAGCCCTGTTCTATCTATCTCCACTCCAATATCACACTGCAAATGGCTCCTCTGGGAAAGAACCTTTTATAATGGGGGGGTGGGTCTATGAGCGAAGAGCCAAGATTGGCCTAAGTCTTAATGGCTTTCTCCAATCATGGCTCTGACAGTGTTCTGTGCCCTAATTGGGCAAAGCCTTCATAGCTTCAGCCAATCAGGGCTTAGAAGCACCATGCGACATGCAGTGCATTGTGGGGCATTCGGCAGGTCGATCAAACGGTCGAATGTCCTGCCAATTCGGGTGTTCGCTGAACAGGCTCGCAGCCAATGTTTGGGCCATTGGCTCCTACTGCTATCAATAAAATCCAGTGACACAGGAGCTGGGGGGCGGGGCAGAGTCCTTCTGTCTGTGTCAATGGAAGCAGCAGCAGGACTCGGGCGAGCGCCCGCACGAGTGCCCCTTATGGAGGGGGGCACTCGATGAGGAGGAGCCATAAATGCAGCCGGAGGACCCCAGAAAAGTAGTATCGGGGCCGCTCTGTGCAAAACCCTTAAACAGAGCAGGTAAGTATATGCATGGTTGTTACTTAAAAAAAAAAAACCTTTACAATCACTCTGCAATTTTTTTTTGCTGCACTGGAAACCTTGTAGTTGCTTAGTCATCTACTCATTTAAATTTGTTTTACAATTGAATTCATTCCCAAACACCAAGCCCCATCTATGCTGTTACAATTTTTTTTTTTTTTTCAGCCAATAGGAAGAATTTGTAAAACTATTCAAAGGCTTGACTGGCCTGGCAAAATGCAACATGTAGGCCTTATTGACTGCCCAAATGGTTAGCACTTCCACCTGGCAGCACTACGGTCAATGGTTCAAATCACAACCATGGCACTAACATGCATGGAGTTTGCATCTTCTCCCTGTGATTGCATGGGTTTCTTGCGGGTACTCCCACACTCCAAAGACATGCTGGTAGGTTTCCCCAGTATGTGTATGTATGAATGTAAGTCAGGCCCCTTTCACACCAAGGAGTTTTTCAGGCGTTTTATCGTTTAAAATAGTGCCTAAATAACGGCTGAAAAAATCCTGCCCTGCAGTCTTCAGTGTGAAAGGCCGAAGGCTTTCACACTGAAGCGGTGCGCTAGCAGGACCGATCCAAAAGTCCTGCGAGCCACATCTTTGGACCGGTGAAGGAGCGTTGAAATCAATAGGACAGCGCAGGTATACTGCCCGCATACCGCTGCTGTAGCAGCGGTTTGCGGGCAGTTTTAACCCTTTCTTGGCTGCTAGCAGGGGTTAAAACCGCTAGCCGCCAAATATTGCGGCAAAAACAACAGTGCACCTTCCGCGCCCAGTGTGAAAGGGGCCTAAGGGACCTTAGATTGTAAGCTCTATGAGGGCAGGGACCGATGTGAATGTACAATATATATATATATATATATATATATATGTAAAGCGATGTGTAAATTGTCAGCGCTATATAAGTACCTGTAAAGGATAAATAATAAAATAAATAATTAAAATGTGTGGTTGGAGGTAGCTTACTCAGCACTTATACCCCCTTCCTGCCCAGGCCAGTTTTCAGCTGTCACTTTTGAATGACAATTGCGCGGTCATGCTACTGCACCAATATGACATTTTTATCATATTTTTCACACAAATAGAGCTTTCTTTTGAAGTTATTTAATTACTACTGTTTTTTTTTTTGCTAAACAAACAAAAAAAGGACAACAATTTTGAAAGAAAAAACTTTTTCATAGTTTGTTATAAAATTTTGCAAACAGGTAATTTTTCTCCTTCATTTATGTGCACTGAAGAGGCTTCACTGATGGGCAATGATAGGCTGCACTGATAGGGAAGCACTGATGGGTACCAATGAGGCTTCACTGATGGGCACTGATAGGCACTGGTAGGTGGCACTGATGGGCACTGATAGGCACTGATAGGTGGCAATGATGATAAGGCACTAATGGGCACTTATTGGCAGCAATGATGGGCACTAATAGGTGGCACTGGTGGGCACAGATAGGCACTGCTTAGCAGTACTGATGGGCACTGGTAGATGTTGGTAGGTAGAACTGATGAGCACTGCTTAGCAGCAGACAGCGGCTGTCGGTGTGGGGGACCGATGTTTCGTTTACACAAGCCATTAATCGGCTTATTTTCTTCTTATTATTTTCTCACTCTGCCAACGTAAGAAAAAAAAAAGCTGATTCCCGAATTCCGTTTACATCATGTGAGCAGCTGTCATTAGCTCTCTTAAGCGCTAATAGGTAGTGTGGACGGGGGTTTTTACGGTCACAATGCTTTGCCCCTGTGGCAAAAACCAATTGACAGGTAGTAATCAGTGGGCAGCAAACCTGGCAAATGTGATCTATTTGATCAAATGGGGAAGTTGCTCAAACGCCCCAAAAAGTTGTGCAATGCACGCAGTTGTGATGAGTTAGCTGGCAACAATAGGGTAAAACAGGCACTAAAGAGGCACAACATTGCCTCCTCACTGCCTGTCAGACGCCTCTAAAAAGCAATCCAAACTTGAGGACTGGTAGATTTAGACACACGTATAAATCTGCCTTTTATCTTTCTAAAAATAGCAAACTAGGACTTATGATGTTAATTGAAATCTTAGGGTAGTAGTCAGCTCATATCATTTAAAAAATATCTTTGGGCCTTGAGAAGATGTAAATAGCATGTAATTTCAAATATCATCAGCATCTCTAATGCCTTGTTCACACGATCGGAATTTCTGATAAAAAAAGTCAGACGGAATTTTTTCATCTGATATGCCGACCGTGAGTGGGCCCCATCTGACTTTTTTCCATCGGAGTTTAGAAATAGAACATGTTTTACTTTTTTTTCGTATCGGAAATTCCGATCATCTGTGTAGAACTCAGACGGAAAAAAAAACACGCATGCTCAGAATCAAGTCAACGCATGCTCAGAAACATTGAACTTCATTTCAGTAGTGTTTTACATCTCCACCTTTTGGCCGGTCGGAATTTGGTCTGACAGTGTGTATGCAAGACAGCTTGAACGGAATTCCGACGGAAAATTCCATCGGATTTTATCCCATCGGAAATTCCGATCGTGTGTACAGGGCATTACAGATCTTGTGGTATGACGATGTTGAGTCATGCTGAAATGAAAGGGGTTTCCTCTACAATCTAAAACGGCACTGTGATTGAAAGCAGCAGAAGGACCATCATATATTCTATAGTAAAAGTGGATCTAAAGCCAAGCTATAGACAACACCCAGCAGCAAAGCCATATGCATGAGACTGTTGCCAAAAATGGGCAGATCCTTTGGCAGTTGTTACTCTGTCCATATATCTAATTATATGACAGTTTATGTTTATATAATGTATCTGAACTTCTCAGCCGCATGATGGGGAGCGAGGCAGAGAAAACTAACTCTATGACACTCTTTGGAATTCCAGTATGCATCCACATAACAAAGTTGCGGGCAACAGATTCATTCATGTACCAGTTGTAAACAGGTACAGAAATCTGGGGCAGGCACCACGTGTTTGCCATATTAACCCACTGTCCTCAGTGGAGCTAAGCTTCCCCCTACCACTGTAGCTGTCATGCAGCAGCTGAGAATTTATGAAGCTGGTTGGGCGCAGCCTGATGGGGATTTATAGGCACTAGTTCTCCATCAGGTCTGCTTCCCTTGTGATTGACAGCAGGCAGTGGCAGATCCATAGCTAATACACAACCTGTTGGCTTTGGAATCTGCCCACTGTGTGCTGTAAATAACAAGCAGAGAATGGACCTGATGGAGGACTAGTTTCTCAGCTTCCCCTTTAGGGTCCATCTACTGTCAGCAAGGCCGCTGATAGGGGGGGGACCAGTTCTCTTGTAGGGGTCCCTGAGCACACAGGGGTGCCCACACAAGGAGGAGGATTAGTGATGGACAACAATTTCAGCACTCTTTCTCTCTGAAAGCTGGTCTCTCCCCATCTCCCTGCTGCCAGCTTTCATCTGCTGAGAAAGAGACTCTCTAATCTCCCTCCCTCTCAGCACTGGCTCTAAGGTTAGCTCTGCTCTTGAGTTTGTTACCATTGTAACTTTGTTTCTCTCCCTCTCAGCATTTTCTCCCTCACAGCATTTTTGCTTGTACATGATTGGATGATAGAAATCAGCAGAGCTTCTCCTCATTTCAGAGCTTCCCCTTAGATCCAGAGAAAATGCAGTTGAAGTGCACAGTATAGTTGCCTTTAGTAAATCAACCCCAGTGTGTTGGCGTTTTTGTGCATGTCAATATAAAACGGGTTAAAGTTAATGTTTAGGCATAATAAAAAAATACAAGTTGCATTTTTGGGGTGCAACAAGCAGGACTGTAAAAAATGTCATAGCATTTAAAAGGGGCTATTTTACATGCACTTCCCATGCTTCGGGAAGGTGCATTTTAGCACGGCAAAAGAGCACAGATGTGAACAGGCCCTCAGTACATCTTTGCAATACATGGACATTTCTGCATGTTTTTTCCTCATTAAAAACACAGCAACTACAGAAAAATAACTGTTTATCCTGCCAGTTATCTAATGAGCTCCTGTTTCCTGTTATGATGTGGAGGCTGGCAAATGGAACCAGTGTACAGAGCAAGCGACCAGAAGACGGACACTCCCAAAGTGTCAGTTTCTAGGAAGACTTTGGTGGATGATTTCTTTGCATTGGAGTGACATTCTGCAGTGTGGGAGTCAGGAACTGTATTTACTTTCTCTTTTACAGGAACATCTTTGATTGGCATGTTTGGTTTTACGACAGAGTCGCTTTAAAGAAGAAAAGGAAAGAAACCCTCTAATTTAAAGCAACACTCAGGCCCCGTACACACGACCGAGCTTCTCGGCAGAATCCAGCGAGAAGCTCGCTGAGAAACATATTTTGCCGAGGTTCTCGGTCGTGTGTACACTTCCGACGAGCGTCCCGTCGGGAAGCTCGTCGAGCCAAAAAAGAGAGCACGCTCTCTTTTTCCTCGTTGTTCAATGAGGACTTTGGCTCGACGAGCTTTTCCGACCGCTCATCGGGAACCTCATCGGGCGGAACGATGAGTTTAGCCCGACGAGGTTCTCGGACGTGTGTACGCGGCCTTACACGATAAAATGTACTTTATTGGCTCAATATATCAAAAGACATTGAATATTAAAAACATTAAAACATATTTTTAGAAATTATATGTTTTAGGTATGTTTGTGATATTTAATGTCTTTTGATATCTTGATGTAATAAAATAGTTTATTTTATTATACAGCATCAATGCCCGCTGCTTACATTTATGGAGACTTTTTCCTTTTCTATGGCCTTGTTATGTTTCATATATGGCCTTTGTGCTTAACAAGTCAGCTGTATGTTCTAAAATATATCTAACTACTAGTACAGGCTTTTTCATACAACCTGGGTATATATATATATATATATATACACTTTTTTTTTTTTTTGTGATTTCTATGAATGAGGGAGGCTTCCAATTTTTCCTACTTACACTGCTTAGTTCCATGTATGTAGGGGGGTTGTCACTCCATAGGACCTTGTTATTTCTACCATAGCCTACACTTGCAGTTTGGCCCAAAGAAAGGCTTCCTGGTTAAACTCCTAATATCAAAAATACTGTACCTTTAATAACCTGTATTTAGGTACATTTAGAGCATTTGAACCTTGGAAACATGGCCTGCTATTGGCTCTATGTGTTAATTCTTTAGAATTTGCATTATTGTACAGTGATCCTAATGCAGCGTACACAAGACCGTTCTTTTGCTTAGCCAAATCACATCGGAATTCCATTGGAAAAAAATAGAACATGTTCTATATCTAAACTCTGATGGAATTCATCCGAATTTCTGATGAAAAAACTCTGATGGGGCTACACACAATCGGAAAATTCGATGGAAAAAGTCCATCAGAAATTCTGATCTTGTGTACGGGGCATTAGGCTAAATGGAATTTTCAGTTTTTCCCCCTGTGGTGCATAGGTTAGGTGCCACTACTGTAATTATCCAAATTTGTCTTGAATTCATCCCTTCAATGGCAGCACTCAGTCTAAGAGAACAGTAGGAACAAACCAGACTCCACTGCAGTGAAAAAGCAGAGAGAATACCTCATCAGTGTGTCTATTTCCCAATAAGCAGGCTAATGCAGTGGAGGTTGAGGAATGGAATATGCTGTTTGGTAATGGTGTCTTGATTATGGAAATGACTAATGACCATTACAAATGAATTCCCATTACGGTATATCACAACTAGGTATTTATCTGTTTGTATGGAGTCCATTCTTAACAACTATCAGTAATACACTCTTTGTTCAATTCTTTAAATAATATGGCGCCAATAGTGGCCATTTCCACTATGATGCAACATCTTGTCCTAGACAGAACCTTGCAAGAGGCACCATAAGAGGAGGTCCTCACTTCACCACCTGTCCAGCTGTTTGCTCCAGTATGCACTAGCTGAAAGATGACACGGTTGCTTCTAGAAAGTGTTCTTCCACTCACTACATACATTTCAGGTAAAATGAGAAGTGGCCCACAATTCCTATACCCATGGGTATACTTGTGGCTAACCTAAATCCTGTACATTATTAAAGGATAGAGGTAATGTGATATCCATCACTGTCAGTTTGTCACCTACAACATATAGTGGTGGCTAGTAGTTATAATGGTGTTGTTAGTCCTGGCTTGGCCTCAGACCAAAAAAAATTTGAGCAAGGGCGACATCAGAACTGCCATTGATAGCACTATGAGAAGAAGTCCTAAGGGAACCATCTTGTATCCAGAATGGCAAGCAAATATCTTTCAGATTAGGCTTACTCCACCCTCTACAGGCAAATAGATAAAACTGTTTTAAAGTAAAGCTTGTCATATGTAATTTGAAGTGGTTAGAAGAACACACAGAAAGCTAATTTACTATATTTTTTCCACCTATTCATAAGTCTTGATACTAATGAATTGATAAACATAATAACATGAATTGAAGTCTCTATAAATGTGTTATGTTATTTTATCATTTATTTTTGAGACTGGCATTGATTTTGAATGTTTCCCGTTATTGAGCATATGCTATGAAATGCCTGCTAATAAAAAAGGTTTACTGTGTGTAAACATAACCCACAGCAACCAATTATATATTAAACTAATAAAAGTTGATCTTCTGCTATTGCTGATTTGTAGCATGCTATTGTTTTTTGTAACATGCTAACTCTATGCTTCTAAAGCATATTAGTCCCTGATATACAGTATAAATATGGCTGCTTTTAGTAAAAACAAAACTGCATATATCTAGGCTCAAAACATATCTCGATATATCTAGATACAAGTGGCTTTGTTAGATAATAAATTGTCTTTATTTATCTTAAAATTAAAGACAATTTACTGGTACAACATAAGAAAATTAATTATATCAATATAAAAAAATCAGCAAACTCAGTAAAATCTTTTGCAACATAGTGCAAAATGAGAG
Organism: Rana kukunoris; assembly: GCA_029574335.1. NCBI lineage: Eukaryota > Metazoa > Chordata > Amphibia > Anura > Ranidae > Rana > Rana kukunoris. Next base: position 472,127,450 of record CM056051.1, on the reverse strand, counting down.
GCTATAAATATTATAAAATGAGAACATGCAGTACTGGTGTCGTTTTTGGAGTAGTCACATCACAGAAACACAAATAGGCTTTATTTTAAATAACCTAGTTCTGAAAATGCTAGTTGCTTGGTTGTCACTAGTTTAGCACTTCTCTCGTCTCGGAACTGAAACATGCATTTAAGCATGTGAAATCAGAATATTATTAGATCAAACAGCCAGGTGCCATGCATTTTCAGAAGCTGAGGTCAAGGGTGGCCTCCTATGTTTTTCTCTTAAAGCAGTTTGAAGGACTAATGATACGTAATGTAGAAACCCTTAGCAAGCAATCTGATTTTACCTTACCATAATGATTCAGTTGAAGCTGAGGTTTAACCCCTTCATGTTGTGCCTTCCCTGGCTCCTACTTTCTACCTCGTTATCATGCTAATAAAACAATTTCAATACAGGAGAGGAGGCTGTACAATTGTGCAAACACTAAAAGTAAGGCTCAAGTTTAGCTTTAAATATTATATCCGCCTTGTTTAATATGACCTTCAATGGCTTATTTTACTAGTACATGCTAATGATCTGGATTCACCTAAATTCTTTTCCTTACCACAATATAGCAGAATGAACACTCACATATATTAGTTTGCCAGCTCTTTAGAATGACAATATACCCAATTTGGAATCACTTTTTGCAAATCATTGAAAATATTTTCAAACAATGAGACAGAATGCAATAGTTCCAATATTACCTTTTATTGAGCTAGGCTTGCTTTTACATAAACTGTCAGCAAGTTGTGTTAAACTCATTCAGGTTCTCCCATGACCTGCAGTCTGTTAATTGCACCAGTGAGGTAAACATAAGGATAGATTTCATTTATTAAGGCGAGAAAACTTCCGTTTCATGGTCCCCTCCCTCCCATTTTTGGCTCAGTTAGTTCTTTGCATAATTCAGCTGAGGACCCTCAAATCATTAACGCTCACCCAGGCCCACATCAACTTAGGAAACTCTCATCTATGTTTGTCCTTTTCACAATTCATGCACCTGTTTGCTTTTTTTATTGTGAATTCACCAAGTTGTGTGGGAGGGGTAAATCTTAGGCTTGCATGCATTTCCCCGCCCCGAATATTGCACAGAAAGTAATATTACAGTGTCTGGAGCCCCCACCCCACGAGAGAACCCCATCTGCTAGAAGCCCATTAGAAGCTGTCACGTTACATGCAGTTTATCTTATGGCTTTTTCAGTCCTGCTGCTGCTTGCTGGAAGTGCTATGACTATGTTTTCACTTATTCTCAGTGACTTCCTCGACCACTGCATGTGATGTGACTTTTTCTACCTTCTTTGTGGACACTGACTTCTCCTGGATGGTCTCTTCATGTTCCTCCACTTTCTGGGTGACAGTCACTGACTTGGTGATGTATTTGGTACCATCCTCACCCTCGCTGGTTGTGGTTTCAATCTTTTTGGTGATTACAACAGTTTGGCTCTTTCCATCTTTATCCTCTGACGTACTGTCATCCAGGCCATTGGTAACTACAGCTTTGTCCTCACTCTCTTCACTCTCCTCTTCAACATCTCCGTTCACTGCTGTATCTTCCTTTCCATCGTCCCTAGGGCTACTTGCTTCCTCTGCTTCTGGTTCTTGTTCCTTTACATCACCTTTCTCTGTTCCCACAGAAGCTGCCTTGGACACAGTGACGGCCTCCTCCACACTTTTCTCTTCAGGGGATCCAGCTTTCTCCTCCTCTGCTTCACCTTCTTCTTTGTCTTCTCCAGCTTCCTCATCTTCTTTGGTTTCACCTTCTGCTTCCTCTTCCTTCTCCTCTGACTCTCCTTTCTCCTCTTCCTGCTGTTCAGAGCTCTCAGTTGCATCTCCTTCTTCTTCCTCATCTCCAGATTTTTCCTCAGTTTCTTCCTTTCCCTTCTCTCCCTCTTCCTCATCTTCACCCTCTTTCTCTTCCTCTGCTTCCTCCTTTGCTACTTTCTCCTGTACCTCAGCTTTTACCCTCACAATTTTAGTCTCCACAAAAGGCTCTTCTACTACTTCATCTTCCTGTGCATCCTCTGTAGCCTCTTCTTCTCCTTCTGCCTCCTGCTCTCCCTCTCCTTCCTCTTTCTCACCCTCCTCTTCCTCCTTTCCAGCTTCTTCTGTTTCTGCTTCTTCCTCACCACCTTCTTCTTCTGCTACCTCCTCTTTCTCTTCTTCTGCTTCCTCTTTGTCTCCCTCATCATCTGCCTTTTCACCCTCTTCTTCTTCTGTCTTTCCCTCCTCTTCCTCACCCTCTGCTGCTGCTTCTTCTGTTGTTTCTTCTTCCTTTTCCTCTTCCTCTACCTCACCCTCTGCTACTTCTGCTTCTTCCTCCTTCTCCCCTTCCTCCTCTGCTGCTTCTTCTTCTTTTTCTCCTTCCTCTTCTCCCTCTTCTTCACCTTTCTCACCTTCCTCCTCCGCTTCTTCCTCTGCCTTCTCTCCCTCTTCTTCTGCCTCTTCCTCCTTTTCCTCCTCTTCCTGTCCTGGTGCTGCTGCCTGTACTGTGGATTTTACAGCTGCTACAATCTCCTCTTCAACCTCACCTTCTCCCTCTTCTTCTCCTTCTCCCTCTTTATCTTCCTCTCCTTCATCTTCCTTCTGCTCATCTCCATCTAAAAGACCTGCCGCAAACTCTTCTGCCATAGCAGCCAAAGCTGCCTCCATGTCTGACCTCTCATCTTCAACTTTGGTCTCCTCAATGATCTCCTCAACAAATTTGTGTTGCACTTTAACTCTTGGTGCCTCAGCCCGTGAATGTTGTACTCGGGTGGAGGATATCATGATAGGTGCCTGTCTGGATGAAGCTGAGGGGCCTGAGGGAATGCTGGAGAATGAACTGTAGCGGGTTTCTTCCCCTTCCAAAAGTTTCCTATAAAGACAATTGTAGATTTATTAGAACAAGGATTTAATCAACTTTGTAAACTTTATTTATTATTATTATTTTTATTTATTTATTAATGTAACCGTTTCACACTTTCTTGAAGATGGTGAGGCTTTGTAAAGGTTTTTTAACTAGTCCCAACTCCCAATTCAAGAATTGTAAGATGAGCTAAGAAATGTAATTGGTTTCTGTGGTCAACGTATCCAGTTTTTGTAAAATTGCCCTACGAAAAGCATTGATATGAAAAAATATGCAATAACCAATTAGAAATCAGATCTTAGTTGTCCAGCTCAGTAATAATTGCATACTGTGTGTTATTGTCACTACAGATTAGGGAAGCCTAAATTGGCTGTTTTTGTATGTGGTATTTCCTTTGTCTGCATAGTGCTTTTAAACTGCATGGGGGCATAAAGCAGTCTTATGACCTCACTGCCCAAGTAAGCCCATGGGACTAGAATCCTATTAACAGCTGTCACTTTACACTCACTGTGCCATATTAATCCTTTAAAATGTTCGCATTAATGGTATTGAATGGAGGACAACATTTTGTAGGTTGAATTAAGTTTTAAGAAGAAGCAGACTATCAGTTCATTTAGAATTCCACACAACATGAGAATCATCTCAGCAACATGAGGGAACAGGTGCGTTATGACACACAAAAAAAATAATAAAAAAAGTAATTCTTCATGAATTGATTAGCTGGATTTTGCTTAGCCCACAAATGTGTGCACGAGTCCACTTAAGGTTACAAGTTCTAATGTGTTGGAAAAGTGTTTAATAAAAGGTAAGTTAGTCCAAGGAATAAAAAAAATGATCAAAGTGCAATCATCCATAGATGAATTGTTATAGGTATGTGTGTCTTTCTTTATTAAAATATACCCAGAAAATCTAATTTTCATTACATCAGGGTGTTTATGTTATCTAGGATAAATCTACATGGCAAATGCTGTTTATAATGCTTGCCATACATTTTTCTTTTGTAATGTATTATATTCTCAGTAATGTTATGTACATGACTACATTTATTTATTTGTCTTGCTTTACCCATCTGCTTTTGTCTTCCCTTTCTAGTATTGTGCTGCTTGTAAACATGAACCTGGTGAATCTGCCCTTAAATGACAAATACAAGCTCAGCTGCACTGACCATAATACTTTAAAATGTAACCAAATTAAAACACAGTCTAACTATACCCACATTTATTTACTTGAGTGCCTTAGATGTAAATCTGGGTAATAATTTGTAATTTTATACCCAGCCATACATTGCATGTAGTAAATTCTCTTTATTTCTATGTATTTGTATGTTGATACATGTTTTACAGGAACTTTGCAATGCCCTCTAAACTGTCCCCTTGATTCTTGAATGTGTTTTGCCTTGCTATCATTTCTGTAACCATTTCCCTGCAGAAATGTCCATATTTTTTAATATAAGACACAATCTTGTAAATGAGAGCTTCTCATGTATTACTCAGTTTGGGGAAGAATATGAGGATTTCTCTGCATTGCTTTTCTGCTTCCTGATAGGCTGTAATCCTCCCTGTTTCCCTCCCACACCCGGAGATGTGAAAGTTTTTCCCATCCTGCTGCTCCCTGCAGCCTCTGCAGTGCTATTAATATTCTGGTGGCTCTGCCCTGGTACCTGTATGCAGCAATTTCTATATCCAGAGCCATCTTGACATTGAGCAGGTCCTGGTATTCCCTCAGGTGGCGGGACATTTCCCATTTTGTTCCTCTCAGCTCATTATCCAGCTGCTGGATGGTTTCCTATGGAAGAAAAAGACCCTATCATGAGGATTAAGCATTAAGCAGCTGGCAAAAACTATTTTGATATGACTGGCAAGGGCATCCTGACACACTGCACCATATAGATATGCTGTCATATTGCACCACATAGATAAGCAGTGCCACACCCCCTAAATTAGACATTTAATGACACAAACTGTCTCACTGCACCAAAACAACGCACTTTGCTGTCTTATCCCATAGCAGTATACTGCAGCACGCCCCCTACCCCTTCCACCGTGCACAGTATATGCATTGTCACTGCACCACACCCTCACTTTGGAACAGTCATACTGCGTCACCTTGCCCCACACACTGCGCCACTCCCCTTCTATCACAGCCACACTGCGTCACTCACAAGCTGCACCACACCCCCTGATCACTGATGGCATGTGTTACTGCAGAGCTTACAGGGCAAACAGCACTGCGCCCTATACAGACACATAGGGCTGCCTGCAGCACATTGCACACTCCTACAGGAGGGCGTGGGGGGTCCTGAGAAAACATAGAATGCAACACTCACTTTGCAAATATACAGAAAATATACAGAACTCGAAGCATGCAAAAAAAAATAAATATGCACTCTTGTAGAGGAAATGCAGGAAAAAAAATCAAATAACATCAGAGCTAACATGAACTTCTTCTGTGCCACCTTTAACACATTCGATCACCTCTAAGTTTAAAAGTAAACTAGTTTTGTAAGCTGAAGCATTAAAACAGGTCAGTACCTGAGAGAGAGAATGACATGATACACGTAGTCTTTGCTCTACACTCCCTGCTCTACACAATGTTCTCTTATAAATACATCTGCAATGCATGGCTAAGCAGTCTACATTGTACAGAACTCAGTTCAGCACCCTGGACAGCTCCGGCACCCTCCAATGTATTGTTAGCCCAGTTCAGCACCCTGGACAGCTCCGGCACCCTCCAATGTATTGTTAGCCCAGTTCAGCACCCTGAACAGCTCCGGCAGCCCCCAAATGTATTATTAGCCCAGTTCAGCACCATGGACAGCTCCGGCACTCCCCATTGTATTGTTAGCCCAGTTTAGCACCCTGGACAGCTCCGGCAGCCCCCAATGTATTGTTAGCCCAGTTCAGCACCCTGGACAGCTACGGCACCCTCCAATGTATTGTTAGCCCAGTTCAGCACCCTGGACAGCTCCGGCAGCCCCCAATGTATTGTTAGCCCAGTTCAGCACCCTGGACAGCTCCGGCAGCCCCCAATGTATTGTTAGCCCAGTTCAGCACCCTGGACAGCTACGGCACCCTCCAATGTATTGTTAGCCCAGTTCAGCACCCTGGACAGCTCCGGCAGCCCCCAATGTATTGTTAGCCCAGTTCAGCACCCTGGACAGCTCCGGCAGCCCCCAATGTATTGTTAGCCCAGTTCAGCACCCTGGACAGCTTCGGCAGCCCCCAATGTATTGTTAGCCCAGTTCAGCACCCTGGACAGCTACGGCACCCTCCAATGTATTGTTAGCCCAGTTCAGCACCCTGGACAGCTCCGGCAGCCCCCAATGTATTGTTAGCCCAGTTCAGCACCCTGGACAGCTCCGGCAGCCCCCAATGTATTGTTAGCCCAGTTCAGCACCCTGGACAGCTTCGGCAGCCCCCAATGTATTGTTAGCCCAGTTCAGCACCCTGGACAGCTCCAGAATAACTACACATCTATTTGTATCATTTATCCCTTTCCTAACATCCACAGGTCTACAATGTATCATTCAGCTACTTCCATAAATCTACAAGTATACAGTGTTGAATCATTTAGCTCCTTCCGTAGATCTACAAGTCTACATTGTAGAAAATAGCTCCTTCTGCACATCTACAAACCTACAATGTATCAATAAGCTCTTTCCGTACATCTACAAGTTTACATTGTAGCATTATAGCTCCTTCTATACATCTACAAGTCTGCAATTTATTATTTAGCTTCCTTACATATACAACTCCACATTGTAACATTGTAGTTTCTTCCATACATCTTTGAGTTTACAATGTATTATTTAGCCCCTTCGATGCATCTACAAGTCTACAATGTACCCTTTAGCTTCTACAATGTATCAAGTAGCTCCTTCCATACATTTACAAACCTACAATGAACCATTTAGCTCCTTCCAAACATCTACAAGCCTACAATGCATCATTTAGCTCAGTTCAGCACCCAGGATAGACCATGCACTGTGTCTACTCGCCTAGCCTTTAGCCCAGTTTAGCACTACGGACACCGAGTCTTCATTGTCATTTTGCTCAGTCCACCCCCATGTATCGCTATTGCCTTACATCTACAAGTCTACAAAGTGTAATTTAGCTCAATCCAGCCCTATGGATAGCTCTTGCCTTAGATCTACAAGTTTACAATTTGTAATTTAGCTCAGTCCAGGCCCATGGATAGCTCTTGCCCTACATTTACAAGTCTACAATGTGTAATTTAGCTCAGCCCCATGGATAGCTCCTGCCTTACATTTACAAGTCTGCAAAGTATAATTTAGCTCAGTCCACCCCCATGGATAGCTCCTGCTATACATCTGCAAGTCTACAAAGTGTAATTTAGCCCAACCCAGACCCATGGATAGCTCTTGCCTTACATCTACACGTATACAAAGTGTAATTTAGCTCAGTCCAGCCCCATGGATAGCTCTTGCCTTACATCTACACATATACAATGTGTAATTTAGCTCAGTCCAGCCCCATGGATAGCTCTTGCCTTACATTTACAAGTCTACAATGTGTAATTTAGCTCAGCCCCATGGATAGCTCCTGCCTTACATCTACAAGTCTGCAATGTGTAATTTAGCTCAGCCCCATGGATAGCTCCTGCCTTACATTTACAAGTCTGCAAAGTATAATTTAGCTCAGTCCACCCCCATAGTTAGCTCTTGCCTTACATTTATAAGTCTACAATGTGTCATTTAGATCAGTTCAACTCCAAGGAAATCTACAGCAGACTGGGGCACTCACCTGGTAACTTGACAGATCGTGGTTATGTCTCTCCTCTATGTCATTCAGTTGCCTCTCCAGTGACTCTTTGGTACCCCTGACAGACTCCAGCTCCACTGTCTTGCTGTGTAATTGCCTTCTGTATTCTGAGATCTCGTCTTTGGCAGACCTGATCTGCTCCTTGTTCTGCTCGGCAGCCTCTGTCAGCTTGGCATATCTGTTTTTAAAGACCTCCTCGGTCTGCATCATGTTGATGTTGGAGTGGCCCTCCAGCTGGGAGCGGATTTCCCTCAGGGCTGAGGCCAGGTCTGTTTTCTGGAAATCTTTCCTTTCTACAGTGATGTGTGAGGCCTGGATCTGAGCTAGGAGCTCGCCAACTTCTTCTTCATGGTTGTTCTTCAGGAAGGCGATCTCTTCCTGCAAAGATTGAACCTTCTTGTCCAGCTCCATCCTTATCAAGGACGTGTCATCTATGTCCTTCTTCATAGACCTTATAGCAGACTCCGTCTCATCCTTGATCCTGGCCTCATCATCATGCCTGTCCTTCAGCCTCTGGAGGTCTTCTTCCAGGTGTTCGGAGTCTAGGATGATCTGCGCCTTCTCATGGTTGACTTGCTCCAAGTTGGTCCTCAGCTCCCTCATCTCCTGCTCATACATCTCACCCAGCTGGCTGTAGCCACTCTGCTTGTGTCTCAGGGCTTGGATCTCTGCTTCGATCTCTTTGTTCGTCTGCTCCAGGTAGTGGACCTTATCGATGTAGCCGGCAAAACGGTCATTAAGTCCCTGCAGTTGCTCCTTCTCGTTGGACCTGACTTGCTTGAGGTCCCCATTGTAGCCGGAGGACTGACTCAGGTCCAAACTGTCACCGGAGCTATACCCTCTGGGAGCTGCAAGGTTGGTCCTCTTATAAGAGGAGGAGATGGTGTTAGGAGTGCTTCTGGACCAGCTCTGAGATCTGAAACCGCTGGTAGGGGAACTGCTGGTCCTACTGTAGCTGGTCCGGATCTCCGCCATCCTCCTATAAGAGGGGCTACCTATAGATTCCAGAGAGTAGCTCATGTTGGAAGACTTTCTGGTGTCTGTGGCTCACAGCGCAGGATATGCTCCCTCCAGCCCTTTATATACCCGGTAAGGATCAGCTGACACGGCAGGAACCGGCATTCTCGTCCCTGATTGATCAGGAACCGGGGACTGATGCTTCAGATGGGGAGGGGCTACTGTGTGCTCTCCACGTGGGCTGAGCTGCCTTCGGTTTAGAGCCGCTCCCACCCCTCCCCCCTTTCAGTTTGCAGCAGAGGGAGGAGGTGGATGGTGCTGCAAGACGTATCTGCAAGGCATCTATTCCTACCATGCGCCCACTAGTATGCTGAATACTTAAAGGGGTTAATATTGTACACTATGGATTTAATGCAAAATACTGATATGTGTGCATCGCTTCCTTAGCAGGTGGTCACTGTTCCTATGTGACTCAATCTGTAGAATGAAAGCTGTGAAATGCTGATTTAGCATTTTGGAGGGGACAGCACACACCACATATGGGAGAGGTACAGGTCACACAATGCAGAACTCTCACATTAGGAAGAGATACAATAACACTAAAACAATACAGAAACACAGCAAACAGGTTCATGAAGCTCTGATGGGGACTGAATAGAATTCGGTACTTCCAATAGTTGCAATGCTATTTTCAGCACAACCCAGCACATTGGAGGGGGAAACAGCACCGTCCAGCACCTTGGACAGGGGCACAGCCCATCCCAACACCCTGGAGGGGTACAGCACAGTCCAGCACCTTGGACAGGGACACAACCCATCCCAACACCCTGGAGGGGTACAGCACAGTCCAGCACCTTGGACAGGGACACAGCCCATCCCAACACCCTGGAGGGGTACAGCACAGTCCAGCACCTTGGACAGGGACACAACCCATCCCAACACCCTGGAGGGGTACAGCACAGTCCAGCACCTTGGACAGGGACACAGCCCATCCCAACACCCTGGAGGGGTACAGCACAGTCCAGCACCTTGGACAGGGACACAGCCCATCCCAACACCCTGGAGGGGTACAGCACAGTCCAGCACCTTGGACAGGGACACAGCCCATCCCAACACCCTGGAGGGGTACAGCACAGTCCAGCACCTTGGACAGGGACACAACCCATCCCAACACCCTGGAGGGGGAAACAGCACCGTCCAGCACCTTGGACAGGGGCACAGCCCATCCCAACACCCTGGAGGGGTACAGCACAGTCCAGCACCTTGGACAGGGACACAACCCATCCCAACACCCTGGAGGGGTACAGCAGAGTCCAGCACCTTGGACAGGGACACAGCACATCCCAGCAACTTGGAGGGGAACAGCACAGTCCAGCACTTTGGAGGGGGAAACAGCACAGTCCAGCACCTTGGACATGAGCACAGCACATCCAAGCGAACTTGGAGGTGTACAGAACAGCTCAGCACCCTGGAGGGGGATAGCCAAGCACCTTAGGGACACATCACAGCCCAGCTCCTTGGAGGGAGACAACCAAGCACCTTAGACAAGGACACAGCCTAGCTCCTTGGACAGGGACACAGCACATCCTAGAACCCTGGAGAGGGACAGCCAAGCACCTTAGACAGGGACACAGCCTAGCTCCTTGGACAGGGACACAGCACATCCTAGAACCCTGGAGAGGGACAGCCAAGCACCTTAGACATGGACACAGCCTAGCTCCTTGGACAGGGACACAGCACATCCTAGAACCCTGGAGGGGGACAGCCAAGCACCCTAGGGACACAGCACAGCCCAGCACCTTGGACAGGGACACAGCACAGCACCTTGGGCAGGGACACAGCACAGCACCTTGGACAGGGACACAGCACATTCCAGCTCCTTGGACAGGGACACAGCAAAGCACCTTGGACAGGGACACAACACATCCCAGCTCCTTGGACAGGGACACAGCACAGCACAGCACCTTGGACAGGGACACAGCACATCCCAGCTCCTTGGACAGGGACACAGCACAGTCTATTACCTTGGAGAGGGACAGCACAAGGTTAAATACACTGAGAAAGAATACACCACATTTTAGTATCATGGATAGAGGCATAGCTCAATTCTGAACCCTGGAGGGAGACATCACACTGTTAAGCACTTTTAATAAGGACATCATGCAGTTCAGGCACCTTAGACAGGGACACATCTCTGTTCTGCATCTCACAGAAGGACAGTACATTGCTTTAATACATTTAAAAATAACAAAACACGTTTTACTCATTTGGAGAGGGGCATAGCTCAGTTCAGTTCATTGGACAAGGACACGGCTCTGTTCAGCACCTTGGACGGTGACATTACACTATTTAATGCATTCAGGAATGACAAAACATCTTCGTGGAGAGGGAGATAGCTCAGTCACCCTTGAGAGGGACAAGCACACTGTTATGCACCTAATATAAGGACAACACACAGTTCAGCACACTAGACAGAGACACATTCCTATTCAGCACATTTGACAGGGACACATCCTTGTTTAGCACCTTGAACAGGGACAGTACATCTTTAAAGTGACATTAAAGGGGTGTTTCAGCCTGTTTTCAAGTTTATTAAAAGTCAGCAGCTACAAAAAGTGTAGCTGCTGGCTTTTAACAAAAAGACACTTACACTTTAAATTATAGCCTTTTTTTCTCTCCAAAATATTTTATACACTTCTACTACTTAATGGCTCTGTAATATATTTTTAATGAAATAGTTCTTACTGTGTAATGTCCTCTGAGCTCCCAAACCTCTCCTTTCCCTCTCACTTCTGTTTGTTTGAAATGGGCAGTGTTTGTTGTGGACATATGCACTGCACTTTGCACACCACACATCCCATAGTCCATAGCCTCTATTCAATCTCAGGAGTGAGAAATAAAGAGAAAGCTTTTACTTTTGGAGAATGAACATAGAGTCTCTCCAACAGGAGACAGAGAGATCTGGAGAAGGCTCAGTGCACTGGTACTTTTGAGTTATACACATTTGAATAGAATATATTTTTTAAGCCAGAGTTTAGTGTCAATTTAGGCACCTTCTTAGCTCTGAGGAAGAGGGCCTGGCCTTCGAAACACATAAGCCTTTCCAACCGTGTGGCATTGGAGTAGACGACATCACCTCTGGCTGGAGTTTTTGTTCGATATGCCTGTTTTTAATCATGTCTATGAATACTTATTTATGAGATTCAGTAAATGGTTATGGTGGTAATGCGCTAGGTGTTTGCACCCTCCTGTTCTTTTGCGGTGTATTGAAGATGACCCAATATAATGCCTCGTACACACGATCAGAATTTCCGATGGAAAAAAGTCTGACAACATTTTTTCATTGGATATTCCGACCGTGTGTATGCCCCATTCCGACGGAGTTAGAAAGAGAACATGTTGGAAATTACATTCGTCTGTATGGAACTCCGACTGAGAAAAAAACATGCATGCTCTGAAACAATTCAATGCATGCTCAGAAGCATTGAACTTAATTTTTCTAGGCTCGTCATAGTGTTGTACGTCACCACGTTTTGGTGTGTCCGTGTGTTTGCAAGACAGCTTGAACGGAATTTCATCTAAAAAACCTGTCAGAGTTTATCCCGACGAAAACTTAGATCGTGTGTACAGGGCATAAGAGGGGCTGCATTGAGCAAAACATTACTTGACAAGATATCATGTGAAGAACCCTTCTCTGAATACTTGGAGGGTTTGGAGTTTCCTGATTGAGCAGTGCAAACAGGGCCGCCATCAGGAACTTTGGGGCCCCTTACAGCTTTGAAGAAGCTGCATTGCGGGGGGTTGCTACCGTGGGATGCCTAATATCATGGCCACAATTCGTAGGGTTGGCTTGCTATCTCAGGATGCTCTGAAAATTCCGCCTGCCATTCCTGGTTGGGTGGGGGGTTGCTATCACGGGACACCAAATATTACAGCCACAATCCGTAGTTGTTAAGGTTTGACCTCATATTAGATGGTTTTGATAAATCTGAAGACAAAAATCTGCAGAAAATCTAATAGTGTATATGGGGCTGATATTGAGATTAGTGCTCTGATATTGTCATTTTACTCCTTGTTCTTCAAACTGATTCTGCCATACTGGCTCCAACAAACGGCCCTTATCCTGGTGTCACCTAAGGCACCACCTTACCACCTAAGGAAATTCTACTGTGAATAATGTACAAGAGCACAGTGTTAGAACCCATTCACACAGGAGCGGCACGACTTTGGGGGCGACTCAGCAAGGCGACATGAAATGACTTCAGAGGCGACTTGCAAAATGACTTCTGTATAGAAGTCAATGCAAGTCGCCCCGAGTCGCCCCCAAAGTTGTACAAGAACCCTTTTCTAAGTCGGAGCGACTTGTGTTGCTACTGTTAGAACGCTTATATTGAATAGAACGAGACACAACTTGTCAGGAGGCTGAGTCGCCTGACGAGTCGCCCTAGTGTGAACCGGCTCTTAGTTGAGTATTCTTGCCTAATGAGTTTATTGACAGTTCAATAACTGTAAATACCATCCTGTTTGTTGGATGACTGCACACGCTATATTTTTGTGCTGTGGGGCCTGAATATAAGCAATATAAACTCCATTAGTTCAGTGTAATTTTGTAGAACATGGATACTGAATGCACGGCACTGTGAAAATATGCATATCTCACAAAGATTTACTGCATGGATTTAAAATATGGAAGAGCAAAGCATAACATTTATTGCATACAGATGCCGTACTTAGTTCCATTGTTTCTTTGGTAGTCAGCATACTGCCTATCTTCAAATAGCTTTAATAAAATGTGATGCTATATATAACTGTAATAGAGACAATTTGATTTTCTTACACAATTATGTGTCTAATAAAGAATAATCTGCTTTGGCAATACAATATCCTGCATTCCAATCCACCAGTCCACTGATGATTAAAGTGTTACTAAACCCATAACAGTAACATCATTCTGTATATGCAGCATAGCATGCTTGTTACTCACTGTGGAACTTAAGGGGTTAATCCTCTGCATTGTGTAAAAAGCCTGTTTTATCCTGTATGCATAGATCCTCCCTGCACTGGAGAAGGCCAGCTAACACAGACAGAGTAGCCGGCCTGCACATGCTCAGTTGTGTCTTTTATGCTGAAGAGAACAGTTACTTGTTCTTAGAGATAGTCAGGTCACATGATATTGACATCACACATGTGGCCGTATATTAAAGGCTGAAGAGGAATTCTCCTCCTTCCTGAACTCTCCGCACTGGAGAAACTCTCCAGTTTATCATGGACCCATGGTATACAGATCACTATCTGTGGACACTGTGGGGGGGGGGGGGGGGGGGAGTTTAACTATTTTCATATTACTGGGTTTAGTAACACTTTAATACTACTGCAATTTTTTATGCCATAAATAATTAAATAAATAATGGAAAAAATATAAATAATGAAAAAGGGTCTTTACTTCCCTTAACCCCTTCCCCCAAAAGGATGCACCTGTACATTCTCTGGTTGAAGTGTGTATACTGGGGCCATGGCTGCAGATGTGGATGCTGATAAATTGCTGTTACAGTGGCGGGAAAGGATCCCTCTTTTACACTGCCTTCTACTGTCTTTCCGGGCTCTCCCGTCACAACAGGGAGCCTGGGACCGAAGCCGGTGGTTCTGCGGGCTTACTATTGAGATGACTGAAAACTGGAACATCTCTGATCATCTCTATGGTCTAAGAAACAGGAAGCAATGAGTATTTTGTTTCTTCCGGGTTCTGTTTAATGTAGGGTTGTTACTGATTAAAATGTTCGCGTTCGATTAATTGATTTTTTTAATCGATTAATCGACTAATTTCGATTCATTATAATGCATATTCAGATCCAACTACTTTTAGCTGAACTCCTTGCAGGCTGATTCCCAGTGCAGCTACCAACCACTGGAAAAATGGATAGCAGGATACAAAAAACACACAAATGGGATTAGCATTAAAACTTTCATAGTCTTTAAGTAGGTAACAAAATAAATATTGCACTGGAGATAAAATTGATGTAGCTACATAAACTGTAAAAATGTGAGTAATTCCAAACCGTAGCAAAAGCAGTCATAAAAACCATGTAGCTAATATGATACTGGTATAAAAATGTGTACAACGATACCACTGCTGAATCCAGATGAGGAGGGGTTAACATCAGTCCGTCGGCATGTAGATGTCCCGTGAAGGAAACTATCACAACTCCCAGTGGATGGCTGTAGAATCCCAGGTTGATAGAGGGAAGAGATAGAGGGAAGTGTAACAGCCCTTGCATGTGGTAGATAGTAAAGTCCCACCGGCATGCAGATATGAAGACACAGCAAAGGAGCCCTTCAGATGGACACGGCAAGCCCCGCCGGTGTCCGTGACATAACCGGATCTCCGACAGAACTCCCTAAAGACCCGGAAACAGGTGGAGAGCTGAGTACCGATCAAAAGAATTTTGATCGATCAAAAAAATTGATGATTAATCTAGGAATTATTAGTTAATTTACACAGCCCTAGTTTAATTAAACAGGTCGGGAGCTGCGGTGGCTCAACGCGATTGTCACTGCGCTGACAAGCCGTTCACCTCTGCAGCTAAGGGTTTGGATCTCGGTCTCAGCTGCATGTGAATTGAGTTTGGTGGTCTCAGCCCGGCACCCGGTGGGTGTGCTATGCAAGGTAAGCCTGCCCACCCCCCTCCCACAAAAACCACCACACTTACACGCACTCAAAATTGGGTTAACATGCACGCACTTTGGCCACGCGGTCTCTAAAAAAGAGAGGCGAAGGACTAACGGGGCTGGCTGAGCAGGCTAGGTCCTCTCACTCCCTCATAGGGGAGTCCCTCTGCCCCGTTGGGCTTCAAAGCGGAGCAGGTAGGGCGGGCTGTGTGGGAGGACCCCCTCACACCCGCCATTGAAGATGGCAGATTGCCTCTGGGGAGGCCTGCCTACTCCCAACTCCTGCAGTCTGGCTCCTCTCTCGAGTACACGCACAAAATACACTTAAATAATAAAGAAAAAAACAATATAAAAAAATTAAACAGGTCATTGCCGGCCTGTGAAAGCATCTGATTAAACCAATCTCGGTTTAGTTGACACATGATAGTATGGCTAGTTCTATCTCCTAGCTAACTCCTACCTACCATATTCGTATGGTCCAAATGACATTTTAGTGCATTTTAACTATTTTTATCACATTGTGGAGATTTATTTTCACTTCCTGTCCCAGAAGTAAGAGGAATTTCCCTTTAAGGTAATTGGCTAACTCCACATATACAATGAAGAAGCGAACTTATATACACATGATCGGTTTACCTGTTGGAAAAAATCTGAATCCCAACCTTGTGTATGCTCCATCAGACTTTTTCCTATGGAAAAACTGCTGGAAAAAGATAGAGAGCAGGATCTCTTTTTTCCTGTCAGGAAAAAAAACTGATCAAAATTTCTGCTCGTGTGTACAAATCCCAACGCACAAAAAATTCCGACGCGTGCTCGGAAAAAAATTAACGCATGCTCAGAAGCATAGAAACAAAGGTTCAACAAACTTTTGTGTGACTGTGTGTATGCAAAGCAGGCTTGAGTGGAACATCTGAAAAACCATCTGTTTTTTCCCAACGGGAAAACCGATCCTGTGTACTGGGCATTAGCCACCCAGTGACATGAAGCATGGTATTTACAGGATTACATTGTAAAAAAAATCTGCAATATATTTAATTATTGTTTTGGGGGTTAGGTACACTTTAAGGGCCAGATACTCTAAGAATTCCGGCGGCGTAGCGTAAGCCATTTACACTACGCCGCCGCATCGTACTAGAGCAAGTGCTTTATTCTCAAAGCACTTGCTCCGTAGTTTTCGCTGGCGTCGCGTAAATCGCCCAGCGTAAACCCGCGCAATTCAAATGGGGCGGCTTGTATTTAAATTAAGCGCGCCCCCGCGTCGAACGAACTGCGCATGCGCCGGCCGGGGAAAAAGCCCAGTGCGCATGCTCCAGCTCACGTCGGAAAGCGTCGTTGAAACCGACGTCAAAACGACGTGAGCGTCATTTACGCAACTCCCTATTCGCGAACAAGTTAGTAAAACGACGTAAGCGACGGAAAAAGCCGACGCTGACCCGACGCCATACTTAACATGGCATCCGACGGCATCCGGTGGAAATTCGTAAGGTTACTCCACATAGAAGCTGGGGTAACCTTACGCGGACGAAAACGACGTACGCGACGACGAGGTGGCGTAAAAGCGATCGGGAATCGGCGTACTAGCCTCATTTGCATAGGCAAATGAGAAAACAACGTAAAGGCCACCTAGTGGCCGGAGTTGTCATTACACCTACGATCCGCAAGTGTAATGGTTTTACACTTGTCGGATGTTGCAGCGTATCTATGCAAAAGTGATGCTAAGCATCACGCGCAAAGATACGAGGCAAAAAAAACGGCGATACGACGGGGTATCTGAGATACTCCGTCGTATCGCCGCTGAGAATCTGGCCCTAAGACTCCAGGGAGAGAAGATACCTACCAAATAATACCCCATTATTATCATAAGCATACATCTTTCCCATCATTATTATTATTTCACGTACATATAGTATATTTCGCGGTCAATTTACGCAGCAATTTTACATATATATTATACATTCACATCAGTCCCTATTCTCAAGGAGCTTGCAATCTAAGGTCCCTAACTCACATCCATACATACACATACTGGGGCCAATTTAGACAAGATCCAATTAACCTACCAGCATGTCTTTGGAGCGTGGGAGGAATGTGCAAACTACAGGCAAGTGGTGTCATGGTTGGGATTTGAACCAGCAAACCTTTTTACTGCAAGGCAAAAGTGCTAACCACTACACCACTGTGCCACCCACATAATTTTGTGTAACTTCAATGCCATGTGTGTGTATACTGGGGAGAATTTGTTGCCACTGTAGGCAATAGACATCTAGATGGCTTTACAGGTTGGAGTTTTCTGTATTATATAACAAGTGTCTTTATGTACAATAATAAACTACAGGCATACCCCACTTTTAAGTACACAATAGGGTTTATTTACTAAAGCTGGAAAGCCCTAAATCGGGCTCACTTTTGCATAAAAACCAATGAGCTTCCAGGTTTTATTACCAGGCTTAATTGAACAAGCTGGGGTCAGAAGCTCATTGGTTTCTATGCAGAAGTGAGACTGATTTTGCGCTTTCCAGCGATAGTAAATAAACCCCATTGTGTACTTAAAAGTGGGGTATGCCTTTACACATTTTTGATTATAAAGATTTTTGGTGCAGTTTTGATGGATTTTTTTTTAACTGCAGCACTAGGACCACCAGTCCTGACTATACCAGACTGTCCAGGCATGAAGATGCTGTGAAAAGTCCTAGCACAACTGGAATCATAAGGACAATTTTTCTGTACACTGCAGTCCCTGTGAAGTCCTCTTACTCTGCACCATAATCACAGTGACAACAATATGACCAGTCCTGACTGCATCACATTTACAATAATACCGACCTTAACTGCCCTTACAAACGGCATTATCTATCTGGCAGGTAGAAGAATAAATGTTCCATGAATTCGCCAGTGTAATGCCAATTGCTGAATATATGAAATTTAATTAAAGTAGAAAAAAATATTTTTCTCCCTTCTAGAAGATTTTAAATCTTTAATTAGGCATTAGGTTGGTACTCAGCAAGATGACAGAGCAGCTTGGTATAAAACACTCAGCAAGTCAGGAAAGTGCTAGGAATCTATTATTAGAAGGCAGTTATTATTGTTTTGTGTTTACTGGGCACAGAATCACAACTATAATTATACTAATGTGATGGATGAACAGAAATGTGCCCTATGGTTATTATAATTTGTATTCAATGTAACAAGGAAAATACACATTGTTTCTTCAATGAAATGAATTTCGCTACTCAAAAAGTTAACATCTGAATTACATTGTTAAACAGAGACAAAACTCAGATAATATCAATGCATAGTCTGTTAATTAATCATCTATAGTAAAGAGTAAATTCCTCAACTGTGTAATTAGGAATCATTAACCGTAACTGTTGACATTAATTAAATTAAAATGAGTTCCTTATTGGAAGTTTAATTTTTTTTTTTGTGAATATAAAAAAGTAATTACCATACACATTTACTGGAACACCAGAACATCCATTAAAGGGGGGGGGGGGGTAAAAGAATTGGCATTTTGTTGAGTTAGACAATGTTTGGCTTTGATACCTAATTTATATTGTCTCCTGTACACAACAAATTAGGCCACTTTAGATCTATAGATATTGCCTTAAGAGTGGTCACATGATCACATGGGAAAACGTGCCTAATTTCCCAATGACAGCAAGTGATATACAAACACTACACTGCATACATAGAATATGAGTCTGTACAGGGGTATAAAAGAGCAACCCCAGACCACCGAAAGGAAGGAATTCCTAATGTTACCCAGAAAAC
The DNA here is from genome assembly GCA_029574335.1 of Rana kukunoris. Classification (NCBI taxonomy): domain Eukaryota; kingdom Metazoa; phylum Chordata; class Amphibia; order Anura; family Ranidae; genus Rana; species Rana kukunoris. Next base: position 472,108,409 of record CM056051.1, on the reverse strand, counting down.
ACTGCTACTGTACTAAATAGAGATACCCAGATAGCAAGCAATTGAGCTGCAAGTTTGAAAATTACTTGCTAAGCTTTTACTAGAATTACCAAGCTTTATAAGTTTGTTACACAATTGCAGGTTGCAGGACTTCAGATCAACTTTCTTTGCAAACATTCTGCAAGTCTGCTGCAAGTTCTGGTTCAGTTATGTTGTGCAATAGTCATCCCACCACAGGGGTCACTGTGGCTGAATGTTCATGCTGTAGACTTGCAGAGCTCTTGCTGTAGAATCACCACTGCAACTTTGCTTTTGCTAGAGACTTGCCATACAAATTTACTACAAATTGGAAAAGTGTCAACTAGAACTTGTGCCTCAGGCTGGGTTCACACTATACTACACGACAGCAGTACAACTTTCATCCTACTTTGCTCTGCGACATCTGTCCTACATTCATCCTACATTTATCCTACATTGGTCTTACATCCATCCGACTTTCATGAACAGGATACTACTTTGAACCGACTTTGTGATAGTCTGACTTGTTCTTTGACCAATCAAAACAATCCCAGAGTGAGATAAATTCCTTTTACTGCTGCTGTAATCACATGTCGGATGTCTGATAAGGACAAGGCTCCTACTTTGGTCCGACTTCAATGATATTCAATGGGCTGAAGTATGATGAATGTCGGAGCAAAGTAGTACAGGGGGTGTTTTCAAAGTCGGACCGACTTGTGTAGGACCAGTTAAGACAGCTCTCATAGGGAAACATTGATTTTCACACGTCATGCGACATGAGCTCCCAATGTAGGAGCGTTGTCGTAACATGTGTGAACCCAGCCTCAAGTGCTTTACAAGTGTACATTGCATTGCATTGGATCTGACAGAGCTCCACAATTATATTCTACATTTAACGACAGTGGCCATGAGGTTTGAAAATACAGGTCAGTCTTTTTCATGTCTGTTTCTGGGTAAGTCTATTACATAGCACAGGAACACAGCTCTGGCTGGACACACCCTCCATGAGCAATACTCTCATGCACAAGCTGAGTTGTATACTAGCTGCTGTATTAAAGCCTTCAAACGATCACAAGCAACATTTGGGAACACATACCGGTCCACAGCATTTGGGTTGTCGCTCCCTGTCTGGATCCTTTTGATTCTATACTACTTGAATGTCTGTCCCTTGCCGGTGGAATGTTTTATTTGAGAGTCACAGCTTTTGAAGTGTTGAAGCCCGTATAGTCCCTAAGGAAGATCCACACTATATGTGTAATCGAAATGTGTCGGCCTGCGGGCTCCCCTTTTCAGATGGTTTCCACATCTGTATCCCATTTACATGTTTTTTTAACTGGCAATTCGTGTTTTTCTTGTTGTATGTCATTTGTACTGCATAATACATTTTTATACTTACCACTGCCTGTGGTCCATTTAAAATCCCACCCTTTAGGAATCCCTTTTTTTACTATACAAGCGTACACCTTGCAAGTGAAAATGTTCAAGTTAACAGACTTACAATTCAACACTGCCACAAATTTGTGGCAACTTATCCTTGCTATCTGGGTAGCCAACTCAATTTACTATTAGGCCCCATTCACATCTAGGCATTTTGTGAATGCGTGAAAAATGTGTGTTGCACTTGCAGTGCCATTCATTGTTAATGGCTTCCTAAATGCGACAAGCAGGCATGAATTTTTATGTACAGAAAACACAGTCACTTCCAGGGCTAATAGGAGTAACAGATGTCAGATAAAATGGTGGTGTGAAAGGTATATATGGTATCCCAAAACTAGGTGGATGCTACCTTCCTCAGTTGGGGTAATCCGAAAGAAACTACAAGAAAAACATAAATAGAAGGCGTGTACCTAGGCCTAGCTCTGAGAAAGGGGGTGCGCCTTCGAAACACGTTAGCTGTACCCCGTGTTCTGTGCATGTCCATGCACTGTGTTTATTGCCTTTTGTCAGTTGCATTTTGTGAGTCCCCATTTTTATACAAACATTTCTTATTATTAAATTATCTCTGGTAATGCACCAGGTGTGCGCACCTTCCATTTCTGTTTTTCATGAGTTTTTATGTGCGCAAATATGCTTAACAAATGCATCAAAATGCAGAGTAAGAAAAATGCATGAAGCACAATGCCCAAACAAAATTTACTGGGTGGTTTAGCGCTCTTAACTTCTTTAAAAACTAAATTGCAAGTTACCCAGACACTCTGGGTTCTTACCCTCACACCTCTTGGGTCAACACACACTTACGCAGCTTTATTTTTCGAAAAATGTATGCATACATATAGAGGTCTGTTTGTGTGAATTTTGGGAGAAAATATTCATACAATGTGCACCCAAGATTCACACATTCTTCGATCTGAATCTTGGGTAAAAAATGAGTCTGCTGTAAAAGTTTTATGAATCTTGGATGAAAACATTGATAACCCGACTGCATTATTTTTTGTATGGTCTTTGGTTCAGTTGCATGATGTTGTGGGTGATGGTGGGTCCTAAATCCTGCAGGGAATGGTACCACAGGATGGCATGGTGCTGTTCTCTTAAGCATTTTTCCTGTAGGTCCAGGGTGACTTAATGATGTACCATCAGGGTGTGGGTTCTAGACACCCTGGTATTTCAGGAATTGGGTTGAATGATGCTTGGGGTGCTAAAAGAAGACTAGTGCTAAAAAGCAGAGCAGTAAGTCAGTGGAGACGGTACTGAACATTGGCTTATTATTGAAGTCAGAGATGGTTTTTTTTCCCAGAAAGTGATCAGATTTGTTTTACAAAGTAGAGTTGGGCTTTAACCTGAAATATCAATTTAGGTTGTACTTGCTTCTTTTAATGAAAAGTGCCATACTTTTTTCACAGCAGAAATCAAATATGAGATAAAATACTTAGTCTTTGGTGAATTAGACAATAAAGGCAGCCTTTTATAATTAACAGCCAGCAAATAAAATACTTGAGATGCAATTAAATGGTTGAAAAGTGCCCTTGCAGACTGCATTCAATTATTGATAGCTGTGTTTTGGCAGATTGCAGAGGAGAGTTCGATTATGAGATATTACAGTGAAATGACGCAACATGCAATGATATGGGACTAAAGGCTGTAGAGGTTGTATCTGCATTCGCTGTGAAGATCAGCCAGTTCTGCAGAAGAGGAGGCGTCCTCCAATCAGCTGAGCAGGGAGTGAGGCCACGCGCTGGCACCAGTCCCCACCCTGCATTAAGAGTTTTTCAGGACAAGGAGAGGGTGAGGCTTCTGCATAATGATATATAGTCAAGGCATTGGCATGTAAATTAATCAGCCTGTTATCCTAAAATTCTGAGGCTTCTGAACTTTTTTATTACATAGATATAGAGGCAAGTGAAGGGAGAGAGAAGAATGGTATAGGACCACTGAAGATACAGGTCTGGGGGAGGGTTTTCTTTGGTCAGTACTAGCACAGAATCAATATACGGGGGGAAAGTTAATCAATATTAACCTTTTCGTGCCTGCATCCTATTAACTGAGGCCTTTTCTTGTTTGCATTCTATAGGGCCAATACATTAAAGCAACAATTTGCATAGTGTACTGACCCACAGCTACCAATTGGTACTCATTTTTTGCCAACCTGAAATAGTTTTTTTTTTTCTAATAGAGATAAGCAAACTGATTTAAAAAAATCAAGCCCATTCCCTGGAGGCGAATATTCATGTTAGATGATCCAATGTCTGCACCATATTAATCTGACATTGTGCATGCTTTGACCATTCCTCCCATTGACCTTTGAATGATTTCTAAGCCTCTCCTGTGCCTGCTTTTGTTTGGCAATGGCATATGCAATCAGGAGTAAAAATAGAGAAGCCTAGTTTAGCAGTAACCATTTTCAGTGGCTATTACTAGGCATATGAGGAAAGTATCACTGAGTGAATGACATTGAACAGATATACTACTGTATGTTGCATGGCTTCATTAACACATCACAAAATAATTATTTTTAAATACAAGCGTAAGTAAGGTATAAGCAGGGCTGGTGTTACCACTAGTCAAACTAGGCAGCGGCCTAGGGCATCCTGCTGCCTAGGGTGCCCAGCCACTGGTGTTCCTACTCTCTTCTCTCTGCAGCAAGCAACTAAGTCTCTGCATCAGCAGACAGCCGCCGCTCCATTCGCACATAGTGTCAGAGGCGCAGTGGCAACGGAGTACTGTGTCTGTGTCCTGAATTAATGGAAGCAAGCAAACATACATTGATTCATTGATGGGCGCCGGTGGGGCTGCATTGATGGGCGTTGGTGAGGCTGCATTGATGGGCACTTCATTAAAAAGGTGGGGGTTTACATGGGCAGGGAAAAGGGGATGGAGCCAAGGGGGGTGGCAAAATTAGGTTTCGTCCTAGGGTATCAAAAAACCTTGCACCAGTACTGGGTGTAAGTACCAGCATGTGAATTGGTATCAGCATCTTGCATTCCCCTATACTGCAGACCTCAGACTGGGAAAAGGGAAAGCAGAAGAATCCAGTCTGTTGTACTTAGGTTCCAAGAAATAACATGCTGGTAGTAGGAGGCGCATTGAAAGAATTGAGAGAATAGACTTTTAAGTGTTACTTAATGTGCAAGTAAACCCCCCTATCATTTTTAGCCAAGGAAGCTGACATGTGTTTTTTGAAACCGGTAAATAGATGGCTTTACTTCCACAAAGAAAATGCAGGTCTCCTACCCTGCTAGACAAGGCCGTACTGTGTGGCAGAGCTGTGTAAAGGCCCATTCACACAATCGGACTTTCCCACAATGGCAGATGTGTTTTAATCGGACAATTTGACCATCTGTATGCTCCATCAGACAATTGATGTTGGGTTTTCAACTGACAAATGTTCGCTGTGCATGCTCTCCAACTTTCCAACATCAAATGTCCGATGGAGGATCATCCAATCGTGTGTACACAAGTCCATCGGACACAAGTCCAAAGTACAAACACGCATGCTCAGAACCAATGCTAAACATCAGACAACAATAGCAGAAGTTGCCCATAGGGTGGCGGTAAAGAGCTTGAAAAACACTTGATTTGGTGAATGTTGGCTGTGTGCATACCAAGTTCATGGCCAATGCCCCTTCGCAGGGCCATCTTAATAGCATCATAGGCCCCTTGGCAAAGTAATGCTCTGGGGCCCCTACAATGATGACATTGCAGGAAAACAGACATCAAGTGGGTAGGAGGCACACTGCCTCCCCTGTGTCACTCTCAGTGCCATCATGGGGCCCCCAATTTCAGGGCAGCGTGGGCTCAAGGACCAGCTGCTTTGGGGAAAGTGCAGGGGCCCCCCATGCAGCTGGGGCCCCTGGGCAGTGCCCAGATGTGCCCTCTCATTAAGACAGCCCTGCCCCTTTCGGACAAAAATCCACAGAAAAGTCTGATGTAAGTCCGATCGTGTGAATGAGGCTTAAGTAAATGGATAGACAGAAATACAAATACAAATCCTTTGATGGGTAAAACAGAGCCAATTTATTTGTTCTGCTACCCACAATTCATAAGGGGACAATTTCTAAAAAGACAATTAAAAAGAGGACTGACACTGGATTGTACTGGGGAACAGCGGAGAGAAGGTCACTATTACAGCAAGCGCTGCATTTTTTTGTTTTAAAATTGTTTGGGTATTTATTAATATGTTTTTAAGCAGACTTGGACTTTAACTACTTGAGATCCGCGCTAAATTGTCAACAAGCCGTCAATTGACGGCTTGTCACTAGCTGTTTCCCGGCACGCGCTCCAGAGCGCGCTGCGGGGAAACACTGTGTTGCCCGTGTCCCTTGGACACAGCCAATCACAGATCGCCGCGAACGGCCAATCAGAGTGGCCGTTTGCGATGTGATCTGTGCGGCCAATGAGAGATGATCTCATAGATCATCTCTCATTGCCGTTTTACATAGAGACAGCGTCCTGTCTCTGGAGAGCATGAGACGGATCTGTGTCTCTTGTACATAGAGACACAGATCGGTCACCTCCCCAGTCACCCCCCCTCCACCTACAGTTAGAACACTATGCAGGGAATACATTTAACCCCTTCCTCACCCCCTAGTGTTAACCCCTTCAATGCCAGTCACATTTATACTGTAATTAGTGCATATTTATAGCACCAATCGCAGTATAAATGTGAATGACGCCAAAAATGTGTCAAAAGTGTCCGATGTGTCCGCCATAACGTCGCAGTCACAATAAAAATCGCAGATCGCCGCCATTTCTAGTAAAAAAAAATAATAAAAAATAATAATTCTGTCCCCTATTTTGTAGGCACTATAAATTTTGCGCAAACCAGACGCTTATTGCGATTTTTTTTTTTTAATTGGGATATTTATTATAGCAACAAGTAAAAAATATTGTATTTTTTTCAAAATTGTCGCTCTTTTTTGTTTATAGCGCAAAAAATAAAAACCGCAGAGGTGATCAAATACCACCAAAAGAAAGCTCTACTTGTGGGGAAAAAAGGACGTCAATTTTGTTTGGGAGCCACGTCGCACGACCGCGCAATTGTCAGTTAAAGCGACGCAGTGCCGGAAGCTGAAATATCACCTGGGCAGGAGGGGGGTATAAGTGCCCAGTAAGCAAGTGGTTAATCACCTCAATACAGGGCACTTTAACCCCCTTCCTGCCCAGGCCAATTTTTAGATTTCAGAAATGCCACACTTTAAATGAAAATTGCGCGGTCATGCAACACGGTACCCATATGACATTTTTATAATTTTTTTGGTGGTATTTGCTCACCGCTGTTTATTTTATTTTTTTGCTAAATAAATAAAAAATGACAGAAAAAAAAACAACCTTTTTCTTAGTTTCTGTTATACAATTTTGCAAACAAGTCATTTTTCTTCTTTACTGATGTGCGCTGATGGGCACTGATAGGCTGCACTGGTGGCACTGATAAGGTGACCTCGATAGGCAGCACTGATATGTTGCACTGATGGGCACTGATCTGTTAAACTGATGGACATTGATAGGCTGCACTGATATGTGGAACTAATGGGCATTGATGAGGCTGCACTAATCATCAGGTCACAGATGATCAGTGTCCTGATTATCAATGTAAATGTCCCCTGTAACAGGAAAACCAGTTATCAGTGTTCTTTTCCTCAGACAGTGACAGTGCTGAGGAAAGGAAACGCTGATAACCTGCATTTGTGTACATGTGATCAGCTGTGTCCAATCCTACGTCATCGGCTCTTTGTCCTGATTTACACCAATGTATTTTTAGTGCTTTTTGCATTTTGCCGGTTTGCACTACAGACCTTTTAACATGATTTCCTATGGAACACGTTCTGTAGTGCAAATCTGCAAAAAGCACAAAAAATGCATAGGTGTGAATCAGGCCTTTACCCTGATCGGTGATGCGATGTGTTCTAGGGATCGATTGCCGCACACAAGCTGCGTGATGTAAAGGACGTCAGATTACGTCTAGTCAGGATGGCAAAGCTACGGCCCGCCCAACAATCTGCTATAGGCCAGGAAGGTGTTAATATGTACCACTCATAGCACCAGCTGTAACACTAGAGCCTGCTGACTGCAAAATTCCTGCAGCTATTTATGCTGCAAGAGCCCTTTCACACAGGCGATACGATCAGGTCCACCTGTCAATTTTTCAGGCAGACCTGATCTGAAGGTCCATGGAATTCTATGGTTCATGGCTGTAAATGGACTGGGGTCCATTTCCTCCCCTACCATTGGGTTTGATTGGAAGCCGCTGGGTGTAAACAGACAATGAAGCCTGTTCTCCTGGCTACCTATAGAGCAGAGTGGGCTCTTCCTGTGTTCGCTTTATAGAAACTGAGTGGACATGGACCTGTCACCTGCTTTAATCAGCTGGTTATTAGTGGACAGATCCCCTGCTGCTTGGAACAGAAGGCGCCCATGTGAATAGGTCCTAAAGACAGGGTAATCTGAGCACCAGATGTTCTTTTCAGAACATAAGCACAGCTGAATTATTTAGAGGAGGGACACATACCCCTCCTGGAGCCTAGTTTATAGGGCTCTGTATGGAGTCACAAGCAAGGAGATCCTGCTGGACTGTTTTATAAGTCCAGAATGCTCTGCATACAGCATGATGGAGGCACCCTCTCTTAAAGCAGAGCTAAAATAAATATTTTTTATGGCGTAAGGGAGGGCTATCAGGTTGTTTTTACCATCAGTGTTCCAATGGGGAGATTTCCCTTTACTTCCTGTCCCAAAGCCAAAAAAGGAAGTGATAGGAAATTATTTTAAAGTGAGGGAATTCATGGTTGTGCACCCATTGAAAGATTTCCCTGCCAATTCTGGTGAAAACCCCCAATTTTTTTTTTTTTTTTCACTTTCACTCTCTGTGATAACGTTAATCAGGACAAATAGAGAATGTGAACCTCCCTAACTGGTACACAGACAGCAAATAAAAACCTACCAGGTGTTTAAATCCCTCTCCACTCTATCCAAAATGTAAAAAAGGTTTGCCTTTCATTATACTTTAAATGTTAAAAGCGGAGTTCCACCCAAAAGTGGAACTAATGCTCATCTGATTTCTCCCCCCCCCCCCCTCCGGTGCCACAATTGTCACCTTTCGGGGGGAGGGGGACAGGCAGCCGAAAGGCAGCGGCAGCAACCGACAACTGATGGAAACATCAGCTGCGGCAGTGGTGGTGCGTCCCGCCCCCTCTCTCCTGCTTTCCCTCTATCACCAATAGATAGATGCATGTATTTATAGTTTCCGCAGTCACCCCCTATTTAGGTGCCCAGACCCTTTTCGGGTGCCGGGCACATGAATTACAGCAGTGAGGTATTTTTTGGAAGCATCTGATTAGAGCCATAGGCGGGCGTCATGCTGGGCACTAACTGTTTACTCAGCATTGTGTTAGGTATGAATATTCGCTTTCCTAACACGGAACCGCCTCTCAGCCAATCAGCTGTTCGAGTCACCTGTCACCTGATTGGCTGAAACAACAAGCGCTGTGATTGGACGCCTATATCAGGCGTCTAATCATAGCAGAAGATGGGAGAAGACATTGAGGAGCGTGGAGGAAACCGCTGTAACCCGCTGCCCCACTGAGACAAGGTAAATGCCGGGTGGGCGGGGGATGCACACTGGCAGCAATTGATGTGCACAGTATCAGTAATTGATGGGCACACTGGCAGCAATTAATCGGCACAGTAGCAGTAATTGATGGGCACAGTGGCGGCAATTGATGGGCACAGTAGCTGCATTTGATGGCACAGTGGCAGCAATTTATGGGTACAGTAGCTGCGTTTGATGGGCGCAATGGCTGCGGTTGATGGGAACAGTGGCTGCAATTGATGTTTTTTTTTTTTTCAGTTTGTTTGCGCCCCCCAAAAATTTTAAGGACCAGCCGCCACTGAGCTGCGATGCCGAAATCGCTATTAGCTGCTGGTTTTACATTTTTTTTGGATGGACCTCCGCTTTAGGATCCTATACTGGTACAGCTTTACTTTTATGCCACGTACAAACGATCGGTCAATCCCATGAGAACGGTCTGATGGACCGTTTTCATCAGACCAAACTGATCGTGTATGGGCCCCATTGGTTATTTATCCATCGGTTAAAAAATTTGAAGCTTGTTTTAAAATTTAACGCATGCTCAGAATCAAGTCGACGCATGCTTGGAAGCATTGAACTTCATTTTTTTTCAGCACGTCTTTGTGTTTTACGTCACCGCGTTCTGATACGATCATTTTTTTAACCGATGGTGTGTAGGCACGATCATCAGACCGTTTTCATCAGATTGACCGATCGTCTGTACAGGGCATACGTCTTCTCTTAACCAGTTATATGTGTCAGCAGTGGAACAAAAGCTTCACACTATTACAAATCTCTGCCTTACAATCAAATAACAACATTCTACCAACATTTCAGGCATATGTAGTTCTCTTGGTGGGATGAAGTTATTTTGTTTTCAGTTCCTTCAGTAAACATTTTTTTTTTTGTGCTGGCCATTTTTTACAGTTTAGATTTGTATTTCTGTCTGGCCCTGTTATGGAGATGGAGATCTAAATGACATTACTAGAACAGAAAGTAAAAGGAAATCTCTAATGCCCTGTACACTAGGGTGACCAGACATATCGGTTTCAGGGGACAGTCCCTGGATTGAGGACACTGTCCCCGGACCAAATCTGTCCCCGGTTTTGCCCCCAGATTGGATTTGAAAAGGGGTTGGGGCAATTTCAAAGACAGCCAGCGCAGATTAAAAAAAAAACAATTCTAAATTACACACCCCCGCTCCGCCGCTCCTACTAGCTTAGGGGGGTGCATTTTTTCCCCATTATCTGTGCCCCTTTCTGATGATCATGTGCTGGTCGGAGCGGAGGGAATATTTCTTCAGTTTCGGGTGCATGCCCATTTAGCTACATGTTCTTCTGCCTTGGCCAGCCGCCTGCCTGGTTATCCCCTTGCCTTCCCTGGCAGAGTGTTCTTCCTCTGCACCCCACCCAGTAGTAGCCGGGCCCCAGAGAGTAAGACTTGACAGGCTGTAAGGCAGAGAGTCGCTGATTGCCGCCGGGTATGTCCCCAGATTTCGTTTTAAAAATCTGGTCACCTTACTGCAGGGGCGTCGCCAGGGTGGGGCCTGAGCGGGCCACGTCCCCCCCAATTGTACTGTGTGCCCCCCCAAGTAATGTCATCTGTTTGTACTGCATTCAGACTGAAACAATGGCAGCCGCAGCTGTCCGCGATCCGTCCGCGGCGCTGAATGACTGAATCATGACTGTTATTGTCATGTGACGTCGCGTGCGCCGCTATGTATTATGGGAGTTGTAGTCTGAGAGTCTCTGCAGTCGTGCGGGTGCGGCGTCGGCTACGTGCTCGAGTGACAAGCTCCCGACACTCAGCCTGCTCCCGGGGGGTGGAGTCAGTTACTGTGAAAAGAGCAGCCAGCCAGGCCGCATGCTAGACCAGACCTGAACTCCCATTTGCCCGCCGACTCCAGTCACAGTGCCTGTCTCTGCTGCCACAAGGTAGGTCACTTGTTTCATAAATAAAAACAGCACAAAACCGTAATTTTATTAATTTGGTTATTGGTGGTGCCGGACAATGAAGCTCCCTCCATGTTACCTCCATGAGAGCTCATTTATATATATATATATATATATATATATATATATATATATACATATATAATATATATATATATATATATATATATATATATATATATATATATATATATATATATATATATATATACTCTCATGGAGGTAACAGAAAAAAAAAACTAATATTAGAAAAACATGATGAAAGATTAAGTAATATTGACTAAATAGTAGTATCATTGACCCCCAATATCTATATACACACACATATATATATATATATATATATATATATATATATATATATATATATACAGATATTGGGGGTCAATGATATATATTTTAACCTCTAGAACACACATTGGTTTGGATTTTGCAAAAGAGAAAAAAAAAACTCTTATATACTATATATGAATATACAATCGTTTTACTATTTATTCAATAATACGTCATCTTTTCATCATGTTTTTCTAATATTAGTTTTTTTTTCTGTTACCTCCATATATATATTTATTTGTGTATATATATATATATATATATATATATATATATAAATTTTTTTATTTTTTTTTAGCTTTTGTAAATCGTGTTATTGGTATCCCAGTTTACTAGTGCAGTGAGTAAAAATCTGCAAAATTAAAGAAATTAAGTTTGTGCATGAATATGAGGCCTATACATTTAATGGGAGATAGCGATGCCAGACATTGCATGTAATTTGCAGCACACTGCTGTTCACATTACATGCGATGTCTGTGTGGTGTCTTTTTTCTGTACGGACCACAATCGGATCACATGTGTGTTCACACATATGCAATCTGATTCAAGTCTGAACTGTCAGTTGGAAGTGCGATACGCAAGCTGAACTGGGGGTGTCGTTAACATATGACACTCCCTAGCAGTTCGCATATGGCAGTGTGTGAGTGTGTGTGTGTGTATGTATGTATGTATGTATGTATGTATGTATGTATATATATATATATATATATATATATATATATATATATATATATATATATATATATATATATATATATATATATATACACACGTTTTATGGTTGCCCCCCTACTTTTGTCCTTGTCCCCCCATGTGCCCCCCCTAAATATGAAAGCTAGAGTCGCCACTGCCTTACTGTACACACGATCGGTTCGTCTGATGAAAAAGAACCAATGGATTTTTTCATCAGATATCCGATGAAGCTGACTTTCATCAGTCTTGCCTACACACCATCGGTTAAAAATCCGATCATGTCTAACGCGGTGACGTAAAACACAATGACATGCAGAGAAAAATGAAGTTCAATGCTTCCGAGTGTTAAAAGTTTTACTAGATTATAAAGTTCAGAGCATAGGTTGTGATATGTGCCTGGTTTTGTTCATGGGGAATAGGCATGTCTTTTGGTTTCCAGTATGCTAAGCCTTAAACCCTATACACACGATCGGTCCATCCGATGAGAACGGTCTGATGAACCGTTTTCATCGGTTAACCGATGAAGCTGACTGATGGTCAGTCGTGCCTACACACCATCGGTTAAAAAAACGATCGTGTCAGAACGCGGTGACGTAAAACACAACGACGTGCAGAAAAAAATGAAGTTCAATGCTTCCGAGCATGTGTCGACTTGATTCTGAGCATGCATGGATTTTTGACCGATGGATTTCCCCACAGACGACTGTTTTTTTCTATCAGTTTTTTAACCATACGAACAATTTAAAACAGGTTCTATTTTTTTCACTGATCTGAAAAAAAATGATGGGGCCCACACAAGATCGGTTCGTCTGATGAAAACGGTTTAATCAGACGAACCGATCGTGTGTACAGGCATTACAGGGTCACAACCAAAGTAAAATTGCCATTTTCAGTAGAGATGAGGCTAGAAAGTTTGTATGATTCTTATTTCTGTCTCTACCCCATTATGGAAATTCCCTTTCTTCCATTGTCATCATCTCCCCAGACATTAGTAAGAACCTGACAGATGCTCGAACCCTTCTTCATTCAATCATAGACAAAAAATAGACAAATGACTTGAGTTACAATGGCTGCCTTTATTAAATTGTGGTTTCCACATCTCTAATAATCGTTCTCTCTTTTCTTCAACACTCACTGTAAAGAATCAGCATGTTAATGGAAGTGGTATTTTTAACATCTCTATTCTTTGTCTTCCCAGTAACAGTATTTAGCCGGAACCTCTGCACCAATTTCTATTGGCACAACAGCGTGCACATAATCCCAGGGGTGTTTTAAATATGAAGGAGTGGAGGAGACACCATTTCTATTTTCTTTCCTAAAACTGCAGTGTGATCAATATTGTCCAATGATACTCTCTACAGTCACAGGAAAATCCATTCTCCTTACTAATGTTGTTGTAATGACTGCTGACATCCCATTCATTGTGGTAAGAGACTGACAGCTGTTCACCCTCCCCCTGCTACACAGATACACTACTTTTGCCCTTTATACACTGCAGCAGCCTGGAGTTGGAAATAATTCCTGACTTCCTGTGTTTGTCTGCAGATTTGAAATCCTTATACAGCATTAATGAAGTGCAAATACATGCAATGGGCACAGAAAATTGAGAATTGGTTCAAAAAACCTATATAAGAAAGCCCTGTTCCCTTTGCTAGATTGTTACTTTAGCCTCAATTAGCGCCCAACTCTGGGACAATTTGATGCAGTGTGCAGCGTACGGTCTGAGTACTGACAGGCTGACCCCCCACCCCTTCAACCTCTGCAGCAATGCTGGCAGCATTAATACATCTATTTTCCAAAGAAAACCTCTGGATATGATGCTGAGCATGTGCACTCAACTTCTTTGGTTGACAATGACAAGGCCTGTTCTGCTGTATGGTCTTGGCCACCTTGCTGCAGCTCAGTTTCAGGGTATTGGCAATCTTCTTATAGCCTAGGCCAGTGATGGCTAACCTTGGCACCCCAGATGATTTGGAACTACATTTCCCATGATGCTCAACTACACTGCAGAGTGCATAAGCATCATGGAAAATGTAGTTCCAAAACATCTGGGGTGCCAAGGTTAGCCATCACTGGCCTAGGCTATTTATATGTAGAGCAACAATTCTTTTTTTCAGATCCTCAGAGAGTTCTTTGCCATGAGGTGCCATGTTGAACTTCCAGAAAGCCAGTATGAGAGAGTGAGAGCGATTACACCGAATTTAACACACCTGCTCCCCATTAACACCTGAGACCTTGTAACACTAATGAGTCATATGACACCAGGGAGGGAAAATTACTAATTGGACCTAATTTGGAAATTTTCACTTAGGGGGTGTACTCACTTTTATTACCAGCGGTTTAGACATTAATGTGTTAAGTTATTTTGAGGGAAAGCACATTTACACAGTTATACAATCTGTACACTTACTACTTTACATTATAGCAAAGTGTAATTTCTTCAGTGTTGTCACATAAAAAAACTATAATAAAATATTTTCCAAAAATGTGAGGGGTGTACTCACTTTTGTGAGATACTGTATATAGCAATGGATAGGTTAGTCTGAAGGACAGACACCACAGAGGGCTTCTTGGGGACTCTATTAGTTTATGTATCTCTAGGAGATTCTGGGCAGGTGGTTAGATTTGCTTGCAGTGATCTGTGTCTCTGCCTTGAAGAAGTTGTCAGATTGTTACAGCTGGCTTCCCCAATTATACATGCATTTCACACTGTGCAAATTCCATCGGGGAAGCTAGAAGCATTAATTAAAGCAGAAATCAACTGTATCTGAGCACCACAAACTAAAGTGTTTTTAATCCATTTTTAATATTCAAAGCAAGCTCACCTGTCCATCCACGAGAAATCACTTTAACCACTTGAGGCCTGCGCTATAGCCGAATGGCGGCTACAGCGCGGACCTGAAATTCCAACCCGCCGTCAATTGACGGCCGCCCCTTTGGGCGTTCCCGGCGCGCGCTCCAGAGTGCGCAGCAGGGAAATTCTGTGTTGGTCGTGTGCCTTGGACACAGCCAATCACAGATCGCGGCGAACGGCCAATCAGAGTGGCCGTTTGCTATGCGATCTGCGCGGCCAATGATAGATGTTCTCAAATTGGCAAAAAAAGGAAACAGGATGCGCTAATATATAACAATAAACTATACACAGTATTAACAGCAAGTGAAGATCTAAGTGGACAAGCTCAGGAAAAGTCCAAACATAGTGCACACAAATACATAAATGTCCAATAAGTCCCAAGGGACTAGTAAGTGATGAATTCTTGAGATAAAACACCAGTGCAAAGATGTGTTGATATCAGCTAAACGTAGACAATATTCAATGTGCAGTGCTGATAGAAGATCCTCCACCTTGCAAGCAACACTAACTGCTTACCAGAAATCCGGTGGTCTCTTAATGAAAAGAGGACCCCAGAAGGCATGTATATCATCAGATGAGGGAAGTGGTTGGCCGGAACAGTTGTCGATCCCCTTCAGACTAGAGTCTCCTATGCCATATCCAGGGAAGAACAAGAGAGGCCACAATAGTGTAATACCGTCATAAAAAATGTATTTAAAAAATCAAAAATGCACTTACATAAAATCTTTAAAATTAGGCATGTCAGTAGTATGCTGGGACTCCGGCCGGAAGCGATCCATACACACAATTGACCCGTCCAAAGGTTGGAAATGGGAAGAGGTAACAGCGGGGGATGAGCCGGTGAACCACAATATCCCGCCCGACCGGTTTCGCGAGAAATCGCTTAATCATGGGGCACGGGTGACACACCGGGTCATCCCCCTTTATAGGTTTCAAAAATTAAACATAATAGCGTCCATCTGTGCACCAAAGGCGACGCGCGCACCCGGAACCACACGTGCGCGCGTGTGTCGCACCCTGATGACAGTATAAGAACGCGATGACGTCAACTGCAGCGAGCGCGTCCAAAATCGCAAATGCGCATGCGCGCTACATAGTAAACAAATAAAAATTGTGTAACTAAACACAAATCATGATAAAATATAAACAGCATGTATCTGAGACAACATACCAAACGATGGGTGTCATACGTTTGTTAACCAATCCAGACACCATCAGGAGAACCAGCCCCTATTCACCGCATCCGGGCGGCACAGCCAATCACCGGTCCGGGCGGCACAGCGTCACTTGCCCGGGGCGGCGGCCTATCGCGTCAGTGTAACTGGCGCGCGCAAAGCGCGCGCGGTCCAGATCACGTGACCGGACCCAGTCTGTCCCGCCTACAAATGCGTCGATGGCGCCTCGGGCGCGCGCCGCACAAGCGAAATGGGTGGACACCAATGTATTGGGTGTCCACAGCCAATAACCGTGCACGCAGGTGACGTCATCGTTCAACGCCGCCAATCACCTGATCTAACAGGCCAATCGGCTACCAGAAGAAGGAACCAAGCCTCACTATGGGGATCGTCAGACTAGAAGCGATCCCATTGGTCAGCGGCTTGTATCCAAAACACACGCAAAAAATCACATAAATTGCTAATGAGGGGGAAAAATTATAAAAAATATGTGAAATGTAAAAACAATATGATAAAATTACCCAATAAATCGGAACTCAATCAATATGGGTATCGTAATGCATTACTAGATCAACAAGTACATAACGAGTCCCACCCTTTGTCCACCCACAGTTAACATACCCATATCGATCACTAGCATGGACAATTTATATGGAAACTGTAAATGTGTGAAAGGCCACATAGCTATTGTGCTTTCAAACCAAAATACTACTTATCACAAATATCCAAAGTAAAGTACAAACTTGTACATAAGTTGGAAAACACCTGTCAAAATTTCAATAAAGATAAGGTGTTCAAAATTATAAAGACAAATGACTAAATGTCCAATGAACTTTTAACTTTAGAGTATTAGGCCCCAAAATCTGAAAGGAGAAAGAAATGGGGGAAAGGGAAATATCAACGCCTCTGAATTAGGAGTTGTTAATAAACGCGTTAATGTCGGTGTCTATATTTAGACCAAATGGCATATAAGTTTTAGCTCGATAAATCCAAGCCATTTCCTGTCGGGAAATCTCTCTAACGAGATTGCTCCCTCTCCAGTGGGGGCGATATTTGTCAATCCCTATGAATAGTGTATTCGCAGGGTCTCTGTTATGTTTAAGGTCATAATGTCTAGAAACAGAGTGTTTTTCAAACCCACTTCTGATTTTAGTGATATGCTCGTTCAGTCTCACTGATAACGCCCTCTTGGTCCGCCCTATATACTGTAGGCCACATGGGCACTGAATAAGGTAGACCACACCCTTAGACGCACAAGTGATAAACTGGTCGATCTCAAATGACTGTGAGGTGGCTGTAGACTGAAATGAACAGATCTTCCTTTCTCTGCAAGTATTTAAGGTGCAGACTTGGCACTTCTTACATCTGTAATATCCTATGAGATCATCAAAGAAAGTTCTAGATTTAATAGGGGGATCATGTACACTCGGGGCAATACGATTACCCACCGTGGAAACACCTTTAAAAATCACATTTGGTCTGATTGGGAGAATAGGGGCCAGAACCTGGTCTGTTGCAAGAATATGCCAGTGTTTCTGGATCAATTTTTTCACACTGTAATGTTGAGCGGAGAAAGTGGTTATGAATGGTATGGTGGATTTATCATTCACCGCTCCCTTACTCCCATCAGCCAATAGTGATGATCGATCTAGGCTTCGAACTTTCTCCAGAGACTGGTGTAACGCAGATGGATCGTAACCCTCCTCCTGGAACCTAGTTGACAGTACCAGGGCCTGGCTCTCAAACTTGCTAGAGTCTGAGCAATTACGTCTTATACGCATAAATTGCCCCAAAGGTACTGATTTGAGCCAAGTTGGGAGATGGCAACTATCAAGGGGAATGTAGGCATTACGGTCTGTTGGCTTAAAATAAGTAGATGTCACAAACTTCCCTTGCTCAACAGAAATATGAAGATCTAGAAAATGGACGGTATGTTGACTGATCTCAAAACTGAACCTAATGCCTCTGGCATTCTGGTTCAAACTCATCATGAATTCACGAAGATCAGTCTCACAACCGTCCCAGAGGAGGAGGACGTCATCGATATACCTCGCCCAGAGGACAATCTCCGGACGACGGCAATTATCAATGACGTCCTCCTCCCACTTGTTTGTACTTTACTTTGGATATTTGTGATAAGTAGTATTTTGGTTTAAAAAGCACAATAGCTATGTGGCCTTTCACACATTTACAGTTTCCATATAAATTGTCCATGCTAGTGATCGATATGGGTATGTTAACTGTGGGTGGACAAAGGGTGGGACTCGTTATGTACTTGTTGATCTAGTAATGCATTACGATACCCATATTGATTGAGTTCCGATTTATTGGGTAATTTTATCATATTGTTTTTACATTTCACATATTTTTTATAATTTTTCCCCTTCATTAGCAATTTATGTGATTTTTTGCGTGTGTTTTGGATACAAGCCACTGACCAATGGGATCGCTTCTAGTCTGACGATCCCCATAGTGAGGCTTGGTTCCTTCTTCTGGTAGCCGATTGGCCTGTTAGATCAGGTGATTGGCGGCGTTGAACGATGACGTCACCTGCGTGCACGGTATTGGCTGTGGACACCCAATACATTGGTGTCCACCCATTTCGCTTGTGCGGCGCGCGCCCGAGGCGCCATCGACGCATTTGTAGGCGGGACAGACTGGGTCCGGTCACGTGATCTGGACCGCGCGCGCTTTGCGCGCGCCAGTTACACTGACGCGATAGGCCGCCGCCCCGGGCAAGTGACGCTGTGCCGCCCGGACCGGTGATTGGCTGTGCCGCCCGGATGCGGTGAATAGGGGCTGGTTCTCCTGATGGTGTCTGGATTGGTTAACAAACGTATGACACCCATCGTTTGGTATGTTGTCTCAGATACATGCTGTTTATATTTTATCATGATTTGTGTTTAGTTACACAATTTTTATTTGTTTACTATGTAGCGCGCATGCGCATTTGCGATTTTGGACGCGCTCGCTGCAGTTGACGTCATCGCGTTCTTATACTGTCATCAGGGTGCGACACACGCGCGCACGTGTGGTTCCGGGTGCGCGCGTCGCCTTTGGTGCACAGATGGACGCTATTATGTTTAATTTTTGAAACCTATAAAGGGGGATGACCCGGTGTGTCACCCGTGCCCCATGATTAAGCGATTTCTCGCGAAACCGGTCGGGCGGGATATTGTGGTTCACCGGCTCATCCCCCGCTGTTACCTCTTCCCATTTCCAACCTTTGGACGGGTCAATTGTGTGTATGGATCGCTTCCGGCCGGAGTCCCAGCATACTACTGACATGCCTAATTTTAAAGATTTTATGTAAGTGCATTTTTGATTTTTTAAATACATTTTTTATGACGGTATTACACTATTGTGGCCTCTCTTGTTCTTCCCTGGATATGGCATATGAGACTCTAGTCTGAAGGGGATCGACAACTGTTCCGGCCAACCACTTCCCTCATCTGATGATATACATGCCTTCTGGGGTCCTCTTTTCATTAAGAGACCACCGGATTTCTGGTAAGCAGTTAGTGTTGCTTGCAAGGTGGAGGATCTTCTATCAGCACTGCACATTGAATATTGTCTACGTTTAGCTGATATCAACACATCTTTGCACTGGTGTTTTATCTCAAGAATTCATCACTTACTAGTCCCTTGGGACTTATTGGACATTTATGTATTTGTGTGCACTATGTTTGGACTTTTCCTGAGCTTGTCCACTTAGATCTTCACTTACTGTTAATACTGTGTATAGTTTATTGTTATATATTAGCGCATCCTGTTTCCTTTTTTTGCCACTTTGTTTCTTCTGTATTTGTCACTACAGTCAGGTGCAGCTTTTTTACATTTGAGTCACCATTACGTTGTTGGTTTGATTAGCACGTTTTGTATTCACGTTAGCGCAGTTGTCTTCCCTTTTCTCCAGATGATCTCAAATGTAAACATAAGAGATCATCTCTCATTGCCGTTTTACACAGAGACAGCGTCCTGTCTCTGGAGAGGAGACCGATCTGTGTTCCTTGTACATAGGGACACAGATCGGTCAACTCCCCCAGTCATCCCCCTCCACCTACAGTTAGAACACTATACAGGGAACATATTTAACCCCTTCCTCACCCCCTAATAGTAATAATGTTTACACTTATATAGCGCCAATTGCAATTGCGAAGTTGCTGCGTCTAAGCGCTGATAATGGTTGTCATTATTACCCAACTCAATG
Source organism: Rana kukunoris (assembly GCA_029574335.1). Lineage (NCBI taxonomy): Eukaryota > Metazoa > Chordata > Amphibia > Anura > Ranidae > Rana > Rana kukunoris. Next base: position 472,088,197 of record CM056051.1, on the reverse strand, counting down.
GTACTCATTTTTCCGACCTCGGAAGGATGGAAGGCTGAGTGGATCCCGCCGGGATCGTACCTGCAACCCTTGGTACACAGGCAATCACAGACTGCTGCAAAGGACTGCTGCAAAGGAGCATTAGCCCCCTGCGCTATCAGCTAGTGTTAACCCCTTCAATGCCAGTCACATTTATACAGTAATTAGCGCATATTTATAGCACTGATCACAGTATAAATGTAAATGGCGCCAAAAATGTGTCCGATGTGTCCGCCATAATGTCGCAGTCCCAATAAAAATCGCATATCGCCGCCATTACTAGTAAAAAAAAAATAATAAAAATAATTCTGTCCCTATTTTGTAGGCGCTATAACTTTTGCGCAAACCAGTCGCTTATTGTGATTTTTTTTTTTTTTTACCGAAACAATGTAGAATACGTGTCGGCCTAAACTGAGAAGAAAAAATGTTTTTTTTTTTTTTTTTAAATGGGCTATTATAGCAACAAGTAAAACATATTGGGCCAGATTCAGGTACATCTGCGCATTATTGGACCGGCGTAGCGCACGCCTTTACGTTAGACTGGCGCAATGTAGCGGCGCAATCACCCTATTCTCGTTGGTTTTACGCAGAAATTTGCGCCTGCGCAACGTTATTTCAGAGGCGCAAGGCGGAGTAATACAAATTGGGAAGGACGTTGGCGTGTTACATTGAAATGAGCCGTGACCCCATGCAAATGAAGGGCCGGCCAGCTCGCGCATGGTCAGCACCTCTGTGCGCATGCTCACAACTCGGGAACGGCCGCCATAAGACAGCATGACACAGTGGGAGACTCAAGTATAAGCTGAGGGGGGCTTTTTCAGCATAAAAAATGTGCTCAAAAAGCCGCCTTATACTCGAATATATATATATATATATATATATATATATATATATATATATAAATAATGTTTTGTGGTTCTACTTAATTTTTTAACAAAAAAAAATGATTTTTACTTGTAAACAAAAAGTGTCAGAAAAAGGGCAGGTCTTCAAGTGGTTAATTTCCCTCTATTGGGACGTTACAGCAAAGCTAGAATCAAAGGCCCAGATTTATAGAGCAATTACGCCTGTCTAACTGGTGTTAGACAGGAGTAATTTCAAATTTCGCACGCCGTATCACTAGTTTGAATCCTCAAACCATGATACGGCGGCTTCGGGCTTCGATCCGAGAGGCTTACTTCTTCGTAAGCCTTCGGATCTACGCTGCGATATTTTTGCGACCGCTGGGAGGAGTTCGCGTCATTTTCATGCGTCGGGATATGCAAATGAGTTTTTACGGCGATCCACGAAGATACGAGCGGTCTTCGCAATCGCTTTCGTCTATTTTTTTCTACCTACTGTTAGACCAGCTTTTTGCTGGTCTAACGGTGCGTAGCCCATGTTAAGTATGGGCGTCGTTCCTGCGTCGAATTAAAAAAAAATTATTTATTTTTACGTAACTCGTTCGGGAATAGGAATGTCCGTAAACGACGCTACTCAAGAAAAAATGACGTAACAACGTGATTTCGCGCAATGCACGGCGGGAAATTTCTGAACAGAGCATGCGCAGTTCGATCGCCGCGGGAACGGGCCTATTTTAAATGCTTCACGCCCCCTAATCGCGTAGATGGATTGCGCCGGGAGAAATACACTACGCCGCCGTCGTTTACTGGACAAAATCTACCTGGATTCCACGTAGAGCCAGGTAAAATACGGCGGCGTAGTGTATTTGGGAAACGCTACGATAATTAAATTCTCTATGAATCTGGCCCAAAGTCTGCTTTTTATTGCCATCTTCACGCCCATTGAAGATTTCCCTCCTTTCCTGTACCACTCAAAACCTAATCATTGAGATATGAAGCAAGGTGAATTAATCAAAAATACGGCAATAAAAACATGACAGATCCCCACATTATTCAAAGCCATAAACAAAATTGTCTTGAGTTACAATTTAAAGAAGAATAAATAAATAATATGGCTGCAATTGCTGGACTCACATTTGCTTCTTGACAGACAGTTATGTTGATCCAAATCCAAAGTTCTAAATACAAAGATCGCCAGGTAATGATGCCGCGTACACACGATCATTTTTTGGTATGAAAAAAAAACGTTGTTTTTTAGCCTGTCCAAAAAACAAAGTTCATCATTAAAAACTATGTTGCCCACACACCATCGTTTTTGAAAAATGATGAACAAAGCGCGGTGACGTACAACACATAAGACGGCACTCTAAAGGGGAAGTTCTATTCGCTTTTGGGCTACTTCTAGCTGATTCCTTGTTAGTAAAAGAAGATTCACGCTTTTCTGTCTGTTACAGTGTGATGAATGTGCTTACTCCATTACGAATGGTTGTTTTACAAATGTCTATCTTTAGGTGGGCGTAAGTTACGGTGGCGTAGTGTAAATGTGTTGGCGTAAGCCCGCGCAATTCAAATGTGGAAGATGGGGGCGTGATTTATGTAAAATCATCGTGACCCCACGTAAATGACAGGGTTTTTTTAACGGCGCATGCGCCGTCCGTGGACGTATCCCAGTGCGAATGTGCGAAAATCACGTTGGAAATATACAATAACGACGTGAACTTAACTTACGTACAGCCCCATTCTGAATCGGCTTATGCAAACAAAGTAAACAACGTACAATACGACGCCGTCCCGACGTCCATACTTAACATTGGGTGCGCCTCATATAGCAGGGGTAACTTTACGCCGGTCCGACGCCTTACGTAAACGACGCAAATGGATACGCCGGCCGCAACTACGTTTGTGAATCGGCGTATCTACCTAATTTTCATATTCAACGCGTAAATCGACGGAGACGCCACCTAGCGGCCAGCGTAAATTTGCAACTAAGATACGACGGCGTAAGAGACTTACGCTGCTCGTATCTTAGCTAAATTCCGGCGTATCTCGAGATACGCCGACGTATCTTGTTTCTGAATCTGGCCCATAGTTTTTTCTAGACCATTAAAAATGTAATTTTTTACAAAAACGGTCGTGTGTACGCGGCATCAGGGATTAATCTTATTTTTCTAAAACCCATGCAACCTGGTAAACCATGTCAGCAAATATGTGCTGTCACTATTCCATATTGCTGTTCTCCTACAGAGATGTGCGTCCTCTAAAAGTTGAAGAAATACGCTTGCCATAGAGATGGATGTGACCCTGTACAGCCCGGTCATGCATTCTCTAGAAAAAGTGATTTCTCATCACGATGCGAATTGATTTCCAAGATAGTCCTGGATTTCATAGATTTGTCCTTGGCGGCTTTTGTTTCAGGTAATCCACGTTTTGTCTTGAAACTGGGTATTTCCAATCGTATACCTCTATTCAATAGAGGTTACAGGATGTAAATGAGCATTCCATTCCTGTTTCCTTTTGGTTAATGAAAATGTGTCTAGCTATCGGCATTTATTATTTTCAATTTGCTAGGAGTTATGGAACATAAATAATTTAAATAAACAAATATATATTTATTTATATAGCTAGCACTGTGGCTTAGTAGTTAGCATTTGTGCCTTGCATTACTGTGGTCCCCGGTGGAGATAAGCAGAATGTACCTGGTTTTGGTTCACAAGAGGTTTGTCGAACTGTGTGAAGTTTTGAACATTAATCAAAATGTCATTGATGTAATTAGAATCTGAATCTTTATAATCTGTTCAGGCTAACTTTATCGTTAAGGTATTATTATTCAAATGGCAAAGGGGCTGGGCACTGCCCTGAAACATTTCCCTGCCAACTTTGTTCTTATAAAAAACTGCATGGGAAAACTTAGGGGTCCATTATGTATTTTAGGAGACATTTGAAGGTTTTCAAGATTTTTTTTAAGAAGGCGAGAGGATAATGTAATTTTTTTGCAATATTTTGGTCTAAACTGTCACTTTTGTTGTAGCACATCCAACAGAAAGAAAAATAACTAAACAAAATGCGTGAGGTTCCCCTAAAACGTATATCGGGTCACTATCTTTCATGAGGGACTGGATTTTAAAGGTGGCACCGGACACAAAAAAACAAAAACAAAGACAAGGGCACCATAGGTGTGCACAGCCTATTTTATTAGGGTGTGCACCTCCAAAGCTCCAACACATATGCACACATTCTACCTTCCCCCTTCCCTCCTTCTACCTCCCCCTTTCTTCCCCTCCCCCTTCCTCTCCCCCCCTCTTCCTAGCCCGCCCCCCCACCTTGCCAGGCTGGGGGTCCCATGGGGTTTATTTATCTTATGTCTTATGTCTATACCTACAGTTCCACGACCTGCCGCGGGGGGAACCATTTGGGCCGCCCGACTCCACGCCTTAGCAATTTGCTCACTGGGTAAGTTATTATTGTCCTTATGCACTACATACATTATTGCTGAATCATATTACATGTTTTTATTGTATTATTGATTTTTTAGATTGGTTTTCCTGATGAAGCGGTATTCCGCGAAACTAGTCGAAACCTTGACCAATCGTTGATATGTACATTTGTTTGTTTTGTAATTTTACTTATAATAAATCTTTTAATACAATCATGTTTATTGTGTTCTATCAGTACCGAGATAGTCCTTTCATTCAACTGGGTGGGCAGCCTCAGGCTTAGCCTCAGCAACTATTCCCCTGTCCCCACCCTTCCTCTTTTTCACTGCAACCGGGATGATGGTACGTTTTTACTTTTTATTATTACTTTTTACATGAGGCTATACTCGCATTCTGTCCAACACATATGCCTTTGTGACATATTAACTGGCCTCTTCCCCACTTGTCATCCTAAAACAATGGGGGGAGCAGGTGAGCACAGAGGGGGACCTGGGCAGCAGAAAGAAAAGGAACTGGGACAAGAGGGGTGGCATACATTGGTAACAATCCCCTGTATTTTCCTCCTGTCGCAGCTGAATATTGGCAAGAGGAAGAGGAGGAGAAGCCTACTTTAACCACTTGCCTACTGTGCACCTACACCCCCTTCCTGCCCAGACAAAATATAAGCTTCCGGCACTGCGTCGCTTTAACTGACAATTGCGCGGCCGTGCGACGTGGCTCCCAAACAAAATTGGCGTCCTTTTTTCCCCACAAATAGAGCTTTCTTTTGGTGGTATTTGATCACCTCTGCAGTTTTTATTTTTTGCGCTATAAACAAAAATAGAGCGTCAATTTTTAAAAAAATGCAATATTTTTTCCTTTTTGCTATAATAAATAACCCCAAAAATATATAAAAAAAATATTTTTTCCCTCATTTTAGGCCGATACGTATTCTTCTACATATTTTTGGTAAAAAAAAAATGCAATAAGCGTTTATCGATTTGTTTGCGCAAAATGTATAGCGTTTACAAAATAGGGGATAGTTTATGGCATTTTTTTTTTTTTTTTTTTACTATTGATGGCGGCGATCTGCGATTTTTTTTTTATTGGGATTGCGACGTTATGGCGGACATTTCGGACACTTTTCTGACATTTTTGGGACCATTTACATTTATACAGTGAACAATGCTATAAATATGCATTGATTACTGTATAAATGTGACTGGCAGTGAAGGGGTTAACCACTAGGGGGTGGGGAAGGGGTTAAATGTGTGTCCTATGAGTGTTCTAACTGTGGGGGGAGGGGGGATGACTGGGGGAGGTGACCGATTGTGTCCCTATGTACAAGAGACACAATCGATCTCCTCTCTCCCTGACAGGGACGTGCAGCTCTGTGTTTACATACAGAGCTCCACGTCCCCGCTCAGTTACTGAGCAATCGCGTGTGCCGGCGGCGATCGTTGCCGCCGGGAACTCGCACGGGATCCAAGCAGAGCGGCGGGTGCGCGCGCGCGCCGCCGGCGACGGGCGCCCGCCCGCGGCTTTAAAGGGACATCACGTCATATGACGTGATGTCAGGATAATGGAGTCGTCTGCCCGCCGTCATTTGACGGTGGGCAGATGACAAGTGGTTAAGCTGCTGCAGAAGAAAATATAGATCAGTCCATTAATTTTTACTTCAGCCGTCTATCCTGTCCAGGTTCTGGGGGGTCGGCAAGTAAGGATCGCAGCTTACCTGTCACCTGCCCACGATTGATGGGTTGCCAACTCCAGGATTAGGGTGTGCCCAGGCACACCCCTTGCGCACGCCTATGAAGGGAACAAATTTCATACCAATCCCTAATGCAGCCTGGGGATTGTGCTCCCATCCTGAACCATACAAGGCCACATGCCTTCAACATGGTGAGGGTACCTTGCAATTGACCCAATTTATTGAGTAAATAAATGTATAGGCGGCAGTCGGGTTAGTGCCCTGAACTAGCAACTCCCCAGGTCAGGTCTAATGTAATCACTCTATTCTAGAAACATATAAGAGTCTGAAGCAGTGTGTAGAGGGTAACTAAAATAATGGATCTTTTATTAGAGCAGAGAATGTAACTTTCAGAAACATTTATTTGGAGAATCAATCACTCCCATTTAAAATGCATGTACCTGGACGGTTCTCCACCAGAGAATGTTTGTGAAAGTCACATTCGTTGCTTTATAAATAGACCCCTAAGAAATGCAATTGGTCTGGATTGTAAGTATATAAGGTTTGTTATAGGGCTGACATCAAAATGTAGAACAAATTAAATAAATCCGAGTACACCTGAATCCTTCAAAGGTATTGAAATAGAAAGATTGCCCATAAAACAATGGGATAGGGGTTAAGGATTCTCAATGGTGTATCGGAGATGGATAGTAGATAAATCTATGAGTCTGATCAAGTCTCAGTAAATATTGGCTCTTAGACACGTTCAGTGTTTTTGAAAAAATAACAAAAATTTATTCATACAAAAAATACAAAAACATTGTACAGAATTATTAAAAGACATTCATATTAGGAGAGAAAGTATATTAAAACTGCAGAAAAGCTGCAGACCATCTTCTGAGGTCCAAGCGTGTTTCAGGTTCGACTAGTTTCGCCCATAAAAGAGCTTCGTCAGGAACCCACGGTTGAATGTACTTTCTATATGAATACAAAAAGGTACAATGAGCTAACATATCAGAGTAATAGAGAGAGTGTTACATAATATAAAATATGCATGATTACTGGTCTCTTGGCGAAACATATAACGGGTGGTACATTTGATCTTTAAAAGAGTTATTATGCTAAACTGAGGTCAAAACGCAATTGCGTGGAGCGTGAGAGGGCACGTACCTGAGACGGCTGAGAAGGTGATCTCAAGGAAGGGATGTCCGCGAGGGCATAATCTCTACGATTAGAGAAGAGGCCACCACACGGGCGAGATGGATTATAGTCGCCCGGGTGGGGATGACAGAGACAGCTGTGTTGCTAAATGCTGATGATCTAATGGAGAGAGAGTATGATATGTCAAAGACTGATTATCTGGGTAAATGGTTCCCCAAACACTTCTGATAAGTCAGATAAGGAATCTCACTTACTGGTGCTTGATGGTGAAGGGACTTACTTGGACTGGATCTATGCTCAGTCCAAGAAAAGAGAGAAGGTAGACTAATGCTAGCCAATTGAAATGGCTGCTAAATTGCTATCATCGAGTCCTATATGAAAAACAGGATTGATGAGAACCAGTTAGTGGCCAAAAATTAAAATAAAATAAAAAAGTTTTTTATATAATGAAGAGATAAAGATAAATATAAATATAAAAATAAAATTAAAAATGAAAATGAATATAGATATAAATATAAATATAAATATAAATATAAAAATAAATGTAAATGATTAAAGCTGGGGACTGTTTGTTAGTAGATAGATATATATATAGATAAATAAAGCAACACTGTCCATGCATGGCTATACTAAGCCTTCTAATGCAAGAGCGTGGGCATAGAGCCTCATAGTTGCTGATTATCAACTTTGTTAGTAAGTAACAGGAGGTGCCTATAAGGGCAAGTCCATGTGCAGCTATTGCTACAACTGATTAAATCGGGTTTGCCTGATGTACAAAGATAAATGAAAAGGAAAAGAAAAATGACAATCAATATGAAAAAAAAAAAAAAAATTAAATAATAGGGTTCTTATTGAATTTCTATATGCCATAGATTAGCATAGCTCCATGGTAGAGTGAGGAAATAAACAAGAAGTGTATCTCAGAGTATACCTGTAGGGAATGATGTTGTCAGCAAAGGAGTGAACAGCTTGTCTCTACTTGAGCGCTGCACTAAATGATAGCAGCTAACAGGGCTGTTAATATAACTCTCTCCATTAGGTCAAATTCGCCTCAGCTGATAGCGTGAGGCGGAGATCTAATTCATGGTGGGCGGAGAGATGACACGTCACTGGGATTCCCCCTGTGAGAGGCATGAAGCCGCTCGTGCGTGATGACATGCAGAGCGGGTTGCTCAACTCACGGAGACGGAGGAAGCCGTGGACATCCCATGGGCGGAGCGGACTGCCGCTCGGCCAAAGGGATTTGTCTAATTTCGGACCTGGCCAGCACCCAAGCCTCCGCTTGGATTCGATGCTGCAACTATGTGCATCGGGACAGGCCCCTACCCGCCCACATAAGCTATATAGCAACTACAGCTGATCGGGCACTGTTGTTAACCCACGTATCCTTGGATGGAATGATGTTGTTACACTCAAGCCGCAGGTTATACAGTGCGCTGTCACGATCCACAAAGAGCGCACGGGGTTAACCTCACCCTGTAGAAATATTAATGATACATATAGATAATTAGCTTATGCTTTTGTTGAAGCATAGGTACTTATGTGGAATGCCTGAATGAACAAACAAAGCATCAAGTGATAGTAATAGCAACAGTGCTGCTAAACAAAAATTGTTACATGTTTATATCTATAAATGGGTGGACGGTGCTTCTATTAGCAACAGCCCACGGGATGGCATGACAGTGGTATAGCACTAATACATGTCTCTGGGGGGCGCTAGAGAGCCGATAGGTCCAACATATTGCCCTAAAATTGGTCTAAAAAGCTTGTGTAATCATACATTCCAATTGACGGAAACATCGATAGCTGAGAGAGTCCTCAAAAGTATGTATATGGAGGATCTGTGAAGGTCAGGGACATCTGAATTTGATGACTAATAAATTGATGGTATTGACAACAAAGGATAGGTACATATTGTACAGATGGATGACATTCAAAAGAGGTCTAACGCGGGATGAAACCAAATAAGATAGAATAGAATATGCAATCAAAAGGAACCATTGACTATGTGTGATAGATAGTCTAATAGTCTAATTGTAAACACAGAGGGATTCAATTAACCCATAGGAAACTGGATTAGAACGCGCCCAAGAGCTCATAGAAAGGGCTTGTAACTAATGTTTTTGTTCAGCCCTGGATGTTGAGTGGCACATAATAGAAAGATCCATTTCGCTTCGATTTGCAAGAGACGTTTGTCAGCGTCTCCCCCTCTTTCATTGAGGGGTACATGTGCCAAGGCATAGAAACCCATCGTTAAATTGTTATGATTGTGATACAATCCTATATGTCGGCTGATGGGTGTCTCCATCAGCTTCTTCTTGACTGAGCGTACATGGTCTCTTATTCTACATAAGAAATTACGCTTAGTCTTGCCAACGTAGAATGCACCGCAATTGCATTTCATTATGTATATCACTCCCATAGTTTGACAGGTGACCCGAAATTTGGGAGTTAGTGTTTCACCGTTTGGGAGATTAATGCTACTGCCTTTCAGGATGTATCGACAAAAGTTACATTTACCACAAGGGAATGTCCCCATGTGTGTAGGTTTGGGAATTAGTGAGATTGAGTAGTGACTGGATACAGTCTTATCCCTGATGGACGGGGATCTTTTAAATGTGATCTCAGGAGAAGCATTGATGAATTTGCTAATTTTCTCATCCGAAGTGAGCAAATACCAGAATTTTGTATATATTCTCCGTATTGATTCATGTTGTCTATTGAACCGGGTAATAATTCTGGTAGTGCTGACCTCGGATTCATTTTTTGATTTGTAAATAAGCAAATTTCGTTCCTGTTGATTCACCTTGTTAAAAGCTCTGCGGAGGCATGTTTTGGTATAGCCTCTGTCCTTGAGTCGCATATACAGTTGTGCCGCCTCTCGTTTGAAGTCAGCATCCTGTGAGCAATTGCGTCGCAGTCTCAAGTACTGACTGTACGGGATACTGTTAATAAGGGGTTTGGGGTGGGAGCTAGTGGCATGGAGTAAGCTGTTTCCAGCCGTGGGTTTCCTGAAAAGTGTCGAACACAGAGACCCTTGCTCATCTAAGTAGAGTTCCACATCGAGAAAGGTGATGCGTTCTTGACTGAAACTGTAGGTGAATTTGAGATTGTACTGGTTCACCTGCAGTCCTTCGAGAAACGCTAGCAAATCCTCCTTAGACCCCGCCCAGACCATAAATACATCATCGATGTAACGGTGCCAGGTAAGCACATCTGTGGACAGGTCAACGTTGGTATCTTCCCCAAAAAGGTCACGCTCCCACCCCCCCAGGTACAGGTTGGCGTAGGAGGGGGCACAGCCCGCCCCCATTGCCACACCCTGCACCTGGAGGTAGTGGGAGCGTTTGAATAGAAAGATATTGTGTGTCAAGATGAACTCCAGCATCTCTAAAATAAAGTTGTTATATTTCGAGGTGTTCTTATCACGTTCGTTTAAGAAGCTTCTAATTACTTGTACTCCTAGACAGTGTGGAATTGAATTATAGAGGGCCTCAATATCTATGGCTACTAGCCATGCCCCCTTGGGGATGCTGAGTCCATCAACAATTTTAAGTAGTTCCAACGTGTCTTTAACATAGGAAAATAGGCTCTGTACATGTGGGTATAGATATTCATCGATGATTCGACTGGAGTTCTCTGTTAAGGAACCACAGCCTGAGACGATTGGTCTGCCTGGTGGAGGTATAACTCCCTTGTGGATTTTGGGTAAGGCATAGAACGTAGGAGTGGTAGGGTTCTCTATGTTCAAAAATTGTAAAGTGGTGTCATCAATAGTGCCAAGTTGACGGGCACGGTTTAGAATCTGACGGTATTCTTTGATACTTTGTATCATCATAGAGGGTGGTACATGTCTATACCACTCTCTGTTTCCTAGAATCTTAAGGCACATCTCTTCATATGTTGCCCTGCTCATGATAACTATGTTACCCCCCTTGTCGGAGGGTTTCACGACAAGATCGTCGTTATTGCGGATAGAATTGAGGGCTGTCCTAAGATTGGGACTGAGGTTTTGGCGCGAGCCTCCCCTCCAATTAGTAGCCTCAATTTCCTTAGTAACTTGCAGGACGAACGCCCATATATTGGGGTTCCCCTGCAGTACTGGGAAGGATCTAGATTTAGGTTTGTAAGATTTAGGGGTCACAAATACTGGTCTGTTGAGTCTCGATTGGACTGATTTACCTGGTATTACACCTGGTAGTTGGTATGTCCATCCCTCTTCCTCGGGGTTGCTCTCGTCCCACAGTGCCATTAGGTCCTGTAGAGCCTGTAATTCCCGAATAGATACTTTATCAAGGATAGTGTTATCATTGCCGGTGAGGCTTAGATCGTTGCAAGTCTTATCGTATAGCACCTTATACATCAGGCGTCGAGCAAATAAATGAAGGTTCTTGACTAGTTCGAATTTATCAGCTTCTCCATCCGGGCAGAAAGATAGCCCAAGATGGAGTACTGTCTCCTGTTCTACAGTCAAGGGATATGGGGATAGATTTATGATATTATTGCTGTCCCGGCCTTCAACAGTGTGAGGGCCGGGACTTGCTCTTTTAATGTCTGCTGTGGGTTAGATGCAACAACACTAGATTTCTTTTCTATTGTGAAGATGGGTGCGGGTCGTATATCTGCTGAGATGCTCGATGGCAAAGGGGTAGCTCCCTGTGGTCCTTGGGTCATAGGGAGTGCCAGTGTGGAAGTGGCCTCTACACTTGGAGTGGGTAGGGGCAGTGTAGTTGAGACATTGCTGAGGGTACTTGTATTAAGGGTAGTAGAATTGCTACCTCGAGATTTATAGGATCGGGAGCGTTTGTCTTTCAGCGGGAATTGAGACCGGGAGGTCTCATGTAGGCTACTGTCCAAGTCATTTTTCCTCTTTTTTTTATTGTCGGTGTTGCTACGACGTTCTATAGGGATATAGGACGAAGAGGTTAAGGACGAGGTATCTGATTCTCGTCTTGGGGAGTTAGTATTTTTAGGGGAGATCTTATTTTCAAATGATTTCCTAGTATTCTTCCGTTGTTGGTTACTGGGCCATTTGTAGGCCTGTGCATTGTCGTAGGCCCTTTTATCACGTTGAAATTTACTTTCTTTAATTTTGATTAAATTTGTGGCGTATTTAGTAAGATGAATTTTGAGTTTGTTATCATATATCATATAGCCAGTATACGTGTGTACATTTTTATTGGCTTCATGCCATTCAGTAATCTCATTATCAATACCTACAATATCTCTACCATATTGTTCGCACAAAATGCGCATCATATTGATAGAGCAACATTGAAGGTTAGCTTCCCATGCTTCTTTCACATGGGATTCTACTTTGTTGATATTAGGGAAGATCTGCACCCTTAGACCCCACGGTATGATCTTATTTTCAATATATTGTTCGAAAAATTCCCTATGCCAAAATAAACGAGTTTTCTTTTCAACGAGTTTCTGCAAACCCAAGAAGAAGTAATTGGCATCTTCTTCAGTAGCTTCGTCCTTATTACGAGATTTTTTTACATCCGCAACAAACCCATCCCACTCCTTACCACAGTATCCCGTCATAATGACAGTACGGTCTGACCGAGTGTCTCAGTAGTAGAGTTCCGTCTAAAAGTAAGATGATTCCACTGTATTTAACTAAGGCAAAAGGGAAACAAAACACAAATCTTAATACTCCATAGTAAGGTTACATATCATGTAGACGGTCCTAAACCGATAATTTTTGTCCAATAATCTGAGAGAAAAGACTCATAGATATGGATATAATGTGTATCAATTGGATATCGTATGGAAAAAATATTTGATTGTCAAAGCCCTATTGGAGGATAAAGTGGGTGTTTAAATCCACCCGTGTTGGAAGTATATAAGGTTTGTTATAGGGCTGACATCAAAATGTAGAACAAATTAAATAAATCCGAGTACACCTGAATCCTTCAAAGGTATTGAAATAGAAAGATTGCCCATAAAACAATGGGATAGGGGTTAAGGATTCTCAATGGTGTATCGGAGATGGATAGTAGATAAATCTATGAGTCTGATCAAGTCTCAGTAAATATTGGCTCTTAGACACGTTCAGTGTTTTTGAAAAAATAACAAAAATTTATTCATACAAAAAATACAAAAACATTGTACAGAATTATTAAAAGACATTCATATTAGGAGAGAAAGTATATTAAAACTGCAGAAAAGCTGCAGACCATCTTCTGAGGTCCAAGCGTGTTTCAGGTTCGACTAGTTTCGCCCATAAAAGAGCTTCGTCAGGAACCCACGGTTGAATGTACTTTCTATATGAATACAAAAAGGTACAATGAGCTAACATATCAGAGTAATAGAGAGAGTGTTACATAATATAAAATATGCATGATTACTGGTCTCTTGGCGAAACATATAACGGGTGGTACATTTGATCTTTAAAAGAGTTATTATGCTAAACTGAGGTCAAAACGCAATTGCGTGGAGCGTGAGAGGGCACGTACCTGAGACGGCTGAGAAGGTGATCTCAAGGAAGGGATGTCCGCGAGGGCATAATCTCTACGATTAGAGAAGAGGCCACCACACGGGCGAGATGGATTATAGTCGCCCGGGTGGGGATGACAGAGACAGCTGTGTTGCTAAATGCTGATGATCTAATGGAGAGAGAGTATGATATGTCAAAGACTGATTATCTGGGTAAATGGTTCCCCAAACACTTCTGATAAGTCAGATAAGGAATCTCACTTACTGGTGCTTGATGGTGAAGGGACTTACTTGGACTGGATCTATGCTCAGTCCAAGAAAAGAGAGAAGGTAGACTAATGCTAGCCAATTGAAATGGCTGCTAAATTGCTATCATCGAGTCCTATATGAAAAACAGGATTGATGAGAACCAGTTAGTGGCCAAAAATTAAAATAAAAAAGTTTTTTATATAATGAAGAGATAAAGATAAATATAAATATAAAAATAAAATTAAAAATGAAAATGAATATAGATATAAATATAAATATAAATATAAATATAAAAATAAATGTAAATGATTAAAGCTGGGGACTGTTTGTTAGTAGATAGATATATATATAGATAAATAAAGCAACACTGTCCATGCATGGCTATACTAAGCCTTCTAATGCAAGAGCGTGGGCATAGAGCCTCATAGTTGCTGATTATCAACTTTGTTAGTAAGTAACAGGAGGTGCCTATAAGGGCAAGTCCATGTGCAGCTATTGCTACAACTGATTAAATCGGGTTTGCCTGATGTACAAAGATAAATGAAAAGGAAAAGAAAAATGACAATCAATATGAAAAAAAAAAAAAAAAAAAAAAAAAAAAAAAATTAAATAATAGGGTTCTTATTGAATTTCTATATGCCATAGATTAGCATAGCTCCATGGTAGAGTGAGGAAATAAACAAGAAGTGTATCTCAGAGTATACCTGTAGGGAATGATGTTGTCAGCAAAGGAGTGAACAGCTTGTCTCTACCTGAGCGCTGCACTAAATGATAGCAGCTAACAGGGCTGTTAATATAACTCTCTCCATTAGGTCAAATTCGCCTCAGCTGATAGCGTGAGGCGGAGATCTAATTCATGGTGGGCGGAGAGATGACACGTCACTGGGATTCCCCCTGTGAGAGGCATGAAGCCGCTCGTGCGTGATGACATGCAGAGCGGGTTGCTCAACTCACGGAGTTTTTAATTTTTGGCCACTAACTGGTTCTCATCAATCCTGTTTTTCATATAGGACTCGATGATAGCAATTTAGCAGCCATTTCAATTGGCTAGCATTAGTCTACCTTCTCTCTTTTCTTGGACTGAGCATAGATCCAGTCCAAGTAAGTCCCTTCACCATCAAGCACTAGTAAGTGAGATTCCTTATCTGACTTATCAGAAGTGTTTGGGGAACCATTTACCCAGATAATCAGTCTTTGACATATCATACTCTCTCTCCATTAGATCATCAGCATTTAGCAACACAGCTGTCTCTGTCATCCCCACCCGGGCGACTATAATCCATCTCGCCCGTGTGGTGGCCTCTTCTCTAATCGTAGAGATTATGCCCTCGCGGACATCCCTTCCTTGAGATCACCTTCTCAGCCGTCTCAGGTACGTGCCCTCTCACGCTCCACGCAATTGCGTTTTGACCTCAGTTTAGCATAATAACTCTTTTAAAGATCAAATGTACCACCCGTTATATGTTTCGCCAAGAGACCAGTAATCATGCATATTTTATATTATGTAACACTCTCTCTATTACTCTGATATGTTAGCTCATTGTACCTTTTTGTATTCATATAGAAAGTACATTCAACCGTGGGTTCCTGACGAAGCTCTTTTATGGGCGAAACTAGTCGAACCTGAAACACGCTTGGACCTCAGAAGATGGTCTGCAGCTTTTCTGCAGTTTTAATATACTTTCTCTCCTAATATGAATGTCTTTTAATAATTCTGTACAATGTTTTTGTATTTTTTGTATGAATAAATTTTTGTTATTTTTTCAAAAACACTGAACGTGTCTAAGAGCCAATATTTACTGAGACTTGATCAGACTCATAGATTTATCTACTATCCATCTCCGATACACCATTGAGAATCCTTAACCCCTATCCCATTGTTTTATGGGCAATCTTTCTGGTCTGGATTGTAGACACACTTTGTAGCTCTGTTATGATATGCTACCTGTGTCTGAAATCCCTGGGTAGCTAAACATTTTCTTATAGCCAATAGCCAGGTCCCAAACTGTGATGCATCTGGTACAAAGTTTGGGCAATTTGGTTGATGTTCCCATAATGGATAAAATATAATTGTTTGGTGGAATAAGATGCCTGTACAGGCTGATACCATGTATTCCCTTATTTGGAGCAACTTACTGTTTTACTCTTGACCAGTGTAGATAAGATGTCCCACCTTGTTTTGTGTCTGCCCGACCATGAGTACTCACCATCCCCCTTGCTATTACCTAAACTAATGAGACCACACATGAATTGAGTGAGTGAGTAAGTGAATAACTTGTATTGTGATACAAATGCAAACTTCATCGCCTCAAGGCGCTTATTCCATCCAGTGTCGTCCTTATCCTTTAAAAGAGGTAGGCCTTGAGTTTTTTCCTGAAGGCCCGATGGTTTTCTTCCATGTGGATGTTCGTTGGTAGAGCGTTCCATAGCCATGGTCCTTGGACTCCAAATCTTCGTTCTCCCTTCGATTTGTAGTGGGACTTGGGGATGTGGAAGAGGTTTTGGTTAGACGATCGGAGAGTGCGATTGGGGGTGTAGTGTTGTATTTTCTCACATAAGTATTGAGGAGCCATTCCTTGTGTGCATTTGTGGGTGAGGCAGAGGGTCTTGAATGTGGAATACAAATGGGCCATAGCAGCCTTTTTATGAACAAAAACAACTTATCAGTCTGTTGGTCTTATGACCGCACCCAGAATTCCAACTTGTTTCTTTTTTTTTTTTGATCCAACACAATGTTATTTGGTTTGTAGAGGTACAAGGCATGCAGAGTCCCCTTAACATTGCCGGGGACAGATATGTGGAAAAACAGAAAAGAAAATTGTACATCAAAATCACTCAGAACATATGTAATCTGCCCCCCCCCCCCCAAACCATTTCAAACGACACTCTCCTGTCAATTAACACAGTCCACACCTCACCTAACATTGATGCCCAATAGCCTATCCATCACCAGGTCCACCGGGGCCAGACCCGGCACATCCAACCACTTTGCCCACACCTTCTCGAACTTATGTGCATTACCACTGTGCTGGTATATCAGTTTCTCTATTCTCAACACTGTCCCAATATTAGCAACCCATTCAGCCAGGGTCGGGGGAGCCTCAGCCTTCCAGTGTACCATAATGAGCTTCCTTGCCTGGAACAAAACCCTGTGTATCGCTTCTCTATCCGCCTCCTCCCATTTGTACGCCTCCAGAGCCCCCAAGAGACAAGCCCTCGGGTCCTGTGGGAAAGCCACACCAAATGCAGAGTTGACTGTACTCACAACACCCGACCAGTACGTATGGAGCTTTGGGCATCTCCACATATGGATTAAATCTCCATGATCTCTCTTACACCGTGTACAAGTAGGGTCGAGCTGTGGATTCATCTTATGGAGCCTGTGCGGGGTATAATAAGTACGAAGCAGAATGTACAACTGAGTGAGCCTTTGTGAAACATTCAACGAGCACTTACTCACCACCTGAAAAATTTCCTCCCACTGTTCACCATCTATCTCACCCACATCTGTCTCCCACCTTTCCCTTATCTTCAGGGGATACCGCTTCATCACAGACTGCAGCAGAATGGCATAGCACTGGGATATAAAGCCTTTCGACGTCCCAGCATCTCCCAAAAGATCAAAAACAGGATTCGGCGACAGGCACCACTCCGAGGAGCGACCCTGTGCCGCCACTGCATGTCTCAGCTGCAGATAGGAAAAGTACATTGACTGCGGCAGGCCAAACGCCTCCTGCAGCGCAGGGAACGTACGTAACACTCCATGTTGAAATATATGTGTGAGGTGCGTGATCCCATACTGTTTCCACCTGGCCCCGATTGTAACTTGGCCAGTTCAGTGTACGTGTCATTGTGCCATATAGGACTGTATTTCGTATAGCCTTCCGCGTTCTGAACATACTTGACCTTGTTCCATACCTTCTGGATTAGACTAAACGTAGGAAACTTCTTATGCGGTTAAGCGAATGCCTGCGCCTCCAACGCCTCAGGGAGCGGACTCCTGCCCACGGTGTGTTCCAAGAGCTCCAGAGCCGAGGACCGCACCGTCGGCTGAAACATACCAATCAGCTGCTGTAGCTGGGCCGCTAAGTAGTATAGCCAAGGGTTTGGCAATGCCAATCCCCCGCTATCCTTAGGTCTTTGCAGGTGTTCCAACTTAATCCTAGGAGCCCTATCCTTCCAGATAAGTCTGCGGAAGATACTGTTTACTGTGTGAAAAATCTTTAAGGGGATAACCATGGGGGTGTTATGGAGAAAGTACAGCAGTTGCGGCATAAGTATCATCTTGATTAGATTTACCCGGCCTGCAACCGACACGAGCAGGGCCTTCCAGGTTTTAATTTTGTCTCTAAACCGCAGTTACAAGGGAGAGATGATGATGAAGAAAAGAGGGAAGGACGGCCGCACTCCAAGGATTTTCAAACGAAAAAAGTTGTCTTTATTGTAAATCCAAAAACATGTACAGTCACAGCAATCACAGAAAACAGGACAGCCGACGCGTTTCGCACTCGATCAGTGCTTAGTCATGACGTGACTAAGCACTGATCGAGTGCGAAACGCGTCGGCTGTCCTGTTTTCTGTGATTGCTGTGACTGTACATGTTTTTGGATTTACAATAAAGACAATTTTTTTCGTTTGAAAATCCTTGGAGTGCGGCCGTCCTTCCCTCTTTTCTTCATCATCATTGCCATTTGCATCGCCAGCACCTTGGTAATCTAATTATCCTTGATCGTTTACAGGTCTCACCTGGAGTGGTGATTTCTTTTCTTTTGTCTTTTTTTACAAGGGAGAGATAAGGGAGAGATATTGAGTTGTATAAAGTCACGCGGTCGAGCCATGATTTGTACCCCTAGGTACTTGAAGGATGAGGTAATGGGTATGGGGCATATGGGGTTAATTGTCTGCGTGTCACCGCCGTCCAGCAGGAGCAACGCTGACTTTGACCAGTTTATAAGTAACCCGGAGAATGTTCCAAAATCTGTAATTGCCATCATAGCCTCCCTGAGTGAGGAGTCCGTGTCTCCCACCATGAGAAGGGTATCCAACTTGTTTCACTTGTAACACTGCAGGACCTTTTACCATACCAGGCCTCCAGCTGTGACACACCAGCTCGGAGACAACCCACACCCGCAGTGCAACCATTACCGTATTCCAGCTAACCTTAGTAACTGCAATACACCAGAGGGGCACATACCACTGATGAGCCCCCCATACTTCCATCTCAACCGTATTTTCTTCCACCATCAAAAGACCAACCACCGAACATTTGTTGTTGGATATTCCGACCGTGCGTACGTGACATAAGACTTGACAGGCTGTGAGGCATATACGTATGTTTTCAGTTATCATAACAGACAGGCAAAAAGCATTTTCAGAAGGAGGCATAAAGAATGGAGGGCTCCATATTTCTGTTATAATAGGTTTCCTGTAAGATCTGGATGATGGTTTGAACAGGTTTTCAGCAATCACTCATTATTGATCTACAGAGGCTGATTCTTCCCACATATGTGTATGTATAGACAAATTACTATAAATTATGCTATTTGGTTGCTTGTAAGGTCATCATTAAAGCTTCTCATCTACATAACAAAGACATAGTCCCAAACTGATGTGCTGGCTGTAGCATGTCTGCCCTGAATGTGGATGCTGGCCATGTGCTTGGAATTGCTAATGCTATTAAAGGGGACTGTCTGCACACGGAGAGCAAGTCACATCTGGTCAGTGAGCACAGATCTGTGTAAACTGGTGGACATTACCTCATCAGTAATGGAACTGGGGGGATAACACTGTACAATTAACCTAGGTTAGAAAAAGGTCGACCACCTGAACCTTGCTGCATTTACTGATTACAGTAAAGTGATTACAAAGACACACACCAGTTTACCTGATATAAAGTGTACTGTAATCAAAGTTCACAGTACACAATGATAATTTGTCCAAAACAGATGCAGTGAACAGCACATCAGTTCAGGGTAAAGTGTGTGTATGTGTATATGTGTGTATATATATATATATATATATATATATATATATATATACATATATATACATACAGTATATACACACACACACTAGGGACTGGATTCAGAAAGAATGGCGTAATTTTCGGTGGGCGTAGCTTATCTCATATACACTACGCCGCCGTAACTTAGAGAGGCAGGTACCGTATTCAGAAAGAACTTGCGCCGCAAGTTACGGTGGCGTAGTGTAAATGGGCCGGCGTAAGCCCGCTTAATTCAAATTAGACTGGTAGTGGGCATGTTGTATGGAAATTAATCGTGACCCGATGTAAATGAAGCGTCCGTGGATGTATCTAGCTCATTTGCATATTCTACGCGTACATCTACGGAAGCGCCCCTAGCAGCCAGCGTAAATATGCAACTAAGTTACGACGGCGTACGGCAACTTACGTCGGTCAGCTGAAGCCATATTTCAGGCGTATCTAGGTTCCTGAATACAGGGCATAGATATGACGGCGCATTTTTTAACTTACGCGGCGTATCAATAGATACGCCGGCGTAAAGCCTTTCTGAATCTGGCCCACTGTGTGTGTGTATATATATATATATATATATATATATATATGTATTAGTGTATGTCACATCTCGTAAGATGTAATTATAACATTTAAACATTTTAGGGACATCTCTGAGGCCGTGTACACACGGCAGAGAACCTCGACGGGCAGAACACATCGTTCCGCCCGTCGAGGTTCTCTGCCGGCCGTCGAAATCGGCGACCCGCCCGTCGGGAATGGCAACCAGCCATTCATCTAGGCGGGCCGTCGAGCAAAAAGAGAGCGTGCTCTCTTTTCGCTCGACAGGATTCCCGACGGGCGGGGCGAGCCAGAAGCGTACACACGGCCGAGGTTCTCGCTGGAATGCAGCTTCCAGCGAGGTTCTCGCTGGTTTCCAGCGAGAACCTCGGTCGTGTGTACGCCGCCTGACCTGTATTTACTAGTAAAAGCTTTGCCTGTCAAAAGGGTAGTGGATTTTTTTGGTGCTTGAACTGAAAGGGTAACTCCATGTTTTTTGGGAAAAATTTTTAGCAAATAAAAAAATAATATAGGGCCAGATCCACAAAGGAATTACACCAGTGTATCTATAGATACACCGGCGTAATTCGAATTTCCCGCCGGCGTGTCATTGTTTTCTATTCAGAAAACAAGATACGCCGGACTTACGCTAAGATACGACTTGCGTAAGTTTCTTACACCGTCGTATCTTAGATGCATATTTACGCTGGACGCTAGGGGCGCGTCCGCGTTAAATATGCAAATGAGGTAGATACGGCGATCCACAAACGTACGTACGCCCGGCGCAGTGTGTTTACGTCGATTGCGTAAGCGTCTGTATGGCGTAAAGATAAAGGTGTTATAGTGACGTATTGGACGTTGTTTACGTCGTTTGCGTAACTCGTTCGCAAATAGGGAATTGCGTATATTACAACCCAATGAGAATGGTCCGACGGACCGTTTTCATCGGCTCACGGCTGAAGTGGCCTGATGTACGTACACACCATCAGTTCAAAAACCGATCGTGTCAGAACGCAGTGATGTAAAACACAACGACGTGCTGAAAAAACTAAGTTCAATGCCTCCAAGCATGCGTCGACTTGATTCTGAGCATGCGCGGGTTTTTGAACCGATGCTTTTGCGTACTAATGACCGGTTTGGACCGATGGTCAGGCGTCCATCAGTCCGATTTTAAAGCAAGTTTTAAAACTTTGGTCCGAAGGACGACGGACCGATGGGCCGTACACACGGTTGGTTTGGACCGATGAAACTGAACTTCAGTCCATTTTCATTGGTTTGGACCGATCGTGTGTACGCGGCCTAAAAAGTAATATGGCTACCTGGAGGTGTTCTGTACACAGATGGTGTACAGAACAACCCCCAGATATGTCATTTTCTGTTTGTGTGATTGGCTCATTGTTTTTCTCAGGAGTCTGCACTGAGATACAAATCAGATTTTCAGCATTCCATGCAACAAAAATGTCACTTCGGTGAGATAATCCCAAAGGGAAATCATATTATGATTTTGACAATGTGGATGAATGTAAAGTTATGCACTTGGGGGCTAAGAATATGCATGCATTATACATACTGGGGGGGAGTACAACTGGGGGGATCTGTAGTGGAGAAGGATCTGGGGGTTTTGGTAGTTAATAAGCTCAATAATAGCATGCAATGCCAAGCTGTGATTTCCAAAGCAAGCAAAATCTTTTCTTGTATTAAGAGAGGTATGGACTCCAGAGAGAGAGATATCATTATGCCCAGGGCTTTTTTTCAGGGGGAACTTGGGGGAACTCAGTTCCACCACCTCTGGCTCAGAGCCTTTTGTGCCTGCTCACCACAATCAATTTTAAACATAGAAATCTGTTTTTTGTGTTTACAAGTGATAGCTCTGCACTCTGTGTGTAACCCCCTAAACTCTGCACCCTTTAAAACCCTCCTACTGTTTGTAAAATCTGAATGGGATCGTAGTTGGGTTCCAGCACCTATTTTCTGAGAAAAAAAGCTCTGATTATGCCCCTGTACAAATCATTAGTAAGATCTCATCTGGAATATGCAGTTTAGTTTTGGGCACCTGTTCACAAAAAGGATATCGGAGAACCGGAGAAAGTGCAGAGAAGGGCAACCAGACTGATAAGAGGCATGGAGGAGCTCAGCTATGATGAAAGATTAGAGGAACTGAATCTATTCCCTCATGAGTAGAGGAAATTAGGGGGATATGATCAACATGTATAAATACATAAGTGGTCCATATAGTGAACTTGGCGTTGAGTTATTTATCTTCAAGCGTTTGGTAACCCCCCCCCCCCCCCCCCAAAAAAAAAAAAAGATCTTGTTCCCTTAAAGCATGTAATACAGCACAGTGCTTGTGCTGTGTAATTTGCCCCCCGTATAACCTAAAAAACCTGGCTGATCCTGCCTGGCTTTGCCCTCCCCCTGTAAACTGACCACGTTTTATCATGGCTGCTGAACCCTGGTCTGTTTAGGTGTCTCTATCATCCGCAGCCCTGCTCTTTCATTCTCTGTGCTCTCTCTCCCCTCCCCTCCCTACCTTTCTGCTCATGTCAGTGTCCGCCCCTCACCTCCTGCTGCTGAAATAACTTTTCTTGTCCTATATAATCCTCACTGTGTTCTAATAACAGGGGTTCCTGCCTGTGTTTATTTTTTTTAAATGCCTCCTTTACCGTAATTCAGAGTGGCTGCCTACGATCACGTGACCAGCCAGCTATCTCTCTCATTTCCTCCTGACGGTAGCAAGGGAATCTCGACCCTGCCCGCTGCATTTGTCAGCTGGGCAGAGGAGAGAGCCGGCCGGTTACGTGATTGCGGGGAGCCGCCCTGAAATTTGGTAAAAAAGGCATTTTTTTAAAAAACGCAGAGACAGGAGGTTCTGTTTTTAGGAAAAAGGAGGATTATATAAAGTAGTGAAAGTGGGTTAACAACCACTTTAAGGTCATCACAGAGAATAAGGGGCGCTCTTTAGGTCTGGATGAAAGGAGATTTAATCTCCAAACACAGAAAGGCTTCTTCACAGTAAGAGCTGTAAAAATGCAAAATAGACTCCCTCTTTCCAGCTCAGTAGATTGCTTTAAAAAGGCCCGAATTATTACCTAAATGTACACAATATAACTGAATATTAACATTTATAGATAAAGTTGATCCAGGGAAAATCCGATTGCCTCTCGGGGGATCAGGAGGGAATGTTTTATCCTGCTGGAGAAAATTAGATCATGCTTTGTTTTTTGTTTTTTTTGCCTTTCTCTGGATCAACTTGCTTCTGAGCATGTGCAGGTTTAAAACGTAATTTTAGCCCACACACGATCATTTTTTACAACCCAAACAAACAACGTGAAAAAATGCAGCATGTTCGAATTTTTTTTCACCGTTTTCCAAAAAATGAAAAATTATGTGAAGCCCACACACAATCATTTAAAATTAAGTTTTTGAAAACGTTGTTTTTTTTAATGCCGAAAAATGAGTTCTTGGAATACATAGTTAGCAAGGCCAAAGACATCAATACAGGATCTGCATTTGCTGTGATGGGTCACAATATTATTTATAAGGATCCTTAAGGCATCTCCAGAAAGCAAAAGCAAAGTTCAAAGGTCAAGTGTGTCAGTAGCCATTAAGTATAAACCTTAAAAGCTTCTGCCGGGACCATGTGACAGCAAAAAGTAAAGGGCAGAATTTTAACGAATGTCACTTAATGCAGCAATGTCAGTGACCCCATGAAAGTTGTATCAATCATCCTCCCTGTCACGAATATTAAACAAAGTAGTTCTGTCACCACATTTACGTAATTATTTTAACTTAAAAAATAAATAAAAATCAGTTATAAAAAGGTTACTACAATTGGTAATATTGTTAAAAAAAATGGGTTGCAGTTTTCTTGGGAACCACTACTACTCTAAAGTGTCATTTTTCAATGTAAAGTGCTACTGGGGGTGGGATGGGATGGATTTCCTGACACTCAGGACTACCAACTCAACTTTTACTTATTGAAACATGCAGCCTTATTCAAAAAAGCACTTAAAGCATAACTCACTACACACCTTTATATATTAAAATGTAAATATACTGTATATATTGCCATGCTTTACTTACCCTCCCCATGCTTAACGCGGAAGTCAACCGACCATTATTTAAAAAAAAAAAATTCAACCATTCAGATAATTACATACTTAACTTACATACTTCCTGGATGCAGTTAATGCTGAGCTACCAGCATTCACCGCTCGTTCCCGTGCATTCTCAGTTTTAATGGCACGGAGCGCCGTAAACTTCCAGGTTGCAATCACAACGGGCAGCGTCATCGGAATCTCTCGAGATTTTGCGGGGGCGCACTGAATCCCGGGAATGCTGACACTAATGCGGTCGGTTCATCCGATTAAAACAGTCTGATTAAGCTGACTTTCATCAGTCTTGCCTACACACCATCAGTTAAAAAACTGATCGTGTCAGAACGCGATGACGTAAAACACAACGGCGTGCTGAGAAAAATGAAGTTCAATGCTTCTGAGCATGCGTCGACTTGATTCTAAGCATGCGTTGAATTTTAACCGATACATTTCCCCACAGACGATCGTTTTTTCAACTATCAGATAATTTTAAAACAACTTCCTAGTTTAACTGATGGATAAAAAAACGATGGGGCCCACACACGATCGGTTCGTCTGATGAAAGACCATTTTCAGAATATTTTCGTCAGACAAACCGATCGTGTGTACGCGGCATTAGCTCCCAGGAGACAGTGCGCTGCCGGGGAAGAAGTAGATACACGCCTACTCCCACGGGGGTCAGACACATGAAGTACCCCAATAAAGACTGCTAGAAAGGTAAATTGGTCTCATCTGACCATCTGTTCAATGCAATGATGAAGTTATTAATTTGTGTGGACCTCCACTTTAATAATTTTACCTGGCTTCCTCCTTCATCTATCACCACTGGTCCTCTTTGGGCTAAATATAATAATCATGCCATTCTGCCAATTTCTTGTGAGCCCAGCCCATCGTTTACACCCCCCAGGGGGTGTGTCCTCACAAAGAATTCCTGCCACCACTAGTGAAATAAGAGAAAGTTGCTGTGCTGATACCGGACCGTCTAGGTAAGACTGCAGGAAAAAGATACATCCTGAGAGGGGGTTTTAGGGGGGCGGAAGGGGGGGGGGGGGCGAGAGGAGTGCCTTCCACTTTAACGTCTAATTTTTGTAGTAAGCTTTTAGGAAGTTATGGCATTTATTCAATAAGCCACGAGTCCAAACCCCTGCATATGTAAAAGAACTTTAAGGTTATTCTGTGATGCTAGCCAACATCCCTATATTGTAATTCTTATAATTGTTATACAGGATTCATTTAATGCCAACAGTTTATGCAGCACTTTACAACATGAGGGCAGACAGTACAGTTACAGTAGAATACAGGAGGAACCAGAGGGACTTGCTCATGAGAGCTTACAATCTAGGAGAGAGGGTGAAGTAATACAAAAAGTAATAACTGTGGGGGATGAGCTGAGAAAATAAAAGTACAGTTGTTGAGTGAAGGCAGGATAGGCTTCTCTGAAGAGGAGGGTTTTCAGGGATCGTATAAAAGCAAACAGAGTAGGAGATAATTGGACAGATTGGGGTAGGGAGTGCCATAGGATCATAGGATGGGAGAGGCTATGGGAAAGTCCTAGAGGCGAGCATGAGAGGAGGTGATGAGGGAGCTACAGAGCAGGAGGTCTTGGGATGAACAAAGAGAACAATTAGGTTGGTATTTTGAGACGGTGCAAAATGAACTGCACAGTGGAGGTAAGTATAACATGTTTGTTATTCTTTTTCTTTTTTAAATTAACCTATACAATCACTTTAATTCTGATTCTATATGTAGAGGTCACAAGTCAAAATCAGGGCTAGCCCTGCAATTGGTATGATGTGACCTATGGTGCAAATCACAACACATTAGAGCAGGGGTCTCCAAACTGCCAGATGTGGCCCTTTGCTAGCCTTTATCTGGCCCTTGGGGCACTATTCCTCCCACTGACACCAACAATGGGGCACTATGTTTTCCACTGATACCAACGATGAGATACTATACCTCCTACTAATATCAATAATGGGGCACTACTCCTCCTACTGACCACCAACCCCAAAGCCATATTTATTATCACTGATGCTGGGCTCGGCACATTTTCTACCCCTGATGGCCACAATCTGGCCCTCCTAAAGTCTGAAGGACAGTATACTGGCCCTTTGTTTGAAACAGTTTGGAGACCCCTGCATTAGAGCATCTAAAATTGCATAATGTTCCTTATTCAAAACAAACTTCATAAAAATGGATGAGAAAGGCTATTGCTATCACCTCCAAAAAACATATACACCTAGGGGCGGACTGACAATTGAGGAACTCGGGCACTGCCCGAGGGCCCCATGCCACTAGGGGGCCCCATCAGGGTTGCCAGGCTCATTAAAACCAGGGACAGTATGTAAAAATCTGTGTTTTTTTTTTTACATCTGTCCCTGATATGTCCAAAACCTACATGCTTTTGTGTGAAAATCCCGAGATTTTAGCTGCCCTGCCTCTGTACTGCCACCTGGCTTGGTGGCTATCTGTAAGCCCGGGGCCCCATAATCTTCTATTGCCCGGGGGCCCCATGAGTTGTCAGTCCGCCCCTGTATACACCCTCAACAATACAGGGATAAGAGGAGAAAGATGTTTTTTTTTTGGGCAGGTAGTCCTCAGTCCCCAGGGCACAAGAGGTGCACATTGAGACCACCTAGCACCGACCTAGGGATAGAGATTTAACATGTATTATGATAGTTAAAAATTGTCCAAAGACAGAAAAAAAGTATATTTATTGCATGGCTGTAGAATCTTCATAAGCCCTGCATTTACATAGTGACCCGTGTGCAGACTGCCATTGGTAAATATAAAATGCACAAATGCTGTATTTCATATTTATGCTATTTACAAGAGATAACACAAATATTGTAATTTAAATAAAACGGTATTTTGTACCAAGCATAACAAAGAATGCAAATCTATAAAAGAAAAAAACACTATAGCATTCCTTGGATGTCACCGAGCATTTTATTGTGCTCCGCTTCTGCTCAAGAAGAGAATTCTTTCTCTACATGTCTGATAAGACGTGATAAATGATCAGCAGGATGTAACAATGTCTAAATGGTTTACACTGCAGGTGGGGAATGCCAAATGCTGTGCTGGAAAGACCGTTAAAGCTGTTTGCAAGGAGAAGAACAAATATGTTATCAAGCAATGGATCACAAAACAGGAAAGCCGGTTAAACACATAGGGCCAGATTCACGTACATTGGCGCATATTTTGACCAGCGTAGCGCACCTCCTTTACGTTAGACCGGCACAATGTAGAGGCGCAATCACTGTATCCTTGTAGTATTTGCGCAGAAATGTGCGCCGGTGTAACGTAAATTCCGAGGCGTATGGCGGAGTAATTCAAATTGGGAAGAACGTGGGCGTGTTTCATTGAAATGAGCTGTGACTCCATGCAAATGAAGGCCCAGCCGGATCGCGCATGCGCGCATGAAGCAGACCATGGTCAGCACCTCTGTGCGCATGCTCACAACTCGGGAACGGTGCAATCAGTGAAATTGGAAGTGGACCCGGGCAACTTAGTGAGCTACGCAGAGTGCTTAAATAGACAGAGACAAACGCCCTTCCTTTGCAAAAGTACATCCCTTTGTATCCCTCCCTATACAGCAAGGTGCTTTTGTTCTGTTGTTTAATAGCGTTTGTTTGTTTGTTTGTGACGTGTCTTTGAGATATTTGGTGACTGTTTTGCAGAGTGATTTTTGTCTTTTCTGTGTTTTCTTTGTTGTGTTTTTTTTAAAAATTACATTTTTGCTGGGCATTTTTTTTTTTGTGGGTCATTTTTTTTTTTTTTGGTTCTGTTTGTGAATAATTTTGGAATGTGGGGGTGACATTCCTGCCAGAAAAGGGGAGTCACCCTCATTTGTGGTGGAGAAGTGATCCCCAGGTCCGTGTGAATGGTGTATGAATGTACAGTGACATAATTGGAGCCGTGGCATGGCGTTGCTCCTCGCAAGTCTTGCATGGTGGGCTTGTGCCAATCCAATGTGATGAGGATGTGATGTGTCTGTGCTAGGGACCACAGTGGTGTGCATGCATGCATTCTCATTGTGCCATTATTAATGTGTGTGTTTAACGTGCAAAGATGCCTAATGTGAGCTGTCTCCTGGCTGCTCTTCCCTCAGAAGACGGGGTAGCCTCGGTTAGGGGGGAATTGTCTGGTTTGGGGGTCAGGTCATCAGGTATGCCAATCTCCAGGCCCTTTCTCACTGCAAAGTTGTGCAGCATGCAACATGCACCGATGATCTGGCATACAAAGTTTGGGGAATACAACAGGGTACCATGGGGGGTTCCGGATAGGAGTCATGAGATGGGGTCTCAGTGCATATGCAGAGTTACCCTGAAGGAATAAGACAGGAGGATGTTAGTAGTGCATGTGCCCCTTGTGATTTCAGCATCATGGGGGGGACAGTCATGCCTGCCACCCATGTCACTCACCAACCAGCCAGCTGTCCCCATACATGTTCTGTTCGAAATCTGTGGGGATGGGGCTAGGATTGTATGTAGCTGTCATGGGTGTCATGGGTGGTGTCATGTGTTGGGCTGGTGATGTCCTCCTGCAGGGTTGTGGTTAATTCCAGGATGGCATGAGGGGTGAATCTGAAGATGCGAGACACCTCAGAATCACTCAAGCCAAAGATGTCTATGCGTGTGTGATATATCAAGTGAAGAGTGAGGGGCTTGTATCAAATTAGATTATTATATCCATCAAGGTTTTAAAGGGCCATTGAAAGATAGTGAGACCGTGTTTGTAATTTGTATGTACAGTATGTTATGTATTGATGTATATATGTATGTATATATTTTTTTAAATGTTTATAAAAGCAAATAAAATGTTTTTGGAAAAAAAAAAAAAACCTCTCCCGTGCCCTCCTCCGTGCCCTTCTCAGTGCCCTCCTCCTTCTTTGCTCATCTAAAGTCATTAGTATAGCTATGAGCATGGATACCACTGGCATGTTGGCATACAGTTTGTTGTGCAGCAAGTGTGACTGCTCAGCTCCTCACTAACAGTGTTGCTTTAGCTGACATGTAGACGAATTGTCTAATTTTATTCCACCTTTTCTATGGTCTAATTTTAGACAGGACCTGCAGCTGTTGCGCACAGCGCATAGCCTGCGCTGCACCAACTTACTTTTGTGGATTCCCTTAACTCCCTCATTTGCATATTTGAATAGCAGTTTTGCGCGGACGGATACGCCAGTCTATTGAAATTACGCCGGTCTAAAAAAAGGAGATTTCATACGTATATCGTTTTGGGGATGCGGCGCATCGATACGCATGCGCACATTTAGACTTACGCCGCGCATCTCCTGTAACGCCGGCGTAATGGCTCTGTGAATCTGGCCCATAGTTTTGCTAAATACATTATTTGGAAGTCATTTTAAAGCAGAATTTCAAAAACAAAAAAAGTTGGCTTGGGTGGCGGGTGATGATGGCTGCGTCAGCTGTCCTCAGGGGCTATATACATTTCTGCATTTAAAAAAATGTCTATGTTTGCAGAATACACTGTATACAGTTTAATGCAATATCTTTATAAAGTATAGTGCACTGCATGAAGTTGCATTCAACACCATGGAAAATGCACTTAATCAAAAGGCCTTGTTTTGTGTCAGAATGCACAGGTACTGCATACCATCACCTTCAAGCCCCAGTCTCAAAGCCATGAGTATCCATGTTTTGTTTTCTTCTATGTTACTTATACAACTGCCAGCTTCTGTTCCTGGCCTGCCTACCACCTGTCAGACCTGTATCACAAAGCCAAGGAAGTATTTCAGAGAATTTCCCTTGCCTCTGTGCTATATGCCTGCCGCCTGACAGAACAGAAGCCATTGGCTATATATAGTATGTGACATATAGAAAGATAAATATTGGTGTTTGCGGCATTGAAACCCAGGGCAGATGCAAAGCAAGTGAGTACAATCCTGGGAAGGGGGATTTGCGCTGGAGGTGATTTTTTTTTCATGGGGGTAAGGTAAATTGCAACAGAAGTGGCAAATTTTTGCATAGGAGGCTCTCTGTACCTTACTTACTCTTGACCTCTACTTATCTGTTTCCCCTGCATGCTCTGTGTAATGCCGCGTACGGACGGTCGGAATTTATGACAACAAATGTTCGATGTGAGCTTTTTGTCGGAAATTCCGACCGTGTGTAGGCTCCATCGGAAATTTGCTGTTGGAATTTCCAACAACAAAAATGTGAGAGCTGGTTCTCAAACTTTCCGATAACAAAAGTTCTTGTCGGAAATTCCAATTGTCCGTATGCAATTCCGACGCACAAAAATCCTACGCAATGCTCGTAATCAATTCAACACATGCTGGGAATCATTGAACTTAAATTTTCTCGGCTCGTTGTAGTGTTGTATGTGACCGCGTTCTTGACGTTCAGAATTTCAGACAACATTTGTGTAAATGTGTGTATGCAACACAAGTTTGAGCCAACATTCCATTGGAAAAAAATCCACGGTTTTGTTGTCGGAATTTCCGATCATGTGTACGCGACATTACTCCTGACCCCTGCACTCTGTGTTTCACGATCTCCATTTTTGGGAGGTCATTACACTACACATGTCTCTTGGCTAGATAAATTGTCTATGCGAACTGTGTGCGTTACTGCAGCATAGCAATATGAATCTGGCCTAAATTACTGTTACCAATCACTACCCATCAGCTTACAACAAGCATATAATCAAGAAAAGGAGATAATTGGTAGGGGGCTTTGTTTGTCAGCCTTTTATTATGGATAAAGAAACTTGATTTCCTTTGCGCAACAGCCATAAAATATAGTGAACGTTCTTTTATTTTTTATTCTTCCAATCAATACATCAATATACAAAACATTTCACCTTTTCATCAATCAATTGGGTTTCTCCTTCTTGGAAAATCAATACTGTAAATTCAGTACATTCTGAGAGATTATGTCACCCAATGTCTGTATTCTGGTATTGAAACAGCTCATGAATTCCAAGGCCTTCCACCTTCTGTGATTGTAATATATATATACAGTATATAAAAAAAGGGGAATTATAGGGAGTGGGACTCCACGGCATAGGTACGGCTCCTTAAACTTTAACTGGAAGTTGTTTTTCTTTGAATCGGCAAAATAATGACCTATACAAACTTTTAGCATACACCCATTACTAGAATTTCAGTTTCAAATAGGCTTTTCCTATTGGCTCTGCCCTTCCATGTTTATGGATTATAGAATCTTTTATTGTAGCTCTTGAGTTCATCATGTAATTTCCATCAGACACAAACAGCACCGTACCACCAGCAATAATTTTCAGGTTATCGTTCTTTTAATTTAACATAAAAATACAAATGTCTTCAGAACAAAAAAGGTAAACTCTCATTCGTGTTTTTTAGTGCCCAGTTTGGAGGCTAATGGTGATCTGAGGAGAGATAGCCTGGCCTGCTACCATCTAGTTAAGCGCAGATTAAAAAAATTAAAAGCTTCACAATTTTATAAACTATCAGGACAGCATCAGAGTCTTGTTCTATGTTAGCTATTAATTAATATGGAAAGTTTGGATTTGTTAAGATGCTTTTTATTAGCTAGCTTAAATTATTAAACATATAAGCTTTTGGAACACATTAGGTTCTTTATAATGCCCAAGGAATGAAACCAACTGAAAGGAATTATACACTCCCACGACCAGCCTGGTTAATGCAGGCAGACCACTGGGACCCTCGGATCCGTGAAAGACCAAATGAGACACGGGAAACAGGTTTGAGTCTGTTCATAAGATCTCAGACTTTATTGAGGAAGGAACAGTAGCTTATATACAAGTGAAAGAAGGGAGGGGCTGTGTTTTAATGTATATGTTTCTTTGAGGCTGGGTTCACACCTATGCGAAGTGAGTGCGGCTTAAACCGCATTTAATACGCAGAACATTTCTAAATACATTGGGCCAGATTCAGATACACTAAATTTTGCACTGCGTAATCGAAATACTTTACGCTGCCGTATTTTACCAGGCTCTACATCGAATTCTGGTAGATTTTTGCCCGTACGCTACGGCGGCGTAGTCTATTTCTCGCCGCGTAATCGAAATACGCGATTAGGGGGCGTGAAGCATTTAAATTAGGCACGTCCCCGCGGCGATCGAACTGCGCATGCTCCGTTCAGAAATTTCCCGCCGTGTATTGCGCGAAATCACGTAGTTACGTCATTCGTTGTTTGCGTAGCGTCGTTTACGGACATTCCTATTCCCGGACGTTTTACGTCAAAAATAATAAAAGACGTCGGAAAACGTAGAAATTCGACGCGGGAACGACGGCCATACTTAACATCTAACATTAGAGCAGCAAAAAGCTAGTATAGTGTTACGCAAAAAAAAGATGACTAAAGATGCCGTAATCGGGGATCGCCGGCAAAAGCTCATTAGCATACCCCGCCGTGGAAAACGACGGGAAGTCCACCCAGTGGCCGCAATTTTATTGCAGCGTAGATCCGAAGGCGTACGAACACGTAATCCAGTCGAATTGAAGCCCGCAGCCGCCTATTCATGGATTGAGGTTTCCGACCAGCTAAAAAACGCGTGTAATTTGAAATTACTCCAGTCTAACACCAGTTAGACAGGAGTTACGGCTCTCTGAATCTGGCCCATTGTTTTCAATGAGGCTGGTTCACATATGTGCGATGCATTCGCACTGCGCATTGCAGAAAAAA
The DNA here is from genome assembly GCA_029574335.1 of Rana kukunoris. Classification (NCBI taxonomy): domain Eukaryota; kingdom Metazoa; phylum Chordata; class Amphibia; order Anura; family Ranidae; genus Rana; species Rana kukunoris. The sequence continues at coordinate 472,055,097 of CM056051.1, read as the reverse complement.
CGTGTGCAGATTTTATGCATTGCGGTGCGGCTCAGGTGCGAATTCAGTCCCATTATCTTCTATGGGTACGCAACGCAGCTGATTCGCAGATGTGTTCAGTTCTCTTCAGGAATTTCTCTCATTCAGCTCAATACACTTCTCCCCCACTCTCCTCTCACCCAGAACTTCTCCCAGGTCTCCAAATTCGCAGCAAAAACGGAGCTAATCTGCTGAACACTTCCCTTATCTATCTGCAGAGACAAGAGAGCTGAAATACACACAGCACAAGTGTGAACCCAGCCTAAAGGTTATACAAACTCAGTACTTTCTTATTATGACTAGATAACAAGAAGTAGCTGATGATTATCTGACACAAGAGGATGCCGTTAATTAGCTTAAACACAGTGACTTACAGGGTGTAGTTCTATGCAAACTGCTAGTTAAGCTGTTTATGTCAAAAGACATACATACAAAAGTTAATTTCTACTCAAAAGAAAATGGTGGGAAATCTAAAATGGAGTCAGTTATTTATACATTCTATTACGCCAACATTTTCTGAAAGCTATTTTTAATACCCTAAATTAGCCAATAACCCTAGGTTCACACCTATGCATTTTTTTAGCATGTTTTGCAGTCCATTCGATGGTTTCCTATGGTAAACATTAACATTTAAGTGTTTTTCAGCCAGTGTGTTTTTGGAAAGGGTCAGGGACTCTGGAGGGAAAGAGCCCCTGTTGAGGGCATGTGGCCCGGTATGCTTCAGGAGGGAGGATGCTCGCTCATCGCCTCCCTTAGACGACCTGCTGGGCTGTATGCTCGGATAAGAATCTGGTATGTATTTGGAGGTGGGGTTACCCTCAAAATGCATACCAGACCTAAAGGCCCTGGTATGAATTGGTATGAAGTGTTTTTTGCTGATTTTTTTATTTAGCCATTCATATTTTTACATTCAGTTGTCAGAAGGGAAGCCCACTGACAGCTGATGACTCATCAGTTGTTAAATATGTGGCGGCCGGCTTTGCGGTGGCCACTGGCCAGCTTCCCGGCCCGCTCCTTAACAACCAACTATACACAGTTTGTTAAAGAAAAAAATGAAAAACGCATATGTTTTAAAACGCATACGAAAACTGCATCAACCCCAAAGATGTGAACCTAGGGTAAAGGGTATCAATTCAAAGACACATTTTCTGTAATTTTTATGATTATTTTAAAGCCAGTTCCACCCCATTGCTTCCCCCTCTTTCCCTGGAGCCTCCTACCTGGCAGTATTTGTTTTTGTTTGTTTACTTACCTTTTCCAGATGTCATCCGGGTCTTTTGGCCCCTTTTAATTTTTAGTGGTGGAATACTACTTAAAGCAGAAAGTGACACTGATATAACATTATGTACATCAATTAATCCAAAAGACTGAATACAAAAGTGGAAAGGAATTACTGTAATGTGGGCTCAGCACCAGAGATTAGATGAGCATTGCCACAAGAGCTTTTTTTTACCCCTTTTTAACCCCTACTGGTGGACGTTTTATTAGCTAAGAGTAATAATGAATGACTGAATGAATGAAAACTTATATAGCGCGGCACATGCGAACTGACTCACCTCTCGGCGCTTGTTGTTCCTGTCTCCTTTGGTATCAAAAGAGATGAGTCTTGATCTTTCTCCTGAACGCTAAGTGATTCTCCTCCAACCGAATGTTGGTTGGTAAAGCGTTCCATAGTCTGGGACCTTGGATCGCGAATCTTCTTCCTCCTTTGGACTTGTAGTTGGCTGTCGGAATCTGGAGGAGCAGGTTTTGATTGGTGGATCGCAGGACGCGATTGGGATTGTGAACTTTTATTTTATCTTTTATCGCATAAATACTGGGGAGCATTCCCATAGATACATCTATGCGTTAGACAGAGTGCTTTAAAAGTAATTCTGTCTTTTACTGGCAGCCAGTGAAGGGCTCTCAGTGAAGGTGAGATTGATTCCCATGTTTTTTCCCTGTCACAAGTCTGTCGGCCGTGTTCTGAACGACCTGCAGCCAAGCGATTTGGTACTTAGGGAGTCCGAGGTAAAGGGCATTTGCATAGTCCAGTCTGGAATTAACAATTGCTCCCACCACGACCGCTAAGTCTTCTTTGGGGATGAAAGGAGTAAGTCTACGTAGTAGGCGCAGCAGATGGTGAGATCCGCTGACTACTGACCCTATTTGTGCATCCATTGTCATATAGGAGTCAAAAATGACCCCTAGACTTTTGACTTTGGCGCTGGGGAGATGATTTTGCCCAGAAAGAGCAGATTGAAGTAAGTGTTTGCACTCTACTGTATCCTATAGCAGTGGATGTCTTATAAGATGTGTTAGATAGTAACATAAATAAGATGTTTGGTTGTTATAGGTTACTGTATTGTTTTTTATCTCATATGTATTATATAATAATATTGTATGATGCCACAACTGATTGAATGAGTTACAATAAATTCTTACTTCATTTGGGCTCAAATTTAAGAGTTATCAAAACCTTTTTCTTCGATTCTAATTTCTAATATGCAGTAAAACATACTTGATCCTCAGTCGATGAGATCATACTTCCCTACCTCCCTTCCTCCGAAGGCAAGCTTTAATGAAGGAGTGTAAATGCTTTTCAAAGATAAATCACCCGTCTCCGAGCTCCCACAGCATTTAAAATTTTCCATGATCTGCTTAACAAATTAGATCCTTCAGAATTGAGCAGTGAGATCTGTGATGCACAAGTTGTGTTGTAGCTGAAACATGTAAATTGCCTGTACTCTTAAGATAAATATTCTTCTTCAAATTAGGGATAAGGAGAAAAAAAAGGCACTGCCCACATCAATATGGTCGTCCCCTATAACATAGTTTTATTACCTGTTGATCCTGCCAGTAGATTTATTATTTTCTACTTCTTATAACAGGGCAAACACCCAGAAAAAAATATAGGAATTACAAGAATTCCCAATCTCAGCTGCTAAATGGTTAGACCAACCTGAAAATCAACTTGTAGGGGATGCTGACTTTAGCATCGCCCTAAGTTCTGAATTGTTTTTGTTTTGCTTTCATTGGGTTTTCCCTAAACTCAGATTATTGTTTGCATCTGCCTGCTGTTGTGGAGGGTCCCTGGCAACAAAGCAAAAAGATACAATAGTTATAAGTTATGAATATGTAGGTCTTCCTGGCCAATCACTAGGAGGATTATCGCCAATGGCGCATGCTGGGGAAGGATATACATTTTTGGGGTGACCCTCCAGAAAGGTCTTTGTCCTTCCAGGCTTTGCCTGGGTAGAAGATAGTGTAAGAAATGCCCCTTTGGAGAGATTATAAACAAAGGGGAACAACAATACACCTTTGGTGGGAGTGCCCAAAAAGAAAAGAGTATTGGCACAGTATCCTAGATCACATTGAGGAAATAACCGGGGAAAGGATTCCACAAAACGCTTGGAACGTGTTGTTCCACGGGACTAATAAAAAAAAAGAAAAAAAAACATTATAAAGAAACTTTAGTCCCTCCCCTGCTCAATGCTACAAAGTCTCTGATCCCAAAAAACGGCTTCAAGTAAAGAAGCCATCTATAAAAGACTGGATACAGAGAGTGGACCATACTTGTAGGATGAAGTACTTGTGCAGCAGGGAACAGGGAACGGAGGAAAGATATAGATTAACCTGGAAGAAATGGAGTGAGTTTAAGCGAACAGAGAAGTTTGCAGTAGCTGTGATAGAAAAGGATGGGCCCGAAACGAAAATATCAGATCTAGGGAGGGGTGGGAGGAAAGGGTTAAATGAATATAGGATGTTTGTAAGATTTTAAAATGTATATGTATTATGTATTGTATGTGGAAATATTCCTTAATAAAATAAAGTAAAAAAATAAAAAATAAAGAAATCCCCCTTTTTAAAGCAGGATGTTGCTGAAAGAGGGGCCTGAGTCTGGGACCTGAATGTCAGGATAGGAGCAGATAGCAGATAACAGTTCAGATGTGTTTTGTAGTGCAAAGAGTTTAATAAACAAGAGTGCATACCATAAGCATGGCTAAGCAGAGCAGGTCAGCTGGAACTTGTAGTTCATCGCTAAAGATGAAGGTAGAGGTTGGCTGGAGCTTGTGGTTTACCGTAGACATGTGCAAAAGGAAAAAATTTGTTTTGTTACGTTTCGTTTTAATTCGTTATTTAATTAATTTCGTTAAGTTAAATTTGTTTTCAGAATTCTATCTTTTTCGATAAAAATGCGAAAAAACCCGGTCGAATTAGATCGTTTTCAATCGAATTCGAAAAACTGTCGAATTCGAAAATTTTCTACCGGATTCGATAATATTTCTACCGGATTCGAATTCGATCATATTTTGATATTTGATATTTCAACAGAATTCAACAATATTTCATCCGCTATTGTTAATATTTCAACCAAATTCGATGATATTTCAACCGAATTGGAAATTATTTCTACTGGATTTGAAATTATTTCCACCGGATTGGAAATTATTTCAACCGAATTGGAAATTTTTTCAACCGGATTGGAAATTATTTCAAACGAATTTGAAATTATTTCAAACGGATTTGAAATGATTTCAAACGAATTTGAAATGATTTCAAACGGATTTGAAATGATTTCAAACGGATTGGAAATTATTTCCACTGGATTTGAAATTATTTCAACCGCTTTGGAAATTATTTCAACTGAATTTGAAATTATTTCTACTGGATTGGAAATAATTTCTACCAGATTGGAAATGATTTCAACCGAATTTGAAATTATTTCAACCGGATTTGATTGTATGTATTTATATTTGTATTATTGTATTTGATTACATTCTATTAAATTCTATTCTGTTCTTTACTATTCTTTGATTTTCATTCTATTGTTTTATTATTTTATATTCTATGTTATTGTATTCTTTTTTAGAAATCGATTTATATTTTTTAGATTTTGATTCAAACTTGCCTGTAATTTTCATTCGAATTTGTTTTCGATTCGAATTCTTTTCGAATTCGATTCGAATAGAATTTTTCCGAATTCAATTCGAATTCTTTTCGCATTCAATTCGAATTCTTTTCGAATTCGATTTTTTTTCGAATTCGTTTCGAATTCCGTTCGCGTTTTTTCGAATTTGTTTAAATTCGTTAATTTTGCAATTCGGAAATTCGGATGCATCCGAATTTCCGAATGATGAAAAATTTGTCCGAATTCAAATTCGTAACAAAACTAAATGCACATGTCTAGTTTATCGCTGCAGATGTAACAGGAGGTTGGCTGGGCAGCCAAGTAGTAATGCTGAGTCTGGCTCTACAGTAGAATCAGGCAAAGCTAAGTCTAGACAAGCTGGGTCATACACAGGTAGATCAGAGTTCAAATGATACTGAATCAGAAGTGAGGAAAGCCGGGTCAAAACTAGCCGGGTCATACACTATATATACAGAGCAGATATATGAGCTGGGTCAAGCAGGAGCACACAAGGTAACAACCCTATCACGAGCACTGGTGGTATTCTGATACAGGTGATTTAAAGGTGAACTGGCCAATCACTATTGTTTCCCATGCAAAGGCTGGGTCAGGTGAGTTTTGTTCGGTGTTTGTTGGGTTTACCTGCACTGTTATCGTTCAATGCCCCAGAGCATTTATTTGCCCATGATGCTATTAAGACGGCCCTTATTAAACCACTGAACAGTATATAAATACAAATTACCGAAATGATGTGACCTTTGATTGACAATTTCTGCAACATAAATAATTAAATGCATGCTTATTTTTCAGTGTGGCTTAATCCAAGGAACATCGAGTTCTCCACATTTTTCATATCGTTTTTGACCAAACAGAAATGATTGTTAACACATTTCTTTATTGAACTTGTAGAATTATATAGATTTTTGTCTATATCAGATTGATTGTCATGTCATAATAAAAAGCATTGATCTAAAGTATATTGGTTCAGTAAGGTAACTTAATATATATTGAGTTGACATACATGCTAAATTGAATTTAAAAGGGGACAGAAAATCATGAATCAAGAGCAAGTCCACTCATCATCAAAAATGCAGTTTTGTGTGGGATTTAGTGCATTGATTCACAAACTTTTTCTACCTCTTGATCTAATCCTAGAGTTATAGCTTTACCCCTACTCCCTCTTTGGCTTAACATATCTATCCTAATGCACTGTGTGGTTTTCCAACTTATATTGTAATAGTTTTGTACAGCTAAAGTTATTATAGTTTGTGGATAGAGTAGGCAGTTTTTGATTTTGCCTTTTCTGTCCCACTGGACCTTCAACCCCATACAGTATATACAACAAGTAATGGAGGTCAACTCTCTAAAATGGCTGTATTCTCCTCTTAAACAGTTGTGACTACAAGTGTATCAATTAGAAGATTGCCCCTCTATTCTTGTTTCTGTTCCAGTAACTTTGGCTATTTACATATTATAATGTCCCCAACTGGGAGGACAAGCTAAACTTCTGATCTCTAGTTAGAACCACCAACACAAGATGAATGAAAGCACACTAATGCCGCGATCATTTTTCGGCATGAAAAAAACAAAGGCCCAGATTCATAAAGCAATTACGCCTGTCTAACTGGTGTTAGACAGGAGTAATTTCAAATTTCGCGCGCCGCATCACTAGTTTGAATCCTCAAACCATGATACGGCGGCTTCGGGCTTCGATCCGAGAGGCTTACGTCTTCGTAAGCCTTCGGATCTACGCTGCGATATTTTTGCGGCCCCTAGGAGGAGTTTGCGTCGTTTTGATGCATCGGGATATGCAAATGTGTTTTTACGGCGATCCACGAAGATACGAGCGGTCTTCGCAATCGCTTACGTCTATTTTTTTTTACGTACTGTTAGACCAGCTTTTTGCTGGTCTAACGGTGCAAAGCCCATGTTAAGTATGGCCGTCGTTCCCGCGTCAAATTTAATTTTTTTTTTTTTTTTTTTTTACGTAACTCGTTCGGGAATAGAAATGTCCGTAAACGACGCTACTCAAACAACGAATGACGTAACGACGTGATTTCGCGCAATGCACGGCGGGAAATTTGCGAACGGAGCATGCGCAGTTCGATCGCTGCGGGAACGCGCCTATTTTAAATCCTTCACGCCCCCTACTCGCGTAGATGGATTGCGACGGGAGAAATACACTACGCCGCTGTCGTTAACTGGACAAAATCTACCTGGATTCCACGTAGAGCCAGGTAAAAAACGGCGGCGTAGTGTATTTCTGATACGCTACGAGAATCTAATTCTCTCTGAATCTGGGCCAAAGTTTTAAAAAAATGTCATTTAAAACGATCGTGTGTGGGCTTCATATCATTTTTCAGGTTCTGAAAAACGACAAAAAAAAAAAATTCGAACATGCTGCATTTTTTAACAACGTTTTAAACAGTGTCGTTTTTCGGGTTATAAAAATTGATCAGGTGTGGGCTAAAACGACGTGAAAAACCTGCGCATGCTCAGAATCAAGTTATAAGACCGGAGCGCTCGTTCTGGTAAAACTACCGTTCATAATGGAGATAGCACATTGATCACGTTGTAACAGACAGAAAAGCGCGAATCGTCTTTTACTAACATGAAACCAGCTAAAGCAGCCCTAAGGGTGGCGCCATCCGAATGGAACTTCCCCTTTATAGTGACGTTGTTCGTGTTGTACGTCACCGCACTTTGCTAGAGCATTTTTTTTAAAACAACTGTGTGTGGGCAACGTCGTTTTATTGATGAAGTTGAAAAAAAAAAGTTTTTCCTACATGCTAAAAAACTTTGTTTTTTACATGCCGAAAATCGATTGTGTGTATGCGGCATAACTCTCATTCAATAGTTCATTTGCATGTTCTCCCTCCACTAACAATAATTCTAACATTGAAAGGAATTGCGCAACATTGTAGCCTATAAAACAATGAAAGAAATGCTTAACGAAGATCATATTTTTCGTTGGTCGGGTTCTTTGTGTAGTAGTGTGTGAAATGTGAGGCTATTGTAGATAATTTGTAGGGTGTTAATTCACACAATTGACATATTGATTTTGCAATGTTGTGCTACCAATCTCCAAGATTAACCACTTCCATACCAGGCACTTACGCACCTTCCCGCCCAAGCCAATTTTCAGCTTTCAGCACTGTCGCAATTTAAATGACAATTGCGCGGTCATGCTACACTGCACTCAAACAAAATTGGCGTCCTTTTTTCCCCACAAATAGAGCTTTCTTTTGGTGGTATTTGATCACCTCTGCGATTTTTATTTTTTTGCGCAACAACTAAAAATAGAGCAAAGATTTAAAAAAAAAAATATTTATTTTTTTCTGTTAATTTTTTTGTAAATGAGTATGTTTTCTCTTTCAATTACGGGCACTGATATGGTGGCACTGATGGGCACCGATGAGGTGGCACTGATGGCCACCAATGAGGTAGTTCTGATGGGCACCGATTAGGTAGCACTGATGGGCACTGATAGGCGGCGCTGGTATGGGGCACTGATGGGCACTCATGGGCGGCACTGATGGGCACTCATGGGCGGCACTGATGGGCACTCATAGGCAGCACTGGGCACTCATAGGCGTCACAGATGGGCACTCATAGGCGGCACAGGTGGGCACTCATAGGCGGCACAGGTGGGCACTCATAGGTGGCACAGGTGGGCACTGATAGGTGGCACAGGTGGGCACTGATAGGTGGGCACTGGGCATGGATTGGCACTGTGGGGTGGCACTGACAGACACTGGGGTGGCACTGATGATCACTGAGGGGTGACACTGATGGATCAATGTTGCCAATCAGTGCCCATGTGTGGGCACTGATTGGCATCATTTTTTTTTACTGCCCCTTTTTTTTTTTCTTGTTGACTTTTTTTTTTTTGTCATTTTTTTTTGTCATTTTTTTTTTCCTTTTTTTATGTTCCCTGGTGGTCTAGTGTGGGCACTCCCTGGTGGTCCGTGTGGCAAAACCGAGGGGGGGCTGCGCTGATAAACAATCAGCGCGAACCCCCCCTGTCAGGAGAGCCGCTGATCGGCTCTCCTGTACTCGCGTCTGTCAGACGCGAGTGAGGAAGAGCCGTCGGCGGCTCTTCCTGTTTACATCGTGATCAGCCGTGATTGGACACGGCTGATCACGTGGTAACGAGGCTCCGCCGGAGACTCGTTACCGAGATCGGAGGTGCAGGGTGTCAGACTGACACCCCGCATCACCGATCGCCGCGCTGCGCGCCCGCACGGGCGCGCGCGGCATGAAATCGTGCTAGACGTTTGAGAACGTCTAGTCACGATTTCATAACCACTTCCCGGCCGTAAATCGGCTATTGGCCGGGCGGGAAGTGGTTAAATCTCCTCTAGGATTATTTTAGTGATTCATTATATTTGGCAATACATATAGGGCCAGATCCACAAATGAGGATCCCACCTGGAATCTACAACCTGACGTTCCACACCATTCAAGGTACACCTGGGTCTGATGTGGATTCCCAGCCTCAATTCCAGTCATCTGTTGTGATCCTGCCTTCCGCTTTCCAGTGGTCCCGGTTCCCAAATACCACAGTGCCTGTCTGACTCACTACTGTACAGTACCTGAGTCCAACCCATCTGGTAAGCGCATTTACGTTTTCCTCTGATCACGATGAGATTGTGACCTATAGAAATTCGCTTGTCTTCCCCTCATTGGATGATCACCCACCTGTCTACATATAGACTTTGGAACTCTATTTACTTTGAGCACTCCATTTGGGCCACTCCCTGTTCAGTGCTAGTGGCTCTTATATACTCACCGTATACAAATGTGATTTTCATATTAGCGCTACATTTTTCGTTTCTGTATCTACTGATACGCCAACATAATTTCAATTTTCTGCCGGCGTATCTTTGTTTTGTATCCACAAAACAAGATACGCCGGAATAACGATAAGATACGACTGGTGTAACGTTATTACACCGTCGTTTCTTAGGTGCATATTTACGCTTCTGTCTATTTCCAGCGTAAAATATGCAAATGAGCGAGTTACGCTAATTCGAGAATGTACGATCGGCCGGCGCATTCCCTTTACGTCGTTTGCGTAAGCATATCTCCGGCGTAAAGATAAACCTGCTATATGGAGGCGCAGCCAGTGTTAAGTATGGACGTTGGGTCCACGTCGTATTGGACGTCGTTTACGTCGTTTGCGTATGCCGATCCAGAATGGGCCTGGGCGTAAGTTACGTTCACATCATTTTCATTGACTATTTGCTACGTGTTTCACGCATGCACACTAGGATACGTCCACGGCCAGCGCATGCGCAGTGTAAAAAAAGCGTCGTTTGCGTCGGGTCATTCATTATTATAATAAAACACGTCCACCACTAGAACATTTGAATTACACCCGCAAACGCCGGCCCATTTACGCTACACCGCCGTAAGTTACAGCGGCATTTCTTTGAGGATAAGGATACGCCGCTGTGACTTACAGCGGCGTAGAGTAAATGGGACACACCGCGCGGGTGGCCCAGGTATGTGGATCTGGACCATAGTGACTATATACAGTATATAAATTGTGCAAAGTCCGGCGTCACTGCATTGTGGTAACACTATGCATGTAAAATTGCAACTTGTGTTTGTTGCAGGCAGATCTCAATTATGCAACACAGATTTGTGACCACAAGTAAAATATTGGAGTCACCCCTTCAAATCATGTGATCAAGGCAACAAGGAACAAAACATGTGAAAGAAGCAAGATTAGGGGAGAAAAGCTTATCTAATCAATCAATCTATCTAAAATGGGTGTGTTATTATAGAAACTATTTCCAAATTAAGCTGTATGATAAATATGAATAATTATGAATAAACAGTGTATTGGACAGTGTTGGTTCTGTTCTCTTTGCAGGATTACTCAGAGAATCCTCTGTGTACACCTGTAGGTGAGATTAATGCGTTAGTTCTTGCTTTCCTATTTATTCTCCAGAGTGGGAATTCAGCAGGATTTTTGTTGCCGATTCCTACGTTTATTCTCTATTCAAATAACATATATTAGCTTTGTGAGGTAAAAGAGTCTAAATCTATTTGTGCATCATGCTTTCTCCATCTGCTCTCCCATCCACTCTGTACCATCTCAGACATTTACCCCACCTACAGTATCCACCAACCCTTTCATCTGCTCTGAACTCACCCTTACATCCACACTCTACAATCCATTTCATATCCATACATTCACTGCCCACAATCTGTCAGCTTTCTCATCTGCTCTGTATCCTTTTTAACACTGCCCACATGCACCTAGCCCTCTTCATAGTGGCCACCACACTCACTATTTGTGATCTCCATTACATCCCTATAATCTCCATATACACTCTTATATCCACTCTTTACCTCATATGTTTTCCTACATCTACCCCTTGCATTTAGAGCTTTGACACCCACCCCTTCACTCTTTTACAGTCTCTACTGGCCTTCCCATACTCTGTATTCTCAAATGGTTTTATTCCTATCCCTTCCCCTCTGTATATCAATAAAATGTATCATTGTTAAGAACTTTTACTACCATCAATTCTGACATCCATTCACACCACTCTGTACTTTGTCACTACATGGTGGAGATGTCAGAAACCATGAATCAGACTGAAACAGAAGTACAGTTAAATCACATGTGTTTAACCACTTCCCTACGGCCGTACGACTATATGCGGCCGTTTCTTTGTTCCCAGCGCACGCTCCAGAGCGCTCAGCGGGGAACTTGTGTACTGGCCGTGTCCCTCGGACACAGCCAATCACAGATCGCCGCGAACGGCCAATCAGAGTGGCCGTTTGTGATGCGATCTGTGCAGCGAATAAGAGATGATCTCATATGTAAACATATGAGATCATCTCTCATTGCCGGCTCTCACAATGACAGCGTCCTGTCAGGGAGAGAGCAGACCGATCTGTGTTCCTAGTACATAGGGACACAGATCGGTCACCCCCCCAGTCACCCCCCCTCCCCCTACAGTTAGAACACAATGCAGGATACACATTAACCCCTTCCTCACCCCCTAGTGTTAACCCCTTCCCTGCCAGTCACATTTATACAGTAATTAGTGCATATTTATAGCACTGATTGCAGTATAAATGTGAATGGTGCCAAAAATGTGTCAAAAGTGTTCGATGTGTCCGCCATGATGTCGCAGTCACAATAAAAATCGCAGATCGCCGCCATTACTAGTAAAAAAATGAATAAAAAATAATAATTCTGTCCCTTATTTTGTAGGCGCTATAACTTTTGCGCAAACCAGTCGCTTATTGCATTTTTTTTTTTACCAAAAATATGTAGAAGAATACGTATCGGCCTAAACTGATTTTTTTTAAATTGGGCTATTTTTTATAGCAAGTAAAATATTGTATTTTTTTTCAAAATTGGCGTCCTTTTTTGTTTACAGCGCAAAAAATAAAAACCGCAGAGGTGACCAAATACCACCAAAAGAAAGCTCTATTTGTGGGGAAAAAAGGACGCCAATTTTGTTTGGGAGCCACGTCGCACGACCGCGCAATTGTCAGTTAAATCGACGCAGTGCCGCAAGCTGAAATTTCACCTGGTCAGGAAGGGGGTTTACATGCCCAGTAAGGAAGTGGTTAATAATAATAATAAAAAGAAAAACAGAGTAAGCATAGTCAAAAAATAGCCATAGTTCAGGAACTAGATCGGATAGTCAGCCAAGCCAAAGCTCATAGAGCTGGAGAAGAATGTAGTAGAACAGCAAGCAGGATCAGGAGCCAGTAGGGGTGTCTGTCAAGCAAGTCTTCAGTAGGAATGCAGTCTCTGTAATGTTGACCAAGGCAAAGGCAGAGAGCAACTGAGCTGGAAGGCTTTAGTAGGCAGGACTGATGAGCAGGATCATCAACAGGTAAGTCTCTGTGGAGAGATAGGCGCTGGCAATTAGCCGACAGCTGAGCGGTCAGTTTAGAGAAGGAAGGGCGAAACCCAGCTCTGACAGGAGACCAGGTTGACGAGGATATTCTCTTGCACCTCCTGTCTCCTGGAAGTGGTAACAGGAATAGTGAGGACAAGAAGTGACACACGTGCTGATGGAAGATGCTGTAACCTGGAATCTTGTTGCCGGACAGACTGGAACTGAGCAGGAACACAGACTGGAGTCAGGTATAAGTAGACACTGGAACAGCAGGCCGGAGTGAGGTATAGAAACAAGCCAATGTTGCTAGGAAATGGGCAGCAATACCAAGCTGACATTCAGAAACCTACTTAGTAGTTCAGGAAAAAGCCAGGATCAGGGGGGCAGAAAAGATACTAAATCAGCAGGCAAGAGGAAAATCTGGAGGTGCAAATTGGGGTTTTGGTAACAAGAAGATGGTCACGAGGCAAGCTGGGTCACTAAGAGGTAAGCATAAGAGCTGGTCAGGTCGCAGGCCACATGGATTAGATGAAGTACATCCAACAAACTTTTCAGGCAAGGCTGTGCTTTTAATGGTCTGCCTGGCACAAGCACCAGTGCTGGGTATTTATGCACAACTTGTATACATACTGTTATATGTGGGCATGTCTCTCTTTGCCCCATCCTCTGTCCCTGGTGATTTACTGGACCTTTCTGACAATCATGCACCCTTTCCATTTAGTACCCCCTCTCTATATCTTGTTTAACATCCATCCCTTCCACTCTGTGTTGCGTCTAACATCCACCCCTTCCACTATGTACTGTCTCTAACATCCACCCATTTTACTCTGTACTTTCTTGAAGATCCATCCCTTTCATTATGTCCCTTTTCTAACATCCACTCATTTAAATCTGTACCCTATAACACCCTTCCGTTCCACTCTGTACCCTCTCTAACATCTTATCCTTCCACTCTATACCCCAACACCCATGCCTAAGGCCTCGTACACACGATCAAATCTGTCTGCTGGAAACGGTCTGCTAGACCGTTTCAGCAGACAGATTCGATCGTGTGTACGGGCAAACAGACGGATTTGACCACCCGACAGATTTCAAAGCATGCTTTGAAATCTGTCGGCTGGGAACCCGTCCGCCCGACATGTCTGCTGGTTAGTACGCTAACCAGCAGACATGTCTTCTCGCACACGTGCCGAATGGTTTCGACGCATGCACCGAAGTGTTTTACTTTCTGGTGCGGTGACGTGGCGGCGTCAACGTCATCGCCACGTCACCGACACGTCAGCGCGCTGTCTGCTGGCGGGGATTTTGGTTTGCTCGTGTGTACACGCGAGCAAACCAAAATGCCAGCAGACAGATTTGTTCAAATCGGTCGGACAGACCGTTTTGAACAAATCTATTTACTCGTGTGTACGAGGCCTTACACTTTGGACTCTCTCTGACATCCATCCTTTTTACTCTGCACCCTCTCTAATATCCAAGTTTTCTACTAGTGATGGACAAATCCACCCAGGCCTTTTTGTTTTTTTGTTAAGGCGGGGCATTATTGTTTAAAGGGGTTGTAAAGGTAAAAAATGTTCCCCCCTAAATAGCTTCCTTTACATTAGTGCAGTCCTCCTTCACTTACCTTATTTTGCTTTTAAATGTTCTTATTTCTTCTGAGAAATCCTCACTTCCTGTTCTTCTGTCTGTAACTACACACCGTAATGCGACACTTTCTCCCTGGTGTGGAGAAAGCCTCTTGAGGGGGGAGGGGGCGAGCAGGAGGGTCAGGACCCTATCTACTTTGCTTATAGAGAAAGGAGCTGTGTGTTAGTGAGCGTCCTGACACTCCTGCTCGCCCCTTACAACCCCTTCTGCCCGTTTTTAGGGCTAATAGACAAATTACTGTATAACAAAAAGGCATTGGTAGCTGAAAACTGCCAAGAGGCACATTTACCAATACAAACATTTATCGAAAAAATACCATACACTAGTGGGTGGTCTTTTCATGTAGCTTTTAGAGTAACATTGAAAATACATAGATCCTTTAAATAACATTTGTGGGGTATGTCTTAAAGCTGTACATGGTGTTACAATGTTCATAGACAATCTCAGCAACAGTGTACACTCACAGGACATTGTTGTACCTTCTGGGAATAAAAGAGCATGAGCTCAGACCTCCTAGTGATGTGAAGATTGAAGTTCCTAACTGCCTCTCTTTCAACCAGAACATCAAAGTGACCAGATGTGGGTCCAGACCTGGGTCAAGGGCTCAATGGCAATATAGCAATACCATTTGCTGGTGGTTATCGAGGACAACAACACACTTCCTAAAAGTTTACTGCCTTTTTGCTTATTGGACAGAGGACTGCACACGTGGGCAGAGGGTTTTCGTGTGGATTGTGCCTGTGAGGCTGCGTACACACAATCGGTCCAACCCGATGAGAATGGTCCGACGGACCGTTTTCATCGGGTCACCGCTGAAGTGGCCTGATGTGCGTACACACCATCAGTCCAAAATCCGATCATGTCAGAACGCGGTGACGTAGAACACAACAACGTGCTGAAAAATGAAGTTCAATGCTTCCAAGCATGCGTCGACTTGATTCTGAGCATGCGCGTATTTTTGGTCCAATGCTTTTGCGTACTAACCATCGTTTTGGTCCGATGGTCAGGCATCCATCGCACCGATTTTAAAGCAAGTTTTAAAACTTTGATCCGACGGACAACGGCCCGATGGGCCGTACACACGATCAATTTGGTCCGATGAACATGGCCTTAAGGCCAGTTTCATCAGACCGAACCGATCGTGTGTACGCGGCCTGAGTGCTTTAAAATGTGAAAGCCAACTATGAAGGCCCCCTCTTGCTCATTGAGCCCAGCTGAGAGACACAGAAAACTGAGGAAGAACTTACGTAACATCATCTCTGCTCTTTTATTTTATGCTTTGTGATATTCTTAGATTTCTACAGGGAGTGCAGAATTATTAGGCAAATTAGTATTTTGACCACATCATCCTCTTTATGCATGTTGTCTTACTCCAAGCTGTATAGGCTCGAAAGCCTACTACCAATTAGGCATATTAGGTGATGTGCATCTCTGTAATGAGAAGGGGTGTGGTCTAATGACATCAACACCCTATATCAGGTGTGCATAATTATTAGGCAACTTCCTTTCCTTTGGCAAAATGGGTCAAAAGAAGGACTTGACAGGCTCAGAAAAGTCAAAAATAGTGAGATATCTTGCAGAGGGATGCAGCACTCTTAAAATTGCAAAGCTTCTGAAGCGTTATCATCGAACAATCAAGCGTTTCATTCAAAATAGTCAACAGGGTCGCAAGAAGCGTGTGGAAAAACCAAGGCGCAAAATAACTGCCCATGAACTGAGAAAAGTCAAGCGTGCAGCTGCCAAGATGCCACTTGCCACCAGTTTGGCCATATTTCAGAGCTGCAACATCACTGGAGTGCCCAAAAGCACAAGGTGTGCAATACTCAGAGACATGGCCAAGGTAAGAAGGCTGAAAGACGACCACCACTGAACAAGACACACAAGCTGAAACGTCAAGACTGGGCCAAGAAATATCTCAAGACTTTTTCTAAGGTTTTATGGACTGATATAATGAGAGTGAGTCTTGATGGGCCAGATGGATGGGCCCGTGGCTGGATTGGTAAAGGGCAAAGAGCTCCAGTCCGACTCAGACGCCAGCAAGGTGGAGGTGGAGTACTGGTTTGGGCTGGTATCATCAAAGATGAGCTTGTGGGGCCTTTTCGGGTTGAGGATGGAGTCAAGCTCAACTCCCAGTCCTACTGCCAGTTTCTGGAAGACACCTTCTTCAAGCAGTGGTACAGGAAGAAGTCTGCATCCTTCAAGAAAAACATGATTTTCATGCAGGACAATGCTCCATCACACGCGTCCAAGTACTCCACAGCGTGGCTGGCAAGAAAGGATATAAAAGAAGAAAAACTGATGACATGGCCTCCTTGTTCACCTGATCTGAACCCCATTGAGAACCTGTGGTCCATCATCAAATGTGAGATTTACAGGGAGGGAAAACAGTACACCTCTCTGAACAGTGTCTGGGAGGCGGTGGTTGCTGCTGCACGCAATGTTGATGGTGAACAGATCAAAACACTGAGAGAATCCATGGATGGCAGGCTGCATGAGTGTCCTTGCAAAGAAAGGTGGCTATATTGGTCACTGATTTGTTTTTGTTTTGTTTTTGAATGTCAGAAATGTATATTTGTGAATGTTGAGATGTTATATTGGTTTCACTGGTAAAAATAAATAATTGAAATGGGTATATATTTGTTTTTTGTTAAGTTGCCTAATAATTATGCACAGTAATAGTCACCTGCACACACAGATATCGCCCTAAAATAGCTAAAAATAAAAACAAACTAAAAACTACTTCCAAAAGTATTCAGCTTTGATATTAATGAGTGTTTTGGGTTCATTGAGAACATGGTGGTTGTTCAATAATAAAATTAATCCTCAAAAATACAACTTGCCTAATAATTCTGCACTCCCTGTATGTTACTGTTATATTTTCTTCCTTTGCTTCTTTGAGCACTATTTTTATAGATACTATTGTTAGTATATCATTATCATTACTATTATTAGAGCTTTGATAGACTAGCTGATTAGATAATACAATAGGTATAATTTATAAAGAGGGAAGCCAAAACCACCCCCTATTTATTTCACCTTGCTAGTCACAACTCATTCTAACTGTACCCGTCATACAATCCACTGCATTTACCCAAAACCTTTTTACTGTATATCCTCTGCCATCCATACAAAAGCAAATAAAAAGTCTTGAGGGAACTGTTTTTTTTTCCTTTAGAAAGGTGACTTTCCAGTCTGGCGAAAGTATGAACATGGCAAAAATTAAGGACAAACTGAGGACACAGACAGTGGGCAGTGAGTAAGATCAGGTTCTCTGATTTAGGAAGCATTCCATGGCTGAATGCGAAGGATTATTGCCTGTGAAGGGAGGACAAGAATAATATTACATTAAATATATATATATATATATATATATATATATATATATATATATATATCTTGCAGCCAGAATAGAGAATCACATACAAAAGAGTTCATCTGGACCATATCAAGATGACATTAACCATTTATCTGAGTTACTGCTCTGATCCTGCATCAATGTGACCATACATGCCTGGCCTTACTATATAGTTAATGGCCCGGATTCACAAAGGAATTACGCCGGCGTATCTCCAGATACGCCGCCGTAATTTCAAATGTGCGCCGTCGTATCGTTGCGCCGATTCCCAAAGCAAGTTACACCGAAAAACATGGCTTCAGTCGTCCGGCGTAACTTGCCTACGCCGGCGTATCGTAAGCGCATAGTTACACTGGACGCATTCGGCGTTCCTATTAAAAATATGCAAATGAGCTAGATACGCCGATTCACAAACATAGCAGGCGTATGACCGGTGCAAAGTTATCCCTGCTATATGAGGTGCAGGCAATGTTAAGTATGGACATGGGAACAGCGTCGAATTGTACGTCGTTTATGTCGTTTGCGTAAGTCGTACGCGAATAGGGCTGTGCATAAGTTACGTTCACGTCGAAAGCATTGAGTATTTGCGACGTGATTTTGGAGCATGCGCACTGGGATACGTCCATGGACGGCGCATGCGCCGTTCGTTCGGACCCTCATTTGCATGGGGTCACGGCTCATTTTACTACAACACGCCCACTGCCTGGCTACTTTGAATTATGCGCACTTACTCCGGCACATTTACGATACGCCGCCGTAACTTAGGACGCAAGTGCTTTGTGAATACAGCACTTGCCTCTCTAAGTTGCGGCGGCGTAGCGTAAAGAAGATATGCTACGCCCGCACAAAGATAAGCCGCCCTACGTGAATCAGGGCCAATATATCTGTGATTATAGGAAAGAATTAATTTTCTGATTATTTTGTAGCATGTAGTCAGTTCACTTTTTGGGAGATGCTAGATAGTTCTATCATCCACCTTTTATATGTATGGAAGTATGGAAGAGCCCTGGGGCCATCATAAAAAAAAAAAATACAAAATTCTCAGATTAAAAGTCAGAATTCTGAGATTAAATCTCAGAATTCTGAGATTAAATCTCAGAATTCTGAGTTTCAAAGTCAGAATTCTGAGTTTCAAAGTCAGAATTCTAAAATTTAATCTCAGAATTCTGACTTTGAAACTCAGAATTCTGACTTTGAAACTCAGAATTCTGAGATTTAATCTCAGAATTCTGAGATTTAATCTCAGAATTCTGACTTTGAAACTCAGAATTCTGACTTTGAATCTCAGAATTTTGTATATTTTTTTTTTTATGATGGCCCCAGGGCTCTTCCATATATATGCATCTCAGACATACAAATAAAAAATAAAACACACACATAAAGAATTAAAACCGAAAAATTATACCTCTGAAAGCAAAGCCCACTTTTTTTTAGAGGAAAGATTGCAGCCCAAAGGGAACAGTTTAATCTAAAGTAAGGACCCCATCAGCAACATAAATCCAATATATAACATATAGAAGAAAAAAAGATCGCGCTAAAAAATTTTTTATAAATGAAATAAAGTCCATAAAACAATATATTCAGGTAAACATTGATTGGGTAAAGTTTGTGAGCAATGTATTCAGGTGAAAGTTAATCACAGAAAAAACACAGTCCACCAAAGGAAAAATCATGGGTAATCTTCACCAAGTGAAAAGCCGTTTCACACTAAACCAGTGCCAGAAAGATGAGAACCTCCACCAATATGGTATTTATACTCTTACCAGATAAGAATGATCCCTGGTTAAAGGAGATCATATACAGCGTGGTAAGAGCCTGGGATCGAAGATAGCCGGGACGGTCAGTATCCTTATTATGTGAATGGCACTCCCAAATGATTAATCCGAGGGTATCAAGGTCAACAATAAATCCAACACCATCAGGACAAAGTGTGAGGAATTCCGCTAATATTTTTTTGTATAGGTCTCTTTTAGGGGTGAAGTGGGTGTAAGTGCTACTGGCAGTATCGCGGTCACCTACTGTAGTGTCCCCACTGTAAAATTTCAGGGCAGGTCTTAAACAGGAAGGGGTGTGACCTTTCGGTCTTCCACGGGTTACTGAAGACTTGGGTTTTCACGCAAGCCTTCCCTGCGTAGCCTTTCTCTTCCTCCCTTTCTGCCACTCTGTGCTGCTTCTGGTTCCTGGGTCCTCTTTTCCCAGGAACTCTGCTTTGCGCGTCGGGACCCTTCTGGGTAAGACCACGCTATATTAAGATACCTCTCAACTCAACCTTGACAGAAAGGGGTGGATCATATTTAAATTAGGGGTTGCACGAGTTTAGTCAGGCCTAGGGCAGAACAAAACCTAAATACACCACTGCCCGCAACAGATTACACCATAGGAGAAGCGCTCTCCCTGGGGGTTCACTTTGAGGGCGAGCTCTCGAGTCATTCGTTCGTCCATAGCCGCCGAATGTATGACTCGGTCCCGCACCCGGTGCCCGCTTTGGATTTGATTGACAGCAGCGGGAGCCAATGGTTGGGCTGCTATCAATCTACCCAATCAAGAGCCGGGATCTCGTGGAGAGGGGGACAGCGCATCATCACAGAGGGAAATTTGGAGCTCAGGTAGGGCCGGTGACTGCAAGGTATTTTTTCACCTTAATGTTATATCTTCTTTCCCCCCCCCTAACATTCATGCATGAGCAATTCAAAATTTTGAGAGAACTGCTGATTTTATTTTCTTTTGAAAGGTTATTTTCTAAACTGGTGAAGGTATGAACATGGCAGGCACTAAGGACAAATCGAGGACACAGACAGTGGGAAGTGAATAAGAGCAGGCTTCTATACAAAGTGAGTTCTGTGATTTAGGAACTATTCCATTGCTGAATACAAAGGGTTCTTGGTCGCAAAGGGAAATCGAGAATTATTATATAAAAATAACCAGATATCTTGTAGCCAGAATAGAGAATCACGTGCAAAAGAATGCATCTGGAATATGTCTAGAAGACATTAAACATTAGACATTAAACATTTACCAATAAACATTAGACGTTAAACATTTACCTGAATAATTGCTCTGATCCTGCATCAGTATGGCCATACATGCCTGGTCTACCTATATGATCTACTTATCTGTAATTATAGGAAAGATTTTTTAATTTTGTGGCATTTAGTTAGTTTACTTTTGGGGAGATGCTGAAGGATTTTTTAATCTGCTTTTTATATACACATCTTCCTTAGGATTGTGGCAATAACTCTTATGTTGAGTTCCTAGTTTTGCTTACCTGCTACAACTACACTGAGGTGACCTCAGCTTAAAGGTTTTGAAGGTGTAGTGCCCTTTGTAGCCCTTCCTTTGGTAAAGAAATGGGTGGAGATTTTTTAATACAAGAATGTCGGCTTACTGAAAAGTAGGTCCATGTCCAGCATAGTATGTACTAAATATTTGTTTGCGGCTCCTTTCACATGAATTACTGCATCAATGAGGCAATCAGGCAGTTGCACTGCTGAGGTGTGATAGAAGCCCAGGTTGCTTTGATAGCGGCCTTCAGCTTGTCTCCATAATATCCTTGACAATACCACTCAGATTCTCTATGTGGTTTAGGTCAGACAAGTTTGCTGGCCAATCAAGCAAAGTGATACCATGATCATTAAACCAGGTATTGTTACTTTTGGCAGTGTAGGCAGGTGCCAAGTCCTGCTGGAAAATAAATCAGCATCTCCATAAAGATGGTCAGCAGAGGACCAACAGTGGACCAACACCAGCAGATCACATGGCTCCCCAAATCATCACTGACTGTGGAAACTTCCCACTGGACCTTATTCAATTAGGATTCTGTGCCTCTCCACTCTTGCTCCAGACTCTGGGACCTTGATTTCCAAATGAAATGCACATTTTTCCACGGTAAGTGATGATTTGTGGTATATAAATGCCTCTTTTCCCCTTTTTCATAAGTGAAGACATTCCCTCTGTTCTCTTCTGTATAAGAGCTGGGGCAGGAGAAACAACAGCACACTTATCATCCCAGTAAAAGGCTGTGCGGGGAGTGTGTCAGAACAAGTTTGATCATTGGAGGAGAGCAAACTGATTTCCCAGGTTAGCTAGAGAACTGACCAGACTGTACTCTCCTGCTTAGTGTAGTCAGTTTTTAACAGGAAAGCAGAAGGACAGGCAGGAACACCAGTGATTTCACATAAAAGAAACAATACAAAGAGAACATGTACATGGCACATATCAGGAACAAGAAATGCTGGGGTAACAAATACTTTAATGATAGAGTAAAGGGGGGATAGTCTGTGTAGAGGTAGGTAATTGAGGAGATAGTTGCAGTAGTCCAGGTGGAAAATAAGAGAATTATTAAATTCTTACTTTCTATCATTATTATTGAAGAAATATACATTGAGAAACAGCATCAGACAGTACAAAAGCCAGAGGCCTGGCACATATTGTCAAAAACAATGGCAAGCTAACAGAAAATGATGTCTAGGAAAGATAGTCCGAAAACGAAACAATATCATTTTTATGCCTCCCCAGGGTTAAAGCTAGGCAGATCATAAGTTGAGCAGACACCTGGATGTTCGGGTTCGGTGGGTTCAGCCGAACTTCGAAAAAAAGTTTGGGTTCAGGACCCGAACTTGACCCGAGTTGGAGCGGGGAGCCGGATCAAGAGTATTTTTATTAATAAAGGACTTTTTTCTACGGTGTGTGTGTGTTTTTTTTACAAGAATTTACACTTCCTTCGTGAAATGGTAGGAGTACAGTGTACCCTATTACCAATTTACATAGGTGGGGGGGCAGGATCTGGGGGTCCCCTTTGTTAAAGGGGTCTTCCAGATTCTGATAAGCCCCCCGCCCGCAGACGTCCACAACCACCGGGCAAGGGTTGTGGGGATGAGGCCCTTGTCCCCATCAACATGGGGACAACCTCCCCATGTTGAGGGCATATAGACTGGTACGGTTCAGGAGAGGGGGGGCGCACTCTGTCCCCCCCTTTTTTCTGTGGCCGGCCAGGTTAACGTGCTCAGATAAGGGGTCTGGTGTGGATTTTTGGGGGAACTCCACGCTATTTTTTTTTAAATTTGGGGTGGAGTTACCCTTAAAATCCACACCAGACCTGAAGGGTCTGGTATGGATATTTGGGAGGAACCCCCACGTAATTTTTTTTTAAATTGAAGGTGGGGTTCCCCTTAATATCCATACCAGACCTGAAGGGCCTGGTAATTGAATTTGGGGGGGCCCCCACGATTTTTTTTTACTTTTTATGAAGGAATCCTCTCTGAATTGCCGACAATTCATTATAGCCACAAAGCCGCTTTTAAATTACTTTTTTTCCTTTCAGAAATTGCACTTTGTGCAGTGCCATTACATAGCCGAACTCTGAACCCAAACCCGAACTTTCAGCAAATTATTCGGATTCGGGGTCGGGTCCAAAAACAAACAAAGTTCGGTACGAACCCGAACTTTACAGTTCGGGTTCGCTCAACCCTAATCATAATATAGATTTTCTTTTTTTAGTAAGTTTAAAACTTAAGTATGAAAACCTACTCCATAGTTCTAACTACTGAGCAAAGAAACTGACAGGGTTTTCAACCTTATCAAATTACAGGGCACTGCCCTGAATACAAAAAAAAACAAAAAGGACAGAAAAAGAAGAAAAGCAACAGGAGGAAAGAATCCCGTGAGCTCCTCCAATCTTCACTGTAATATCTTCCTCAAGCATCACCCCCGCTTCTCTGCTGGGTCCCTAGCTTGGCACTCAAGATACTTCTCAAGCTTCACCTTCACTGGCTGGGTCCCTGGCTTGACACCTGCTGAAGTTTCCCAATTCTTCACCGTCCCCGGTTGGTGAGAATACTGCTATGATACTTGCTTTAGCTACTCACAGTGGTCCCTGGTCAAAAGGTGGATGGTCCTTTAGTGGCAACAGCTTCCCATCTACCTCTGACCATGATAGGTTCTCCGGCTGGCACAACCGTCACTTTTGGTTGACTGCAAGCTGCTCTCTTGCTTCTGGATAGGCCCTTAGACAGCCAGATGTCCCAAGGATAGGCCTCAGGCTCTGGCCTAGCAGCCTGAGGCAACACAACACATGTCCACACAGACAGCCATCCAGGTGGCACCGAACCCCGGATCACCTGACCTCACCCAAATAAATAGGCTCTCCCAGCAGACCAAGGGACCCAAGAAGATCCCTGCCTATTGGCTGAGATACCCCATCTATTCCTAATATGTCCTTGCAATGCCCTTGTCTTATCTAATGCCACTAGATACCCAGTCATCTAATGCAGAAATTCCAGAATTAGAGTGAAATCAATTGATCTCTAACAATAGGCCAAGGTACGCTTTCTACAAACCATAGGGGTTGTTTATATTAATTAATAGGAAGTGACCTTGCAGTCCTCCTCTTCATTTTACTGTACCTTTAGGTTGTAGGTGTTGTATTATGAAATTCTGTGTTCTCAGGCCCTCTTAGGAACGGCCTTAATTGTCACTTATAAACACAGAGATCCATGTCCTGTCAGGGGAGAGAGGAGACCGATCTGTGTCCCTTGTACATAGGGACACAGCATCGGTCACCTTCCCCAGTCACCCCCCCCCCTCCCCCCACAGTTAGAACACAATTTAGGGTACACATTAACCCCTTCCTCTCCCCCTAGTGTTAACCCCTTCAATGCCAGTCTCATTTATACAGTATGTCAGCGATGCAGGGGCACGCTCGCGCGCCCCCCAGTGGCCTGGCGAATCACAGGCCGTAAAAACACGGCCACACTAGAAAGTTGTTCTTTAAACATAATCCAAGATGCCGTTTGTCTATATGGAACGGGCTATGGTGAAATATCAGCCAACATTAGCCTTTGCTTAGACTGAAGCAGGTACTGGTCCTGGTTTGTATAATAAAGCAATGAAAGGTTGTTGGGGAACCAGAATCCCTGAGACTTTTCGTATGAATGCAAATGCCTTGTTCCAAGAGCCCTCTAGCTTTGGGCTCTCTTTCCATATATAATACATAGTACCAAATGATTGACATCCGTGGAAACAGAGGGGCGAGGAAGTCAGGTACAGCTTCGACAGGTGGACAGGCAGGGCATTACACCTGTAAGGGGCCCGATGGTTAGTGGCGTAGCTAGGGTATGGCAGCCCAATGGCAAGTGCCATGGGCGCCATGGGGAGATGGGCGGCAAAAAGCCACCCCCCACACGAAAAAAAACACACCCATCCTCCCGCGGCCGCCTCCTGCACTAATGTGGCTCTCGGTGCCACGGCCAGTCTTATGTAGCACGGTGCCGACACAGCAATTTGCTAATATTTCTACTTGGCCTTGGGGAGGGGAGTGACAGGTGCCCCCATGGTGGCCGATGACTGGCCAGACCGGATCCATATGTGCAGCATCATCTTTTTCCCAGAGTGGTGGGCACAGTGGCTGCGTTTGCTGGGCACAGTGGCTGTGTTTGCTGGGCACAGTGGCTCTATTTGCTGGGCACAGTGGCTGCAATTTTTTTTGTTTGTTTTTCAGTTTGTTTGCACTCCCCCCCCCCCCCAAAAAAATTTTTTTTAGCACCAGCCGCCAGTGGTCCCCAGTGTCCCTCTGTCCTCATCACACTGCGTCCCTCCCTGTCCCTGGTTATCCGAAAGATGGGTTTCAAATGTTTTGACAGTTTCAGTGCTTGCCATAGGCGCCATTTTGACTAGATACGCCTCTGCCGATGGTCCCCAGGGGCCCAGTTGCCCCCCCTTTTTTTTGTCTAACCCCCCTTAAGCAACTCGTGGCAGTTGACTTTGTTTTGTTCGTCAGCACCATCCCCCTCCCCATTCCGCTTATCATCTCGCAGCAGGAAAAGAGAAGAGATGACACTTTCGTTACCACAACCCCACCCGATTATCATCTCACGGCACGAGAGAGGAGGGCCCCCTCCGGTTCTCTGCTCCAGGGGTGCCCTGATGGCTGCCCTGTGGATGGGTACCAAATACCATCTGGTCACTAATACCTAGACATTTTCTTCTACTAGGGAAATATTCAGTAAACCCTAAGGCCGCGTACACACCACTAAATAAATCCGATCAAAACGGTCTGACAGATGGTTTTGATCGGATTTGTCGGATTTGTCTGCTGGGCTATTTTGGTTTGAAACATCACCGTCACCAGGAAGTAAAATACTTCCACGCATGTGTCAAATCCATTTGACGCATGTGCGGACAGATATGTCCACTGGTTAGTGTACTAACCAGCAGACATGTCGGACGGACGGGTTCCCAGCAGGCAGATTTTAAAGCATGCTTTAAAATTTGTCTGCTGGAAAAACCTGTCTGTCCACCCGTACACACGATTGAATTTGTCTGCTGAAACGGTCCGTCGGATAAATTCGATCGTGTGTACGCGGCCTTACATGCCAAGTGGATCAGTGGAAGGAAGAGTGACAATGCTCTACATCTCTCCCAGAGGCCAAATCCGAGTCTCATGCCCCCATATATGGGATTTGTCGGTGGAGACTCAAATATTTTAGCCAATTACTTCTTAGTTGAGCTGTAAGTTTTCTGACAGTGAATATTAGTACAAAGTTTTTAGTGGCAAAATTATTAACTCCAGCATTTATCTCCTCCTCCCTCTCCAGGACTGCTTACTAATACATATATATATATATATATATATATATATATATATATATATATATATATATATATATATATATATATATATATATATATTACACAGTATATAAGTGTAATTTAGTAACAGTTTCATATTAATCTGATAACTGAATCTAAATGCCCCCGTTTTCTTCTCCCTGACTCAGCGATCATGCAGAAATAAATGAAATGGAGTGCTTGGATTAGTGGGCATGCAGTCCCTGAGTCTGACCTTTGCTGGATGGAAATACATTTCTATGTTGGCTTAGGAAACTGTTGAAATACACAGAGCATTGCTGCAGAGGAGTCTATACATTGTACAGCATGTATGCACTTATCAAGTCCATCTCTCCAGAGACCACTCTCCAAGGCTGCCTTGCCGTCTGTTCTGCTCTTCTCACCACTTCTCTTCATCCTACATATGCCCTCCAGTACTGACCTTGTCAAGGTCAAGATAAATTGAGGCACATTTTGACAGATAATGCTTCCATCAAATGATAGGAGTTTCATGGAGGAGCTTGTTAATATGTGGCTGCTCAGCAAAGTCTTTAAGAGAGTAGATAAGAGATAGAGAAAATGGTAGGCTATACCCAGGGTGGAAAAAAGCCATTGTGGTAAAAAAGACATTAATTTGACAACTTAAGTGCTGTATATACAGTACAGACCAAAAGTTTGGACACACCTTCTCATTCCAAGAGTTTTCTTTATTTTCAGGACTATGAAAATTGTAGTCACACTGGAGGCATCAAAACTATGAATGAACACATGTGGAATTATATACATAACAAAAAAGTGTGAAACAACTGAAAATATATGTCATATTCTAGGTTCTTCAAAGTAGCCACCTTTTGCAGCAGACACATCTCTAGAACAACTGTTAGGAGGAGACTGTGTGAATCAGGCCTTCATGGTACAATATCTGCTAGGAAACCACTGCTAAAGAAAGGCAACAAGCAGAAGAGACTTGTTTGGGCTAAAGAACACAAGGAATAGACATTAGACCAGTGGAAATCTGTGCTTTGGTCTGATAAGTCCAGATTTGAGATCTTTGGTTCCAACCACCGTGTCTTTGTGCGACGCAGAAAAGGTGAACGGATGGACTCTACATGCCTGGTTCCCACCGTGAAGCATGGAGGAGGAGGTGTGATGGTGTGGGGGTGCTTTGCTGGTGACACTGTTGGGGATTTATTCAAAATTGAAGGCATACTGAACCAGCATGCCTACCACAGCATCTTGCAGCGGCATGCTATTCCATCCGATTTGCGTTTAGTTGGACCATCATTTATTTTTCAACAGGACAATGACCCCAAACACACCTCCAGGCTGTGTAGGGGCTATTTGACCAAGAAGGAGAGTGATGGGGTGCTGCGCCAGATGACCTGACCTCCACAGTCACTGGACCTGAACCCAATCGAGATGGTTTGGGGTGAGCTGGACCGCAGAGTGAAGGCAAAAGGGCCAACAAGTGCTAAGCATCTCTGGGAACTCCTTCAAGACTGTTGGAAGACCATTTCAGGTGACTACCTCTTGAAGCTCATCAAGAGAATGCCAAGAGTGTGCAAAGCAGTAATCAAAGCAAAATGTGGCTACTTAGAAGAACCTAGAATATGACATATATTTTTTTGTTATGTATATAATTCCACATTTTTGAATTCATAGTTTTGATGCCTTCAGTGTGAATCTACGATTTTCATAGTCTCTTGGAATGAGAAGGTGTGTCCAAACTTTTGGTCTGTACTGTATTTCATGCACAAATAAAGTCAAGGCCGAATTCTCCATTTGGCGTCTTTTATCAATACGTATGGACATCTCATATAAGCTTGTAGGCAGATGCAGCTAGCTAGTCTGTCACTAAGTGGCTTTGTGCCAAAACAGTGTCTAATTACAGCCATTTTATCAGGTGCCCTCCTGCAGTAATGGAATGGGCGAGTATGTGGCCAGTTATAAGCCAGGTTGGAAAGAGGCCAAGTGCATGGGAGCCAAGCATCCCACACCAGAGAATATGTAACCAACACGTGGAGTCTCTGTACAGGGCAGGAGGCCAATGAACAGACTTCCTGACCCTTATGGCCTTGCAATGCCTTGCTTTGTGCACTTGTGCACAGTCATGTTGGAAAAGGAAGGGACCATCCTCAAACTGTTCCCACAAGGTTGGGAGCATGAAATTGTCCAAAATGTCTTGGTATGCTGACACCTTAAAAGTTCCCTTTACTGCAAAAGGCAAGGTCCATAAAGACATGGATGAGCGAGTTTAGGGTGGATGAACTTGACTGGCTTGCACAGAGGCCTGACCTCAATCCGATAAAACACCTTTAGGATGAATTAGAGTGAAGGCTGCAAGCCAGGCCTTCTCGTCCAGCATCAGTGCCTGACCTCACAAATGTGCTTCTGGAAGAATGATCAAACATTCCCATAGACACACTCCTAAGCCTTGTGGACAGCCTTCTCAGAAGAATTAAAGCTGTTATAGCTGCAAAGGGTGGACTAACTCAATATTAAACCCTACGGACTGGGATGTCATTAAAGTTCATGTGCGTGTACAGGCAGGTGTTCCAAAACTTTTGACAATATAGTGTAGTTGTGTAGTGTAGTTGTTTATAACATGCACATGTTTATCTTTCAAAAAAAGTCTTTCCCAGTGCTAAAACTTTTATCCAAATCTAAATTGCTGCATTTGTAAATTTTGAAAGCCAGTATAAAGGAATAGTGATGGTAAAAAAAGCACTCGTGGGTTTAGCTAATCGTCTTCTGTTTGTCCTATGTGCCTACATACTAATAGGTGTCTCCAATTTCCATCTCAAAAAGTTGGGATGTATGAAAACTCAAAAATTGGTCCAGTCAGTAAATTTCACTTTGGGAGACTGGCAGTAATAATATAGTATCAGAAATATACAATGTTGGGGTAACAGGTTTAACCTTGGGTGATGCCTGAACGAAAAATTCTCCATCTCTCTGGAGAAAAAGAAGCAGATACAGTCAGAAGCGCTGCGATCCCTATAAGGCCGCGTACACACGATCAAATCTATCTGCTGGAAACGGTCAGCCTGATTCGACCGTGTGTTCGGGCGAGCCAACGGATTTGGCCACCCGACAGATTTCAAAGCATGCTTTGAAATCTGTCGGCTGGGAACCCGTCCGCCCGACATGTCTGCTGGTACGCTAACCAGCAGACATGTCTTCTCGCACACGCGCCGAATGGTTTCGACGAATGCCCGGAAGTGTTTTACTTCCTGGTGCGATGACGTGGCAGCGTCAACGTCACCGCCATGTCACCGCGCCGTCTGGCGGCAGGGATTTTGGTTTGATTGTGTGTACACGATCAAACCAATACGTCCCCAGCAGACAGATTTGTTCAAATCGGTCGGCCCGACCGATTTGAACAAATCTGTCTGCTCGTGTGTACGCGGCCTAAGAGGTAATAAATAACTAGAAGTGTTGTACTTTACTAATCATCTATACATATAATAGAGCTGCACGATTCATTGGCAAGAATCGTTATCGCAATTTTTTCCCCGTTGCGATCTTGACAAAGTATTTCCCGATCTTTTGTATGCAGAGAATTCTCACTGCTTGTTAAAAGTCTGGGCAGTCTGCCAAGTTTTACAACATTATTTATCAGTGGAATGTTAAGTCTAAACATTGTATCAATTTGTCTTTTACATCAAAGGAATATCTGTGTGTAAATTGAGAAAGTTTAACCACTTAAACACTAAACCTTTTTCTGACATTTGTTGTTTTCAAGTTAAAATCATTTTTTTTGCTAGAAAATTATTTAGAACCCCCAAACATTATATATATATATATATATATATATATATATATATATATATATATATATATATATATATATATATATATATATATATATATATTTAGTAGAGACTCTAGAGAATAAAATGGTGGTTGTTTCATATATTTATGTTACACTTTATTTACGCAGTGGTCTTTCAAATGCAACTTTTTTTGGAAAAAAATACTTTCAGGGCGCGCACACACGATCAAATTTATCTGCTGAAACCGGTCAGCAGACAAATTCGATCGTGTGTACGGGCGGACAGACAGGTTTTTCCAGCAGACAAATTTTAAAGCATGCTTTAAAATCTGTCTGCTGAAACCCGTCCGTCCGACATGTCCGCTGGTTAGTACGCCTAACCAGCGGACAAAAATCTCCCGCATGCGCCGAATGGATTCGGCGCATGCGTGGAAGTATTTTACTTCCTGGAGTGGTGACGTGGTGGCGTCAATGTCACCGCCGCGTCACCGCGCTGTCTGTCGGCAGGGATTTTGGTTTGGTCGGACCGATTCATCGGACATATCTCCTCGTGTGTACGCGGCCTAATGGATACATTTAAAAAAAAAAAAACAACCTGTAAAGCTAGCCCAAACTTTTTTTGTATAATATGAAAGATTTTTACGCTGCGAGAATCGTGATCTTTATTCTAAGCAAAAAAAATCGCGATTCTCATTTTGCCCAGAATCGTGCAGCTCAAACATGTAACAAAGAAAAATATATCTGAAGATAGCTCTGCTTTGATGCAATTGTCCAATATATTGCCTATACCTCAGCATTGGAAGCCAAACGAGAATGCATACATTAAAATGAGCTATGTGAATGGGAGGACAGGTCTGACAGAATGTCGGTTTTGTAATTTGCATGTTGTCCAATTCTGGCTGCTCTATTTCATATTTCTGGGGCCGCCTGCATCCCCTCAAAAATTATTTTAATGAACACGTCCCCAAATCCAATTCTCAGGAGTAACCAGGACAACCCGTTTTTAAATGTCTTTCTAGTTAACACAAAATGAATCAATTAACAGAGACCTAATTACCACAGGGAGATTGTGATTTGCTGTGTGTTATTCCAAAGCCTGGCCTGTCTATTGCTCTGGAGCAATGAAAAGAACAACCTTGTATAAATGCACAGAGAAAATATGTCCCCAGGCTGAAGTGTCAGCTCCTGGCTCAATAGCGCCATCTTCTGGATCCCATGTAAAGGCTCTAATCACAGAAGGTTGCAGCTCATCAAGATTCTGCTGGAGCTCTCCAGCACCTGTGTTGCTGAATTAACTCTTTTTATTTTTATGGCAGTTTCCTGCAAATGCACAGTCCACAGAGTGGCTCAGGTTAAGCCAATGGGAGTCCGCTTTTTTTATTGCTAGGGGAGAGGGTGAAGTGATGCTAGCTTATGTGCATCTGGATATACAGCAATATATAGCACAGGGCGTGAGCTGGCCTCCTGCCAGACTGCAGCCTTATCTGCATTTTATCTGCAATGCATCAGTTGCTGAGGTGCAGGCCCCTATTAGCCAGGGAGGCAGACTCAAACTCTTCTATGGAATACATGTATTGTATAGAAATGTAAAAACATCATGTAGATACATTTTTTTTTACATTAAAGGGGTTGTAAAGGTAAACAAAATGTTTCCTAAATAGCTTCCTTTACCTTAGTGCAGTCCTCCTTCACATACCTCATCCTTCCATTTTGCTTTTAAATGTCCTTATTTCTTCTGAGAAACCCTCACTTCCTGTTCTTCTGTCTGTAACTCCACACAGTAGTGTGAGGCTTTCTCCCTGGTGTGGAGTGTCGTGCTTGCCCCCTCTCTTGGACTACAGGAGAGTCAGCACACTCTCTATGTTGCAGATAGAGAAATGAGCTGTGTGTCAGTGGGCATCCTGACTCTCCCGTAGTCCAAGGGAGGGGGCGAGCATGACACTCCACACCAAGGAGAAAGTCTTGCATTACTGTGTGGAGTTACAGTAATGGGGAAAAAACTGTACCTTTACAACCCCTTTAAAAAGTAGTAAATCGGGTCACTAGAATCTCATATGGTTGAACATGCTAATGTAGATTTGTTAGTTAAATTAGGTAATTAAAGCACCACACCACTACTAAAAGGTGCATACGACCTTATTCAAAAAAAAAGGCCCGGGGGACATTCCAAGAAAGGATTGTCCCCCTGACTTTTAGTACAATAAAGCTGCATCTGAACCTTTTAGCAGTAGTATGGAAATTTACTTTTAATTTTTTTTGAATATAAAAGGGTAAACTCTAAACCAGTATTTCACATGATGTTGATGCTAGTAAGATGCCTCAACCACTGGCTCTGTAGCTAGGGTGACCAGACATCCCCGCTTTCTGGGGACGGTCCCCGGATTGAGGACACTGTCCCCGGACCAAGTCTGTCCCCGGTTTTGTCCCCGGATTGGATTTGAACAGGGACTGGGGCAATTTCAAAGACAATCAATGCAGAATAATAACATAAAAAAAAAATTACACCCTTTCCCACTGCTCCGCTCCTACTAGCTTAGGGGGGGTGTATTTTTTCCATTATCTGGTCAGAGCGGAGGGAATATTTCTTCAGTTTCGGGCACATTCCCATTCCACTCCTCTCACATGTTCTTCTGTTTGACTCAAGTCCCCGCCAGCCGCCTGCCTGCTTATCTCCTTGCCTGTCCTGGTGAAGTGATCTTCCTCCGCTTCCCACCCAGTAGTGGCCGGGGCCCAGAGAGTAAAATTTAAGAGGCTGTAAGGCGGGCGGCGGTGGCAGCGATGGGCAGAGAGAGGCAGCTGTGCTCAGCTGATGGTGTTCATTAGGTACAGAGGGGAAGCGGGTGCTTCAACACAGGTGTGCTTTGGCGGTGTCTGTAATAGACTACATTGCACTTTGTCTGTCTCTCTGGCTTATTGGTCATAAATTAACAAATTCAGTATCCAGCAGCCATGTTATGTGACACACTGTTACAGAGCCAGCCAAAGCCATGATAGAGTGCCTGCTGCCTGTGTGTTATCATTAGACATGGGCAGACTGGAATATTTTGTTTTGTTTTTTCGTTTTTGTTTGGAAAATAAATTTATTTAGTTACTCCCGAAAATCGTTTTGATTTATTTCGTTTTTCGTTGGGGAATAGCTTTCGTCCGAAAATCCAATAATACTTGGTTTCTGTCGAATGGTCAAAAGAATATTCGACGGAACGTCGAATCTTTACGTCGAATCGTACATTTGTGTTCGAATATTCCGCCTACAAGAATTCTAATGTTGTATGACTAGTAATAATGTCGAATCTATTTTCTCATAAATTGAAATCTATTCTCTGTAATGTCGAATCTATTATTTCTATACTGTCGAATCTTTTCTCTATAATGTCGAATCTTTTCTCTATGATGTCGAATCTTTTTTCTATGATGTTGAATCTCTCTATATCAAATTTTTACCGCAACGAAAACGAAAATAAAGCATTTTTTTATGTCGGATCTTCTGGTTTTCGTTTATTGCGCTTTCGTTGAACGAAAAAAACTGATTTTCGGACGAAAATGCATTCTAACGAAAACGAATGCACATGTCTAGTTATTATAATGCAGGCAAGCTTAACCAGTTGCCAATCACCCGATTTGCTACTACAGGGCGGTCACACTGTATACACGTGATTCTGCATTTCTGGGTCCACTGGTACCCGCTGACCATTATGAACACAGGCAGAACGGTCGCCTGACTATGTAAACAAAGCAGATTGCCATTCTGTCAGCATGGAAGACATTGATCCTGTGTTCTTGCAGGTACAGGGATCTATGCCTTCCCTTAGAAAACACTTGTTAGGCACACATTTAGTCCTTTGATTGTCCTAGATGTTATCCCCTTCCCAGCCAGTGTCAGTAATACAGTGGCATATTTTTAGCACTGATCACTGTATTAGTGTCACTGGTTCCACAAAGTGTCAAAAGTGTCACTTAGTGTCCTATTGCCGCCATTACGATAAAAAAAAAAAAAATATGCCCTGGATTTAATTTAAAAAAATTACAAGTGACACGCTGAATCTGGAGGCAGCTGACTGTGGCAAGTGACATGCTGAATCTGGAGGCAGGTGACGGGGGCAAGTGACATGCTGAATCTGGAGGCAGGG
This sequence comes from Rana kukunoris, assembly GCA_029574335.1. Lineage (NCBI taxonomy): Eukaryota > Metazoa > Chordata > Amphibia > Anura > Ranidae > Rana > Rana kukunoris. The sequence continues at coordinate 472,020,803 of CM056051.1, read as the reverse complement.
GGCAGTAGCAAGTGACAGGCTGTAAAGTAGAAATATTGTACTTTCATTCTTGAGAGTAGATGCATAAATTGGGGCAGGCTTGTAGGGGCCCCATAGCATTACTTTTCCCAGGGGCCCATGATGCTATTAAGATGGCACTGGTGATAGCTGCTGCTCTCGTGCACAGCGCTTAATTGAGATCGGGCTCCAGTAAGTATTTAGGGGAGCTGAAAGTTTTTTTTACTTAAATGCAGAGAATTTATTAGGGTAAAAACCTTTACAACCACTTTAAATGAACACTAAAGTAAAAAAAATATTTTTTGTAAAACAACAAACATGTTGGGCTAGATTTAGGATGGAGAGCGTATCTTTGTGCGGGCGTAGCGTAGGAGATTTACGCTACGCCTCCGCAACTTTTACAGGCAAGTGCTGTATTCACAAAGCACTTCAAATTAGCAGGTAGGGGGCGTGTTTTATTTAAATTATCGTTGACCCCAGGTAAATGCCGTTTTTTTTAAACTGCGCATTGCGCCGGCTGTGAACGTATACCAGTGCGCATGCTCCAAATGACGTCGCAAATAGTCATTGAAAACGACGTGAACGTAATTTACGTCCAGCGCCATTCACGGACGAGTTACGCAAACGACGTAAAATTTAAAAAATTTGACGCAGTCCCGACGTCCATACTTAACATTGGCTGCGCCATCTTTTTGGTGGTTTATCTTTACGCCTGAAAACGCCTTACATAAACGGCGTATCTTTACTGCGACGGCCTGGCATACGTTCATGAATCAGCGTATCTAGCTAATTTACATATTCGACACGTAAATCGATGGAAGCGCCACCTATCGGCCAGCGTAAATATGCAACTAAGATAAGACGGCGTAATACAATTACGCCGCTCGTATCTTAGCTCAATCCCGGCATATCTTGTTTTCTGAATACAGTAAAAAGATACGCCGGAGCATCTTAGAAGTTACGCGGCGTATCTCGAGATACGCCAACGTAACTTCTTCTTGAATCTAGCCCGTTATACTTACCTCCACTGTGCAGCTAGTTTTGCAAAGAGTGTCCCTGAACCCTGTCTTCTGGAGTCCCTCGGCATCTGTCTCGGGTCCTCCTCGCAAGAGCTTTCCACCTTCATGCGAGAAGAAAGCTTTTGCGGCCGCGCTCCCGTGATACAGCGGTGGGCATAGCCGCTGACTGTATCACTCTGCCCCTCCCCCCTGGCGCGTCGTGTCATCGGATGTGATTGACAACAGCACAAGCCAATGGCTGCGCTGCTATCAATCCATCCAGCCTAGCCAATAAACGGCCAGGCTGGGAACCAAAGAGGATCACGGGGATGAGCACGGGACTTTCGAGGGGTGAGGTAAGTAAAACGGGGGTTGGGGGGGGGGCAGTACCATCGGATGTTTTTTCACCTTTATGCATAAGATGCATTAAGGTGAAAAAACATTTACCTTTACAACCACTTTAAGTCATTCACTTCTTTGCATAGTAAGGTCACGCTCCTACCGATTCCCTTTTTGCTCGGAGCAGATGTTCTATATAGGTCAGTTGATTTGAGGACAGAAGCGAATTAAGGACAATTGTGATGTTTAAATAACAGGAGTTTCATACAAATATGAAAGGTGTTTAGTACGATCTGAGTGCTGAAGATTGGACGGGCTTTGAAATTCAGGCTCACAATGTCTCCACGCTGTCAAGGTTATGGAATAAACTGTGCTCTGTTCTAATCATATTGATATTCTCAGAGTGGTTTTGCGGGACACAAATGGGTCTGATTAAATGGAGCCAAGTTAAAAAAAAACAGCAGAACCTTCCTCTGGAGGCAATTTATATCTTGCTGCAAGGGAGGGGCGCTGGTGTGATCAGCTGCCACTGTACAAGTTCTTCTCATGAAAGTTCATTTCATTTTCTTGATTGAAAGTGAAACGGGGGAGAACATGGTGTTACAGAGCACATATTATACATTTAAAATACTTTGCCATGCAAAATCCCCATTCCGTTATATGACAGCAAATCAATTTATGATCAGTATATCGTTTTTTATTTTTTTTTAAAAGTTCAGCTTTCTTAAAATCTTTGCAATATATACAGTGGTAGGATTCCTGTTAGTGAAAACTGGGCATTTCAGAGTCAGACTGGTATCACTGGGGCAGAGGGACCCATGCCACTAGGGGGCCCCATCAGAGTTGCCAGCCTCAGTAAAACCAGGCATAGTATGTAAAAATCTGTGTTTTAAAAAAAAATCCCAAGATTAAAGCTGCCCCGCCTCTCCAGTACCTTTTTAGTGTGTGTATGTGTATGTATACTGTGTGGCCCCATAATCTCCTATTGCCCGGGGGCCCCATAATCTCCAATTGCCCCGGGGCCCCATGAGTTGTCAGTCCGCCCCTGCACTGGGGTTTCCAATCAGAGCTACAGTTCCCATAATACCACATGTGCCCAGTTCAGCAGAGTTAGGGTAGGCAGCACTAAGCCCCAATATTTCTAAGTTGTGATCATTTTTTTCCTTATCCTCTGTACACCCTTTTGATATTCTTTGCTAAATTTAGCTAAAGAACTGTAGTGGGTCCAAGATGTTGGGATGAATCAGAAGACACTTTATAGTTGGGAAAAATTTGGTGGTCTAAAGTAGGTAATAGTTCATGGCAGCCAATTTTCTAGGGAACGGGGGGTGGCGCGTTCTGGGGCAGGATGGTGGTTGTGGTGGATGGGTTAGGGGATGGAAGCAGAGAAGCAATCCCACAGTGTCCTAAGTTCCCCCTTACATCATTGCCCCTACAGTGCAGTCCCCAGGGCTGATCCGCCCTCTAGGCTTACTATGCAAGCCGCTTAGGGCCCTGCTTCTCAACTTTAATCTTTAATGTGACATGTCATTTTGCCCCAACCCCCCGCTTCTCAACTTTAATGTGACATGTCATTTTGCCCCAACCCCCCGCTTCTCAACTTTAATGTGACATGTCATTTTCGGCAGATCACCCCTGCCAGCCCCCCCTCCGCTTCTCAACTTTAATGTGACATGTCATTTTCGGCAGATCACCCCTGCCAGCCCCCCCCTCCGCTTCTCAACTTTAATGTGGCATGTCATTTTGCTTAGGGCCCCAGGGAGGTCAGTATCGGCACTGGCCGTCCCCTTTACATTAATGTAACAGGGACTGCTTTGTAAAGGGGTCACTGTAATGTAAAGGGAACTGCATTGTAAAGGGGGCACTGTAATGTAAAGGGGGCACTGTGATATAAAGTGGACTGCACTGTAATGTTAAGGGGGGCTGTGATGTAAAGGGAGCACTAATATAAAGGTGACTACACTGTAACAGTACAATTACATTACAGGGCCCTGCAGTCCACCCCTCCCCTTCTTTTCTCTTTGTATCCCCTGCTCAGGACTCCTTCCTGCAAGGCAGAGGCTGTTAAAGAGGAAGTAAACCCTTACCCCATGGTGATTTGCATATGAATTAGGGTTTCCCGGGGCAGTCCCCAGATTGAGGACACTGTCCCCAGACCAAGTCTGTCCCCAGTTTTTTCCCGGATTGGATTTGAACAAGGGCTGGGGCAATTTCAGGGACAGTCAGTACAGAATTAATAAAAAAAAAATCTGAATTAATGAATCGTTTTTTTCCATTATCTGTGCCCCTCTCTGATGATCATGTGCTGGTCGGAGTGGAGGGAATATTTCTCCAGTTTTTGGTGCATGCCCATCAAGCTCCCATGTTCTTCTGCCTTGGCTCAAGTTTCGGCCAGCCACCTGCCCGCATATCTCCTTCCCTTCCCTGGCGGAGTGATATTCCTCCACTCCCCACCCAGTAGTAGCCGGGCCCGGAGAGTAAGACTGGCAGAGAGTCGCTGATTGCCGCCATTACTGGTAAAAAAAAAAAAAAATATGTCCCCGGTTTTATTTTTAAAAATCTAGTCACCTTAATATGAATGAACTGTTGACAAAATGTACGGTGGCAGAACCTTTGCATGACTCTGTACGTGGGGCAGTTAGATTAGGGTCAAAATGTGGCACAGTTCTGTACAGGACTCTTGGGAGGTTTGCTACATAGAGGTAATCCTCCTGTGCTGATGTTTCACCTTTCTGGGTTCTGTAGATTTTCTTTAAGCTTATGGGATTGATTGCTTTCAACTGATAATGGTAGGAGGATTCAGTAATTAGTTTGGGAAGGTCAACTCTACTTCAGTTATTAATATTTTTCTGACACAGCCAATCCTTGAGCAGTTACATTCAGACGCATGACTTAGGGAGATGATAAATGTTTGGTAGAACCTTTCCATAACTCTCTCCCCTGGGGAAAATGCCTGTGTAAAGAATTGTAGTCAGGACCTGGCAGGGATGGACTGGCCATTGGGACTACAGGGAGTTTCCCGGTGGGCCGATGGCTCAGTGGGCCAGCTTCAGTGACAGCGGACCATCACCCCCCCTCTGCACCTTTTGTCTCTCCCTCCCCGTAGCCCTCACCTGGGGGGAGCAAAAAAGCAGAGGGAGGACAAGAGAAGCAAAGAGGATGACAGAGGAGCATGGGGGAGGGGACAGACAGCTGACTCAACAGTTATGGCCTGGGAGTTTCTCACTTCTGCCTAATCTTGTCCCATTAGGGGGGGCACCAAACTGATTCTTTGCCCCGGGTGAAATAATGTCTAGCTTCCCCACTGGCACTGCCTATAAGAGTACCAGTACCAGCTGTTCTACTCTAATAAAGTAGAACGGCTAGTGAAGAGGAAGAGAGGGCTTGGGTGGCCGGGGGGTGCGGGAGTTGTCCGGCCGCCATGGGAGAGACCTGTCAAAGTGGGCCAGTCTGGATAAAGTCCAGGGCCAAACTTTTGTCCCAGTCCAGCCCTGGGGCCTGGCCTCAGCAGGAATTGTATTCAATGCATTTCAGTGGTCAAAAGCATATGTAGCACTACCCCCGAAGGAGCTGCTGGATTGTTTTGGGATCGGCAAATTAAGTTACCCCAGCTTGGTCTAGGGATGCACCAGAAGAACTAAGTAGTAAACAGAGGTCCACACAGTCAATAAAGATTTTCTCAATGCTTTAATTCCAGGCCAACATTAGTCAACATCAACTTTGGTGAAGATAGAATAGGTTGATGAGGGAAGAGAAACTTTTGATGTCAGGCCTGGATACACACAATGCAGATCAGCCCCTAGTAGCACAAATTTTCACACGTTGCCACTCCTATGAGACTGAGTGGGTAAGGTGTCCCCGGACAGGTGCCTCTCACACAGACCTGGCAGCTGAGGCGCCACCTTCGAATTTTAGCTGGGAGGAACGGGTCTCTCTCTCACAGGCCCAGATCTAGACCTCTGCCACAGGCCAGTTAATTTGGATAGACTAAATGTGCGAACAGAGTGAATCCTCCCAGTAATTTCTCAGCATAAGTCACCGGGTGACAGCAAAGCGTACCTGCCAGCATCCCGGGCACCGAATCCCCATCTGGGATTCTCTTAAGCTTCAGGAACCCAGTAGGTCACTGAGGTCCCTTGATTCTCGTCTCCAGCTGAGACTCAGGAAGGCCCAGTAACCTTGCCAGCTGGCCTGCACCGGCAGGGTCCATGGGCACGCACACCCTGAAGGTGGATGCCGCACCCCAAGTCTGTGACCCCGCGCACGTGAAGAAGAAGAACCCCGAAGACCCGACCTAGGTCCCAGATATACCCCCCCCCCCAGCATGCCCAGCGAGGAAAAACCTTCTCCAATTGGCTGCTGAGGAAGACTCCATCCGCCAGAAATCTTGGATAGAACATTTAGGCCTGCTGAAAGAGGGCACAATCCAGCCCATCTTGAAGAAACCTACCCTAGACCCCAAAGACCCTACTCACCGCCATCCCATAACAGGCCTAAACGTTCTATCCAAGATAATGGAGAAAGTAGTGGTACAACTGCTGCAACAGCATCTAGATACCCACAATCTACTTGATCCATTTCAATCGGGTTTCCGTCCCGGACACGGGACAGAAACAGCATTGCTCAAAATATGGGACGACGCTCTTGAGGCCCCAGACGAAGGAGAATCTTGTCTCCTGGTTCTGTTGGACCTAAGCGCAGCCTTTGATACGGTAGACCACAAACTGTTACTGACTCGGCTGGCTGAGGTAGCCAGAGTCACAGAAGGTGATCTATCATGGTTCTCCTCCTTTCTGGAAAACCGATCACAAACAGTGAAATTAGGACCTTTCACTTCTGAAAAATGCACGGTGTCATGTGAAGTACCTCAGGGATCCCCTTTATCGCCGGTGCTCTTCAACATCTTCGTCCTCTCTTTGAAATCATCAGTAGCCAACAACTACTTTATCACTCATACCCAGACGACACGCAACTGTATTTTCGCATCTGCAATAAAAAGGATCATCATCTCAGTTTAGAGAATTGTCTCTCTTTGATAGAAAAGTGGATGACTAGGAGTTATCTTAAACTCAAAAACTCCAAAACAGAACTCCTTCTGTTTCACACCAGTTGCAAGAGTCAACTGGCAACTACTTGGACACCCCCGCCCATTTTGGGCCAGATCATCTCCCCTAGCTCCAAAGTCAAAAGTCTCAAAGTCATCTTTGACACCTACATGACAATGGACGCACAAATAGGGTCAGTAGTCAGCGGATCTCACCATCTGCTGCGCCTACTACGTAGACTTATTCCGTTTATCCCCAAAGAAGACGTAGCAGTTGTGGTGGGAACAGTTGTAAACTCCAGACTGGACTATGCAAATGCCCTTTACCTCGGACTCCCAAAGTACCAAATCGCTCGTCTGCAAGTCGTTCAGAATACAGCCGCCAGACTTGTGACTGGGAAAAAACCCTGGGAATCAATCTCACCTTCGTTGAGAACCCTTCACTGGCTGCCAGTAAAAGACAGAATTGCTTTTAAAACACTCTGTCTGACTCATAAGTGCATCCATGGGAAAGCCCCCCAATATCTATGCGAAAAGATAGAAGCCCACAATCCCAATCGCGTTCTGCGATCCACCGACCAAAATCTGGTCAAGATACCCAAAGCAAGATACAAGTCCAAAGGAGAAACAAGGTTTGCATTCCAAGGTCCCAGACTATGGAACGCTTTACCAACCAGCATTCGGTTGGAGGAAAACCACCTGAGCTTCAGAAGACAGATAAAAACTCTGCTGTTTTGATGACCAGAGAGACAGAAACAACGAGCGCCCAGAGGCGATTCAGTTCGCATGTACATTCATTCATTCATTCATTCAAATCCTGCTGGCTCCCACTGCCGGCCAAGGATGAAATGACATCCCCAGAATGCAGTCCGAGCCAGTGGACCTTTCCAGAATGACATAGGTCAACAACCTAAACAGATCACAACTAGGAGCAACTTAACTCTCCTAGTCCAGCTAGTTTTAACGCAGCGCCTATGCAAAAAGCAAGGGGGCGCTACACATACTTTTTCAGAGCTTCATCTATTGGTTAGGTGCTTTTTTCCATACCTCCTCTTTCAGATTTTGTTTTGGTCTGTGTCCCTGCTGCAGGTATTTCTTGTTAGGTGAAATCTTTTCTAGGAGCAGGGCTACTGTTACAAATTATGGGGCCCTCTACAGCCTACCTGGCAGATGCCCCCCCCCCCCAATATATCAAAACAATATTTTTTTTAAAAATACACTAAAATTATTATTAGCTAATACAAACCTAACAAAGAACCTGTGTGAATTAGCCCTTTTTAAATATTTGTTTACATTTTTATTTAAAAAAATATATCATTTAAAAAAAATTATTTATTACACTGTTAATTTTTTTTATACAGGGCAGGGAATCCGGAACTACCACGGGAGGGGGCTTGGCACAGTGACAGGGGGCACATGGGGGTGATCAGAAGTGGGCAGACCAGGGAGGGGAATCGGTGCGGGCAGTGGCGTATCTAGGGTATGGCAGCCATGGCAAGTGCCATGGGCGCCATGGGGAGGGGGGCAGAAAAAAGCCACCCCCCTGCATGAAAAAAACCCCACCCGTCCTCCCGCGGCCTAATGTAGCTCCCAGCGCCGCACCCACCCTGCTGAAGCGCAACGCAGGCACAGCAATTGCTAATATTTCTCCTTCTGCCTGGGAAGGGGAGTTACCCCAAGATGACCAATAACTAGCCAGACCAGATCCACATAGGGTAGTGGCTGCATTTGATGGGCACAGTGGCTGCAATTGATGTTTTGTTTTTTTCAGTTTGTTTGCGCCCCCCAAAAATGTTCAGCACCAGCCGCCAGTGGTCCCCAGTGTCTCTCTCTGTCCCCGCCATGTCCCTGGTTATCTGAAAGATGTGTTTCAAATATTTTGACAAGGGCGCAGTTTCAGTGCTTGCCATAGGCGCAATTTTCACTAGTTACGCCTCTGGGTGCGGGGGAAGTGTCTCTCCCTGCAGCAGCTGAATGCCGACAGGATGAAGAGAAACCGTCTTTCAGCTGCTGCAGAGAGCAACACAGGGTATGTATGTTTACAACATTTGATATGTGTTGTTAACTGACTTTTTCACACAAATAAGCCCTACACCTTTTCATTTTCACCAGATCTGGAGTCATGCAATGTGGACTTGTGGCAATTGTGCAACAAACTTGTGAAGTCTGGCAAGTCTAGCAATAACTTAGCAAGTCATTTTTAAACTTGCAGATCATTTGCTTGCTATCTGGGTATGGCACAGCTGTGCAGCACAGTTTATATGATGTCAAGTACAACACAGTATTGTATGAAATAATGTACAGCTGTGCAACACCGTATTGTATGATGTCAGACCCAACATTGCAACACAGTGTTGTATAATGTCAGGCACAACATTACAGAACAGTATTATATGATATTAGGCACAACATTACAGCACAGTATTGTATAATGTCAGGCACAACATTACAGCACAGTATTGTATGATATCAGGCACAACATTACAGCACAGTATTGTATGATGTCAGGCAAAACATTACAACACAGTACTATATGATATTAGGCACAACATTGCAGCACAGTATTGGATGATGTCAGATATAACAGTTGAAGCACAGTATTGTGTTATATCAGTAAGAAACAGTGACGCACAGGACTGTGTAAAATAATGCAGCACAGTATTGTTTAAAGTCAGGTACAACAGTGCTGTCAATATTCCTATCACCAGGGCTTTTTTTCTGGGGGAACTTGGGGGAACTCAGTTCCACCACCTTTGGCTCAGACCCTTTGGTCCCTGCTCACCACAATCACTTGTAAACACAGAAGTCTGGTTTCTGTGTTTACAAGTGACAGCTTTGTAACCCCCTGAACTCTGCACTCTGTATGTAATGCAATTCTGGTATTTAATGCCCCTTTAAGACCCTTCTACTGTTTGTAAAAACTGAACGGATCGTGGTTGGGTTCCTGTACCTATTTTCTGAGAAAAAAAGCTCTGCCTATCACACATGTTCCTGGAAAGTATGGCTCCTAAAATGGTGGGTGCTGTAGCGATTACTAGTTGGGTCCTGGAAAGATCAAGCAGGTGTATATGTTCGCCAGCACACCATGGATCAACACTTCCGTCCAAAGGTTTATTTTATTGAGGGAGATCACACAACAGAGATAAGTGCAATGTTTCAGAGCCACACAGGACCCCTTCATCAGGCATTTGATGTACAACAGTGCAACACAGTATTGTATGAAATAAGGTACAGCTGTGCAACACAGTATTGTATGATGTCAGACCTAACATTGCAGTACAGAATTATAAGATGTCAGGCCCAAAATTTCAGCACAGTATTGTATAATGTCATGCATGACATTGCAGCACAGAATTGTATAATGTCACGCATGACATTGCAGCACAGTATTGTATGAGGTCAGACCCAACATTGCAGCACAGTATTGTATGATGTCACGCATGACATTGCAGCACAGTAGTGTATGATGTCACGCATGACACTGCAGCACAGTATTGTATGAGGTCAGGCCCAACATTGCAGCACAGTATTGTATGATGTCACGCATGACATTACAGCCCAGTATTGTATGATGTCATGCGTGACATTACAGCCCAGTATTGTATGAGGTCAGGCCCAACATTGCAGCACAGTATTGTATGATGTCACGCATGACATTACAGCCCAGTATTGTATGATGTCATGCGTGACATTACAGCCCAGTATTGTATGAGGTCAGGCCCAACATTGCAGCACAGTATTGTATGATGTCACACATGACATTGCAGCACAGTATTGTATGATGTCACACATGACATTGCAGCACAGTATTGTATGATGTCACGCATGACATTGCAGCACAGTATTGTATAATGTCATGCATGACATTGCAGCACAGAATTGTATAATGTCACGCATGACATTGCAGCACAGTATTGTATGAGGTCAGACCCAACATTGCAGCACAGTATTGTATGATGTCACGCATGACATTGCAGCACAGTAGTGTATGATGTCACGCATGACACTGCAGCACAGTATTGTATGAGGTCAGGCCCAACATTGCAGCACAGTATTGTATGATGTCATGCATGACATTACAACCCAGTATTGTATGAGGTCAGGCCCAACATTGCAGCACAGTATTGTATGATGTCACACATGACATTGCAGCACAGTATTGTATGATGTCACACATGACATTGCAGCACAGTATTGTATGATGTCACGCATGACATTGCAGCACAGTATTGTATGATGTCACGCATGACATTGCAGCACAGTATTGTATGATGTCACGCATGACATTGCAGCACAGCATTGTATGATGTCACGCATTACATTGCAACACAGTATTAGATCATTTCAGGCATGATATGAGGTATGGCAGTGCTGCACAATTTTTTGAGGTCAAGTACAGCAATGCAGCACAGATTTGTAGGATTTGCAGCACATTACTCGAGTTTTATTATATTTTAAAAGCTCTACAATTTGATAGTTACAGCCTCATTATACAGAGTAATTTCTTCCCACTGTCATACAGTTATGTTGGAAGTAATGTCTTGTAAATACTTTCTGCATTATAGAGGTAAATTGTATTTGCAAATGTTACATTTCCAAACTGATTTTTATTTCACGTTTCTCTTCCCAGTAAAATATCCATTATGATGTTTAAAATAACTTAAAAAAATATTTGTAGCTGACTGTAATTGTATTACCTTACATCAGTTGTTCTCCTTATACTCACCCTTTTCCTTTCAGAGATATTGTTCTGGAAATGAACACCTTAATCAATAGCTGGGCAATAAAATGTTTAATGCTATGCAATGTATACATTAAAGGCACTGCAGGAAAGTCACAAAACAGCATCAACAGCAGAGTGTTAATAAACAGAGCATTGCACTGCATTGGTAATGACTTTAGCAGAGTATCTCATTTCACCTTTTCAGATTTTGCAGAAAGTAGCACAGTTATCTGCAGATGCATTGCAGTTTAGGGAGTTTGCAATACTAGAAGCTTGCAGCAACAGAATGCACACTGTCCTTATGATGGAGAGAATATTGCAGCAGTGTGGCGGCATTATTCAGGAGCACCAAGCTAGACGTCCCTGCAGGGTGCGGTTCTCATCCTCACTACAGGAGGTATCCAAAGTCAGTTTTAGAAAGCACTCCCTAGGGACACATTTAACCCATTGATCGCCCCTGATGTTAACCCCTTCCCTGCCAGTGTCATTAATACAGTGACAGTGCACATTTTGTATTGAATCTCTCTCTGTATTGATGTCACTGGTCTCCAAAAAGTGTCACTTAGGGGGTTATTTATGAAAGGCAAATCCACTTTGTACTACAAGTGCAAAGTGCACTTGAAATTGCACTGAAAGTGCACTTGGAAGTGCAGTCGCTGTGGATCTGAGGGGGACATGCAAGGAAAATAAAAAACAGCATTTTAGCTTGCACATGATTGGATGATAAAATCAGCAGAGCTTCCCCTCTTTTCAGATCTACCCCTCAGATTTACAGCACTGTACTTCCAAGTGCAATTTCAATGCACTTTGCACTTGAAGTGCGAAGAGGATTTGCCTTTCATAAATAACCCCCTTTGTATCTGGTTTGTCTGCCGAAATATCCCAGTCCCGCTATGAGTCGCTAATTGCCGTCATTACTAGTAAGAAAAAAAAATCCATATAAATAGCCCACATTTTGTAGATGCTTTTGCGCAAACCAATCAATATATGCTTATTGGGATTATTTTTACCTAAAAATACAGAATACATATTGACCTAAACTGATGAAAAAAATAGATTTTTTACATTTTTTATTGGGTGTTTTATAGCAAAAAGTTAAAGAGATTTTTTTTGTTTATAGCCCAAAAAAGAAAAAACGCAGAGGTGATCAAATACCACCAAATGAAAGCTCTATTTGGGTACAGCGTCGCACAATGCGCGATAGTCAGTTAAATATTGCAGTGCCATAATCGCAAAAAAAGGCCTGGTCAGGAAGGGGGTAAACCTTCCGGAGCTGAAGTAGTTAAAGAAACAAAAACTTTACAATAAAGATTCTATAGAGAATATACATGTATTAATGTAATGTACCCAATAACAACGTAAAGTACATAAACCACAAACATCAGGTTCATATTACAGTTTGTCTCTAAAAGGGGAGTTCCACCCACAATTTCACTTTTTAAAAATAAATACCCCTGTAATACACAAGCTTAATGTATTTTAGTAAAGTTAGTCTGTAAACTAAGGTCCGTTTTGTTAGGTTGTTACAGCATTTCGATTATAATCTAGAAATAGACCGTGGCCATCTTAAGTGTGGGCATTATGAAGCCAGACTGTATGACTTCCTGGATTTCAGCTTTGCATATCTCGCACATGCCCAGTGCTGCACAAGCAATGTAATAGGTTTCAGTCAGGTTTGCAAGGACTACTGGGAAACATGATGCCTATCCCAGAAACCCTTGCGAATAGCCTTGTGACTTAATAGCCTAGGCTAATAAGGAGGAGGAAGTAATGAAGGACTACAAAATAAAGGTATTTACAAGCAACAAAATAAAAAAAAATTGTCCATTCTGAACACTATGAGATTAGGGCATGCAGCACAGACAAACATAAAAAAATTGGTGGAACTCCACTTTAAAAGCTCATCTTCTTTCAGCTGTCAGTTTGTAAAAAACTTTGGAGCAACCTACATATGTGCAATGTACAGTAGTGATGGCCATCTCCATCTAGCACCCGACATGCACATTACTTAGTTTATTTTTATCCTGCTAGAGCAGTGGTTCTCAACCTTTTTAGTCGCGTGACCCCCTGACAGTAAACTTATTTTCGTAGGGTGGGTTGTCAGCACCCAAGGCAAGACAAGTCATTTGCGCCCCTATCCCACGGACATTTAGCGCGCCCTGAGTCCTTTCCACTCGTACAGTATTAAAACCCCCTATGGTACATTTTAGGATCGTTCTTTCTCTTATTCTTTCTCTCCCTTTTTCTTTGTTCCTCCCCTCTTTTCGTCTCCCTTCCTTCTCTTACTCCTTGGTGGGAGGAATGGGACCAATGGCAGTACTGGCGGGGAGTTGGGATGAGGGGCAATGCTGGGGGGCGGGGGTTCTGATCAGCCAACATAGATGCTCGTGATCAAGGTCATCTGCTGATCTGAGAACTGTAGTGGGGACTTTTATTGGCAACTATAATCACAGGTAGTGTTACTCACTGTGTCTCCAGCTTGACTGTGTCTCCGACTTTGTGGTGTCTCGCAGCAGTGACACCTATGTCGAAATCGGGAGATTGGGTCTCCTCCAGCCCCTCCCACTTCACATTCCTCACCAGTCAGCTGACCTCTAGACTCTGTCCCCCAGCCATGCCGTGAACTAAATGGGCGGCTCCATAAACAGCCACGCTGGGCAACCGTGAAAAGGCTGGAAGAGCAGTGCGGGCTTCAGGAACAGCCTAGGATTCGGTGACCCCTGGCAAATCGATAACAACTGCCCTAGAGCATGCACAGGAGAAGCCTCCAGAAACCTATGAGGGGACCCCAAGGTTTTGCCTGTCTAGTCGAAAGGTGACACCAGCAGCAGTTCTAGACAACCTTTTTGTTTTTTGCAATGTTGTCATCTGTGTCCAGCGTTCGGAGTTCTTAGAACCAAAAATAAAATAAGTATGTTGTCTAGTGTGTCTGTGTGGTGCTACAGATATGTCTATATCCATGTTATCAGTATGAGTCTGTGTTGTGTGCAGTCTGGCTATGAGAGACTCTAGCAGCATAAAGGCTGGCCACATCTTTTACAATCTCTATACAATCTCTTTTAGATTTACCAACTACTAGGGATAAGCTCAGATGTATTCAGGTCCTAGTCTGAACCTACCTAAGCTATCCTGCCAGAAAGCGGTCACTCCATGGACATCCAAGTCATAGTCATAAGTAGGGATGAGCTTCGAGTTCGAGTAGAACTCATGTTCGACTCGATCATTGCCTGTTCGCCGAACAACAAACTATTTGGGGTGTTCGCGGCAAGTTCGTGTGAACTTTAGACCCCTGTTAAAGTCTATGGAACTCAAACGTTTGAAGTCTAAAGTGGGGTGGAGTTCCCCTTAAAATCCAGACCAGACCTGAATGGTCTGGAATGGATATTTGGGGGGAACCCCACATCATTTTTTTTAAATTTGACGCAGGGTTCCCCTTAATATCCATACCAGACCCTAAGGTGAGTGATTTTAAATGACTTTTTTGCTTCAGAAATTACACTTTGTGCAGGGACAGTTCTAAGCACAGGAAACAAGCGCTACTTTACAGGCATACTATATACCCCCCTAGATACGAAATTTAAAGGAATATTTCAATTTTATTGTTTCACTTTAATCATTATTAAAATCACTGCTACTAAAAAAAGGTCAGTTTTTTAAAACTTTTTTTGCATTGATACATGTCCCCTGGGGCAGGACTCGGGTCCCCAAACACTTTTTAGGACAATAACTTGGATATTAGCCTTTAAAATTAGTACTTTAGATTTCAAATGTTCGAGTCCCATAGACTTTACCAGGGTTCTAAAGTTCACACAAACTTTTGGTGTGTTCGCAGGTTCTGGTGCGAACCGAACCCAGGGGTGTTCGGCTCATCCCTAGTCATAAGTGGCCGTGGCATTCCCTGCCATGTGAACTAGGCACCCCAAAGAGTTGACACATGGAAGCCATGTTTTTCAAAATTCATAAGTCTTTCAATAAACATATTGAAAGTAAAAAAAAAAAAAATCATAAGTCAGCCATGCCATTTTGTAGAATTGGGGAAACATAGCAGCAGTGACCTCTTTTCTGTCCCTTGCTATAATCCCAGGCCTGCATCTCCGATAATAACAACCCTTTAGCTACACTCCAAAACATCCTCATCAATACATTGACTGAACATGGTAGAACCTGTTAACTATACAGTGGTACCTTGGATTGCGAGTGTAATTTGTTCCTGAAGAATGCTTGCAAAACACTCGTATATCAAAGCGATTTTCCCTATAGGAGTCAATAAAAACTCAGATAATTAGTTCCACAGTGACTGCTATTGTATGCAGTACCACATGTGGCCAGAGGTGAGGGGTGCCGGTGAGTTGTTATATTATGCTGCCTATCGCAGAATGCTACGGAAGTCATGTTGCGGGCAGCAAAATCAAACTGCGCATGTGCGATGCGTTCCAACCGCAAGTGCGATGCGTTCCAAAAGATTTTTGACAGTACACACCAGTGAACCCATCAGAATAAGTCACGGTGACTTGTCGGTATCATTCCCCCAACCTCGGGCAGCATCCAGGCTTATTCATTAACATCCCTGTGGATTGGAGGATGTTAAAAAAAAGAGCCAGGAGGTCGAGCGAGCATAGCGAGCCGTCGGAGCGAAGCGAGGACGTAAATCCGCCTGGCCACTTTTCTCAAATTCCACGTCGCCCTGGAGATAGCAAGGAACCATCTCGATAGGGGAATCATACCGACAAATCACCATGGGTTTACTGCTGTGTACTGTCGTACATCTTTTGGAACGCAGCGCACTTGCAGTTGGAACGCATCACGCATGTGCAGTTTGATTTTGCAGGCTGCAACTTCACTTCTGTAGCATTCTGCGATAGGCAGTAGAATATGGCAACACACCAGAGACACTCAAAAGCACACGGAGACACACGGATGATTCGGAGACACTCGCAACTAAGGCCTCGTACACACGAGGGGATATGTCCGCTGAAAACGGTCCGATGGACCGTTTCAGCAGACATCTCCGCTCGTGTGTATGGGCTAGCGGACAGATTTCTCCACCCGACAGATTTCAAAGCATGCTTTGAAATCCATCTGGTGAAATCTGTCCGCCCGACATGTCTGCTGGTTAGTACACTTCCAGCAGACATGTCGTGCCCCACCGCCGCCGCGCCACCGCCGAATGGATTTGGCGCATGCGCGGAAGTGTTTAACTTCCTGGTGCGGTGATGTGGCGGCGTCAACGTCGCCGCCGCGTCACCGCGCCGTCCGGCGGCGGGGAATTTGATCCGATGGTGTGTACACGCCATCGGATCAAACTCCCGATCGGACATATCCGATGGAAATGGTCCGCGGACCGTTTTCATTGGATATGTCCGATCGTGTGTACGAGGCCTGAGTGTTTTCCAAATGTTTTTCCGAGTGTCTCAGAGCGGCTCTGAGTGTCACTGAGTGTCACTGGTGCCCCCACACCTCTGCCCAAATGTGGTACTACATACCCCATTGGCTTGAATCCTGCTCGTCTTGTTAGACAATGTTCGCAAACCACATCAGGATTTAAAAAAAATAATAGCTCATATTGCGAAATGCTCGTAATTACTCGCAAACTGAGGTATTACTGTGTTATCATCAAAACTAAGTTTGGCAAACGAATAACCCTTTGACCCCGTTCAGACAGAGCGGAATCCATCCAAGCAGATCTGCCTGCTCAGTGGGGGGATCTCTCCGCTGATCCCTGCTGAGCAGGTGGATGACAGGTCAGTGTCTGCTCCACAATGCAGAGCGGACACGGACACAGCCCGTTGTTCTCTATGGGGCGGTCGGATGAAAACGGACTACCGTTCCGTTTTCCATCCAACTGTCATCTGATCTGCTGGATGGATGGGGAACTGATCCCCATGTCTGCTGTCATCTTCCGCCCTATTGAGAATAATTGGCGATCGGTCTGCTGGTGTGAAAGGGGCCTTCGATTCAGCCATTATAAACCCCATTAGCCAAATCTAAACAATACACATTGATGTCTGGTGTTCTCATAAAACATTCCAGTTTCCAGGCTTAAAGTGGATGTAAACCCCCCAAAAAAAAACATTTTTTTCTTTTGATGTCACAATGTAGAGTATAATATTTCCTATCATCTGTGCCCAGTCTTGCCACACAGAGTTAATCCAGCTCTGAGCAATCCTCTTTTATGTTCAGTGAAAATGAACAGCCTTCCAGATAAAACCATGCCTAGATAAAAAGTCAGTTTTCTCTCTTCTTGCTTTGAGCGAGAGGTTATTTACATATCTAGCTAGGACATGTTTATTATATGTTATGTTTTGTTTATCATAATATGAGGTGATATAAACATCATAACACATCCTAGTAATATACAATGAACTTTTGATCACCTCTTGTTATGATAAACATGTCCAAGCTAGATTTGTAAATAACCTGTTACTGAAAGCAATAACAGAGAAACAGACTTTATAATTTGGCAAGTTTTTATCTGGAATTCTGTTAATTTGTACTGAACTTTTAAAAGAGGATTACTCAGCGCTGGATTAACTCTGTGTGGCAAGACTGGGCACAGATGATAGGAAATCTTATACTCTACATTGTGACACATTGTGGTTTACATCCACTTTAAGTAATCAGAACCTCAGGAAGTTATCTGCCCTGGCTAATATCAGTCTTATTATTTATACCTTCATAGTGCAGCACAACAATTGTATGTATATTAATAAATTCTCTTGCCAATAAACAAATATTATAGTGTCATTTTCTCCAATTGTGATAGTCGCACAAAAAAGGAGGGAGTAAATAGGAGGGAGGAGCTGAGCCTGTGACATCACACTGCCACCACTGTGTACGTGGAGATTGGCGAGCCAGCTGATGTAGATTTGCTACAAGTGCTTTTTACTGTTTTATCTTGTAAGTGTATTCCATTGTGGGTTTAATAAATAGTCAAACGGGAAAGCACTGTGTCTGCCTCCTTGTTTTCTATGGTCCGGTTGTTGAAAGTGAACACAAGGGTGAGAGATAAACGAGACAAAAGAGAAAAGAAAGCAGTTCAGTGATATTTGATGACGGGCCTGATTATGTCTATTTTTAGGTGAGCTGGTTTTCCCCTGGTGTTGAGGAATATAGATGGACACTTGTATATGAGTGGCAAGGATTCTTTTCCAGATTTGTTGTGCAACGATCACAATTGGAGAGAATGAGACTTTAATATTTGTTTATTTGCAAGAGAATTTAATAATATACAGTTCCATGGAAAAGTATTCATACCCCCTTTTCCTCATTGTGTCATGTTACAACCAAAAATGTAAACATATTTTATTGGGATTTTATGTGATAGACCAACTCAAAGTGTTACATAATTGTGTTTTAAACATTTATTACAAATAAATATGTGAAAAGTGTGGAGTGCATTTGTATTCAGCTCCCTTTACTACTCTGATACCCCTAACTAAAATCTAGTGGAACCAATTACATTCGGAAGTTACCTACTTAAATAGAGTCCACCTGTGTGTTATTTACTCTCAGTATAAATACAGCTGTTCTGTGAAGCCCTCAGAGGTTTGTTAGAGAACATTAGAGAACAAACAGCATCATGAAGGCCAAGGAACACACCAGACAGGTCAGGGATAAAGTTGTGGAGAAGACTAAAGTAGGCTTAGGTTATAAACAAATATCCCAAGCTTTGAACATCTCACAGGGCACTGTTCAATCCATAATCCGAAAATGAAAAGAGTATGGCACATCTGCAAACCTACCAAGTTATGTCCGTCCAACTAAACTTACAGGCCCATGGTAACTCTGGAGGAGCTGCAGAGATAAACAGCTCAGGTGGGAGAATCTGTCCACAGGACAACTATTAAGCCCTGTACACACAACCGTTTTTCCCCAACAGGAAAACTGAGAGGAGAGCTTTTGGCCGGGAATGCCGGCCATGTGTATGCTCCTTACAGTTTTTCCGACAGGAAAATGCCCTAAAACCGCCGGACAAAAGAGATCCAGCTCTCTTTTTTCCTACCGGGAAATCTGGCGGACTTTTGACCGGTGGTTTTTGGCAGTTTTCCTATGTGATCGCTGTCAGGCCCTCGGACTTTTCCGGCCATTTCCAAGGCTCTACGGCGCCCCTCCACCTCTGGCCGCATGTGGTATTGCATGCCATTGAAGTCAATGCGGAACTAATTATTTTAGTTTCTATTGACTTCAATGTGGAAACGGATAATACTCATAATCCGAGGTTCCATAGTAGTTAGAATCTTTAATATTTGCAAACAAAATGAAGGTTTCCTATTTAAAATAATAAGCTGTCAGGTTAGTAAAACAGCGATATCAGAACTGATTTAATCATACAGTTTCTAGTGTACATAGATTTGCAAAACCATGGGATAGAGAAATATTCCTGAACTTTGTTTTATCTCATGGTTACTGTAAAATTGTGTGAATGCATCATTGTAGTGCATGTTATCTCAGCTTGCAGAGCTTGGATTCATTGGATGAGTTTATCAAAAATGTAAATATTGCAGAATATACAGCCTCATGCTACATAACCAAGCTCCGTTTCATGATTAATGTATCTTAAATAAGAAACTAACTAACTAACCAAAAAATGGAACTTCCGCTTTTACGGAACCCTCCCCTCCTCCAGTGCCACATTTGGCACCTTTTATTTTTGCTGCATAAAACTTGCATAAAACTTGTGAAGAAAGTGGAGAGTATAGAGAGAAGGGGAAGGTCCATGTACGTGGTACATAATGCACAAAAATATCTAAAATTTCCAATCAGTCAGTCACCACTCCCTCTTGAGTGGGTATCACTCACCCGGATAGACCCCTCTCACATGGCCTAGCAGCCGGAATGATGCACAAACCAGTATGAGAACAGTCTCTGCCACAGACCGTCTGAGAAGGAAAGATGGATAGCCAGGAATCCTCTGCCACAGGATTTAAGTCCTGAACTTGCAGCCTTACAGTAAAGAGCCTTTAAGCCGATCCAGCAAACTGTTAGACAAGTAGAGCTGTGGATCCCTGTATAACAAAGTCACCAGGACTATCCCGAGACATTAGCTTGCTTTGCTTGGTCTCCTCCAGGGCAGGTCCTCCCGCGGTTTCCTTTGTTAAGCGTTTCCCTCACTTGGATGGACAGCTTGGGATCCCCTTTAGAATTATAGGCCCCAGTCAGCATAGCTGAGCCTACTCAATAGAGATGCAGCCTGGGACCAACGTGGTCCCGAGGCTGGAATCACACACACATACCTTGCGTCAGGAGGACCACGAGGCAAAGAGACCCCGAAAAATGGCATCTGCCCCTTAGGTACCCCTTCCCGGCATGCACAGCCGGGCACCACTCCCACTTTGCTGCTGCCGAGAAGGGTCACCCAATACACTATGGTTTGCTTGTGTTCCAACATTGGCCTGGGGTGGTAACGCCACCTACAGGCAACAGCAGGGAATCCTATCAAACAATTGCCAGAACAGAGGCATGAAATTAAACAAAGTCTGAGCCCACTATTGGCTCAGACACCCTCTAAATTTTGAACAGCGCCCCAGTCATTGGGAGCAGGGCACTACAGGTAGGTTTAAGGCAATTGAAAGACAGATTGTAACATGTGTGGTGTGCATAAAACATTGTTGAACTAGAAGTCTGTGTGTTGCAGCTTTAGGCATGCGGAGTGACACTCTAATCATTGTTTGGACCACTTTAGCAGTCCTGCCTGTCAGTACAAGGCATTGCAGACAATACATTTGGAGGATTGGGCTCTATACCCACCCGATATATAATTGCCCTAAAAAAGAACTGCTGTCTGGCCTTTGACTTCTAGCATGACACTGCCCTACCATTTATGTATTCTCAGCAGAAAGCGCTTACATTACAAATAAATATTTATCACCTTGTGCTGAGAACCATTCCTACAGAGGAGTGTCAGGAATAATGAAGAGACAGACGATATGGATCTCTTCAGCCCCTTAGATAGATTACATAGATAGGAAAGCAGTATATGGCATGCTCTGCATGATCCTTCTACATGCTGCAATGTGGGTATTGTTACCTATATATTACATAAACTCAACACAATCAAATCTGTCGGCAAGGTTAATCGCATTAGCGGCCCCTTCCTCTTATATATCACTGCAGAGTGCATTGCTGGAAGTGTGAGATGGATTGGTTCCCAGCAGTCCCCACCGCCGGACCCCTGACAAGATAAGGTAATCATTCAGCACATGTCAGCAAAATAGCCAACCCAAGCATGCTGCAAGTCACAAATAATGGGAATTGGGTGGCAGCAGGCGGAATATTCTCAGAGCTGAGCTGCTGCTTCTGTCAGGACAAACACTGCCCATAAACCCGCATAAATGATTACATTTTCTACTTTTCTCTTTTTTATGTGTAACTTGAGATTTTGAGAACATATAAGGAAGAGAGGAGTATCAATCATTGTTATAAATAAAAGAAAGAAAAAGAACACTTTCCATTATTTTATAGGACAGCATTCCATACTGCCATGAACACCAATTTTCTAAGAAGCTTAGGCTGGCCATATTTTAACCACTTGCTTACTGGGCACATAAACCCCCTTCGTGCCCAGGCGAAATTTCAGCTTCCGGCACTGCGTCGCTTTAACTGACATTTGTGCAGTCATGTGACATGGCTCCCAAACAAAATTGACGTCCCTTTTTCCCCACAAATAGAGCTTTATTTTGGTGGTATTTGATCACCTCTGCGGTTTTTATTTTTTGCGCTATAAACAAAAAAATAGCGACAATTAAAAAAAAATATATATATTTTTTACTTGTTGCTATAATAAATATCCCAATTATTTTTTTTAAAAACAATTTTTTTTCTCAGTTAAGGCCGATACGTATTTTTCTACGTATTTTTGTAAAAAAAAAAAAAAAAATCGCAATAAGCGATTGGTTTGCGCAAAAGTTATAGCGCATACAAAATAGGGGACAGAATTATGTTTTTTTTTTATTATTTTTTTTTACTAGTAATGGCGGCGATCTGCGATTTTTATTGGGACTGCGATATTGCGGCAGATATATCGGAGTACTTTTGACACAATTTTGGGACCATTCACATTTATACAGCGATCAGTGCTATAAAAATTCACTAATTACTGTATAAATGTGACTGGCAGGGAAGGGGTTAACACTAGGGGGTGAGGAAGGGGTTAAATGTATTGCCTGGGTGTGTTCTAACTGTGTGGGGGGAGGGGGCTGACTGGGGGAGGTGACCGATGCTGTGTCCCTATGTACAAGTGACACAGATCGGTCTCCTCTCCTCTGACAGCGCGTGGAGCTCTGTGTTTACACACAGAGCTCCACGTCCCTGCTGTCACCTGCTGTGTTCCCGCCGATCGCGTGTACCCGGCGGACATTGCGGCCACAAGGTACACGCATCGGCTCTTCAGCAATGCGTCGGGAAAGTGTTTACCCGCTGCGCGCCACCCAGTGGCGCGTGCGGGTACTGCACTTAAAATGACGTCCAAAGACGTCTACCCGGCACTTGAGAGCCGCGCTGTGGAGGTCTTTTGTCTATAGCGCGGCTCTCAAGTGGCTATACAATTTTCTCATTCAACTTCCTTTACCTTCAACTTAGTGCAAATGCATGCGTGACTGCATACAAATTGAAAGGGTTTAGCTTTAAACTTATATTATATGGTTTTGACAAATCTAAAGGAATGTTGAAAAAGAAAATTGTATAGTGTATGGCCAGCCTTATTCCCCTGTACACACGATCACCGGGAATCCCCAGGGGAAAACCGAGAACCTGCTCGGTCACTTTCCCCATGCACACACCAGAGGTTTTCCCGTCCGTGTGTATGCTCCACTGCAGTGTTTTCCGACTGGAAATCGTGGCAGGAAAAAAGAGACCATTTTTTAATTTTTCCTGCTGCAATTCCTGGTGGTTTTCCTGTCAGGAAAACTGCCATGGAGCATACACACAGCCTGTTTTCCCGGCCAAAAGCTGTCATGGCAGTTTTCCCGACGGGTGCTGGGTGCTTCGGCGCTAAAGTGCCAATATTTTTAGCAGCGCTCTACCTGTTTTTCCCGCGATTTTCGGCCGCTAGCGCTGCAGTTTTAACTCCCACTAGCGGCCGAATAAAGGCTTAAACCCGCCCACAAAAATGCCGATTTGCGGGCGTTTGAATGCGCGGCCCCATTGATTTTAATGGGCAGGGGCACTGTAGAAGCGGTATATTCACAGCTCCTACAGTGCCTCAAAGATGCGGCTGTCAGGACTTTTTTTTACTGTCCTGCCAGCTCAACGCTCATGTGTCAAAGCCCACAGGCTTTCACACTGGATATAAAGGAGAGGATGTTTCAGGGCGCTTTGCAGGCACTATTTTTACCGCAATAGCGCTTGTAAAGCACCTCAGTGTGAAAGCAGCCTAAAGGCGATTTCAGAAAAATCAGGGCAACAATAACCAGGAAATAGGCGTTCTCTATGCAGTCTGAGCCTAATCAACAATGGACGTTCCAGAATAGAATATATATAGGGGATGCAATTCAGCGATTTTTATCGTGACTGCGACATTATGGAGGACACATCGGACACTTTTGACACTATTTTGGGACCATTGTAATTTTTATAGCAATCAGTGCTATAAAAAAAAGGATTTTTAATAAACAGCTTACCTGTAAAATCCTTTTCTTGAAGTACATCACGGGACACAGAGCGCATAGCCATTACACTTGGGTTATATGGGTACCTTCAGGTGTGGACACTGGTGTAATCAATTTCACAGGAAGTTTCCTCCCTATATAACCCCCTCCCACTGGGAGTGCTTCAGTTTTGTAGCAAGCAATTCTCCCGAGGTTACACAATGTTCCCCAAAAGAGGGGTGAGAGCTCTGTGTCCCCTGATGTACTTCAAGAAAAGGATTTTACAGGTAAGCTGTTTATTAAAAATCCTTTTTTCTTTATCGTACATCACGGGACACAGAGCGCATAGCCATTACACTTGGGATGTCCTAAAGCAATGCTCTATGAAGGGAGGGAGACCGTAAGGCCAAGAATAGCCAAATAAAAACATTGTCAGGAGAAAACATGGCTCCATCAACAGAAACACAAGGGGGCGTGAACCGGGCCAGAGGATTCTATACTGCTGCCCGTAGGACCGCCTGCCCAAAAGCTGCGTCCGTACTCTTTGCAACGTCCAACTTATAAAATTTAGTAAACGTATGTACGGAAGACCAGGTTGCCGCCTTGCAAACCTGTGCCATAGAAATCTGATGGTGTGCCGCCGAGGAGGCACTCATGGCCCTCGTAGAATGGGCTTTAACTGATAAGGGAGGTGGAACGCGCTTCAGACCATAGGCCTGAAAAATCAGCTGCTTAAAGCGGTATTTCACCCTAAATATAAGATCTCCCATGCGCTTCAGCATACTGGCGTCAGCGCCAGTATGCTGGTTTTTTTTTTTTTTTATAGCACACTTACTGTTTTATCGTAGAAATCCTTTTCTGTCCCCCGTGGTGGACGGCGCCAGTACAGCGCGTCACATCTTCCTAAGATACCCGATATGGACTCGGGTATTTCCGGCGCTATGCGGCGCCTGCGCACAGACCTAGGAGCTGACTGCGCAGGCGCCGTATTTCTCCGAGTCCTACGGCTATGGCGCGTCACGCCCTCCGAAATAGGACTCGGAGAAATACGGCGCCTGCGCAGTCAGCTCCTAGGTCTGTGCGCAGGCGCCGCATAGCGCCGGAAATACCCGAGTCCATATCGGGTATCTTAGGAAGATGTGACGCGCTGTACTGGCGCCGTCCACCGCGGGGGACAGAAAAGGATTTCTACGATAAAACAGTAAGTGTGCTATAAAAAAAAAAAAAACCCAGCATACTGGCGCTGACGCCAGTATGCTGAAGCGCATGGGAGATCTTATATTTAGGGTGAAACTCCGCTTTAATCCACCTAGCCAAGGAAGACTTGGCAGCCGGCTGACCCTTCTTGGGGCCATCAGGAAGAACAAAAAGCACATCTGTTTTCCGAATCTTCTCTGTAGCCTTGAGATAGACCCTCATGGCTCGAACCACGTCCAAAGTATGAAGCCGTCTTTCCTCTCTGGACTGGGGAGTAGGAAAGAAGGAAGGTAGGACTAGGTCCTGATTCAAGTGAAAACTGGATATGACCTTAGGAAGGAAAGAAGGTTGAGGCCGCAGAACAACTCTGTCCTTATGCAGAATAAGGTATGGCTCCCTGCATGATAAGGCTGCCAGCTCGGAAACCCTTCTGGCTGAAGCCATAGCCACCAAGAAAACTAACTTTCGGGTTAGTAGCACAAGAGGGATTTCTGTCAGAGGTTCAAACGGCTGCCTTTGTAAAGCTGACAAGACCAGATTTAAATTCCAGGGGCAGAGGGGAGCTCTAATAGGGGGATTCACATGCAAGACCCCCTGCAAGAAGGTTTTCATAAGCGAATGGGTGGCCAAGGGTCTTTGAAACCATATTGATAAAGCCGACACCTGCCCCTTTAGAGTACTAAGAGCCAACCCTTTGTCAACGCCAACCTGGAGGAATCGCAAGATCCTGTCAATAAAAAACTTTCGAGGATGCCATTTTTGAGACTCGCACCACTCCACATAGGTTCTCCAGACTCTGTAATAAATATTTCTGGAGACCGGTTTCCTAGCCTGAATCAACGTAGCTATTACCTGATCTGAGAGGCCTCTGCCTTTAAGAATTAGGGATTCAGCCGCCAAGCCGTCAAATTTAGCTGCTGTGAAGCAGGATGGCAGATTGGGCCTTGAGACAGCAGATCTGGGCGCAGGGGGAGCGGCCACGGCGCCCCGACTGACATCTTCACGATGAGTGCGTACCAAGCCCTCCTGGGCCAGGCTGGAGCCACCAGGATCACAGGCCTGCGCTCCACCCGGATTCTCCGTAGAAGGCGGGGAATCATCTGCAGTGGAGGGAACGCATACAGAAGAGAAAACTGGTGCCAAGGGCAAACCAAGGCATTGGTCCCGTAGGCCGAGGGATCCCTGGCTCGGGATATGAATTTATCCAACTTTTTGTTGGATCTCGTTGCCATAATGTCCACGTCTGGGACTCCAAATCTTTGGCAAATCTCTTGGAATACCTGGGGGTGAAGCGACCATTCCCCCGGGAGCAACTGTTGACGACTCAAAAAATCTGCTTGAGAATTGTCTATCCCTGGGATGAACACCGCCGAGATGCAGGGTACATGGGCTTCGGCCCATGAGAAAATCAGGTTTACTTCTCTTTGGGCTGCTGGGCTCTTCGTGCCCCCCTGGTGGTTTATGTATGCCACCGCAGTGGCGTTGTCGGACTGTATCCTTACTGGCAGACCCTGAAGGGGGAGAGTCCAGGCGATCAGGGCCAGTCGAGCAGCTCTGATTTCCAAGATATTGATGGGAAGCAGTTTCTCTGCCCCCGACCACAGCCCTTGCTGGGTCTGTTCTTCTAGAACTGCCCCCCAACCTAACAGGCTGGCATCCGTGGATACTATCTTCCACGAGATGGGGCAAAAGGATTTCCCTTTTGACAAATTTTGAGAGACCAGCCACCAAGACAGGCTGCGCCGGACCTTCGGGGAGAGCACTAACGGACAATCTAACGCCTGAATGGACTTGTTCCAAGCAGAGAGAATGGCTGCCTGAAGATATCTGGTATGGATCTGGGCGTAGGGCACAGCCTCGAAGGCGGCCACCATCTTCCCCAGCAGTCGCATACATAGGCGAATAGTCGGCCTCTTCTTGCCTAAGATCATTTGAACTGCTTGGGCTATTGATCTGATCTTTGCTTGAGGTAAAATTATCCTCTGGCAGTCTGTATCTAGCCGAAGGCCTAGATATTCCAACTGCCTTGTGGGTTTCAATACCGATTTTTCTAGATTTACAATCCATCCGAATTCCTCTAGATGCTGAACTGTGCGACCTACTGCCTGATTGAGGTTGGAGGCTGAGCTGTCGATAACCAGAAGATCGTCCAAGTATGCCAAGACTAAAATGCCTTCTGTCCTTAGGACGGCTAGCACCGGGGCTAACACCTTTGTGAATACCCGCGGAGCTGTTGCCAACCCGAAAGGGAGGGCTACGAACTGGTAATGGCGGTGATCTATCATAAACCGAAGAAACCTGTGATGTGCCGGGTAGATCGGCACGTGCAGATACGCATCTTTTATGTCTATAGATGCTAGAAAGTCGTCTTGATGTAGGCTGGCTGCCACCGAACGTATGGACTCCATACGAAAGGTCTGAATGTTTAGAAAGCGATTTAGGCGTTTGAGGTCCAAGATAGGCCTGACGTCGCCATTGGGCTTTGGTATTATGAAAAGGTTGGAGTAGAATCCCAGACCCCATTCCTGGGTTGGTACTTCTACGATTACTCCTTGGAGTAAGAGACGATCCAATGCTTTTGCAAGAGAGGCCCTCTTTAATGGGTCGCTTGGAAGACTTGACCCCTGAAAATGAGGAGGGGGGACTTCCCGAAACTCTAGCTTGTAGCCCGTGGTTACCACGGATCTTACCCAAGAGTCGGGAATTCTGGTCTTCCACACTTCGGAGAAGAACCGAAGCCTTCCCCCCACCCAAGAGAGTGGGGGCGCCCCTTCATGAATCTGACTTAAGGACTGGTTTAACCGGCTTGCGAGACCATGGCCTCTTGCCTGTCGTGGCTTGTCCTTGTGGGCGGCTATTAAATGCCGAACGCCCGGGAGGCCGTCGATACTGACGGGAAGTTGAAGGGGCCGAGCCTGCGAAGGCCTGTCGCTTAAATGCGGGCCCACGTGATCTTTTCTTGATGGGCAAGAAAGAACTTTTACCACCTGATATGGTCTGGATATATTTATCTAGGTCTTCACCGAATAGTCTCCCACCATGAAAGGGAAATCCTGCTAAAAGCTTTTTGCAGGGTGCCTCTGCTGACCAGTTTTTTAGCCACAAAAGGCGACACATATAAACCAACAGCAGAGATAAACGGGACGCCTGTTGAACGGAGTCCTTAATAGCATCTACTGCAAAGCAGAGAGCTCTTGGGAGGTCAGCCAATTCACGAGCTTGCTGAGCCGGTATGTCCCTTAATATCTGTTTAGTCTGATCCTTTAAAGCCTGACAAACGCCAATGGCTGCCACTGCTGGCTGAACCACGGCACCTACTGTGGTAAAAGAAGCCTTCAGTAGGGTCTCCAATTTTTTGTCGACTGGATCTTTAAACACCTGGACATTTTCCACCGGACAGGTCAGGGATTTATTTACGCAGGAAATGGCTGCGTCCACGGTAGGGAGTGCCCATTTCTTTGCAAATTCTTCTTCCATAGGATAGAGAATGGTGACCCTTTTAGGAGGGATAAAAATCCTATCAGGTCGAGCCCAATCCTGAAAAATCACGCTCTCCAGAAGGGGGTGAACCGGGAAAGATGCACCACCCAATGGTGCCTTCAAGGAACCTAAAGAGGATACCGCGGGGGCTACTTGTTCTGACACTGGAAGTTTAAAAGCAGTGCGAACCATATCCGTCAGAGACTGGATCCACAGGCTCTCTGCTTGAGAAGCCGAAAAAATTTCATCTATAGTGGAATCTTCAATGTCTGACCCGTCAGGACTCAGGTCCGCTTGCTCCCCCTGTGGGTCCAATTCCTCCGAAGAGAGGACCTCTGCATCTGAACACACCGTTTTAGGTGACGGGGATCTAGCCCGTTTGCCACCCGGCAAAGAGCGGGCAATTAAAGCAGTTAACCTTTTCTCTAGCCCACCCAGGGTGGATTCTAGCATTTCTTCCGTAACATAAACGGGAATGGGTTGATTGGGGGCCGCCTCTGCCCCTAGCACCCTCAATGGCTCCTGCACGATGCTGTTCGGTGGTCTATCTGGTGAGGGTGGGACCACTGGAGCCTGACCCAAATCCTCTGACCCCGTTGGAGACCCCTTTACTTTTTTGGCACCTTTTGCAGCCTTAGCTGGTCCTGATCCCTTGGGAGCCATTGCACAACCTTGAGACACCCCTACAGCCAACACCCAACTGTTGTAGCTAGAAGTGAAACATTAATAAGGACAGGCTATGTAAAATCCTTTCAAAATTTTCATACGCCTGAGAAGGCGGCAATACAGAGGAAAGTCCTGTGAGTATTGCCACACCAATGCCCGTTAGCTGGAGTCCAAGGTTGCACCGACTCAGATACTGCTGGATCTAAGGCTGAGTCCCTTTAAGCAAAAAAATATTTTAATTTTTTTTGTCAGTGTGGACTTTTAAGTCCAGACCTGAAGATCCACAAACCACCACTGGGTGTCACTGTTAGCCAGAACTGGCTCAGCTGCGCGCTCTATGTCCTCACTCTCCACTGCTCTCAGGAGGGAATGACCAGCCAGGAAATGCTTTTTTGCTTTATCTGAGACTGACGCTGCTGGCCCGCCCCCCCCCACGCCCGCTGACGTTGTAAAAGGCGGCGCGCACGCGCGCGCGCGGGCCCCCCCCACGCTGAAACCAACATGGAGGAAGCAGAGAGCAGAGGAGAAGCCCGGACCAGCGCTAGAACACAGACACCTGGTAAGCCACTATCTTTGTAGTGCACACATAGAGGAAGCTGTCTCCCTAGGCTTCCTAGGAACAGGAGTTTTGTCAGCCCTTCCTCTCTATACACGTGGGGCTGCAGTATCATGCTAACAGGCAAATCTGGGGGGAGTAGCAAAATACATATCTTTTAAAAGCATATATATATCTACATTATCTGGGTAAACATTAGTACATCCCATCCTGCCTCAACAGACATAGTGGAGATAGTGGCTGATGCACAAGCATACCATTAGCCAACCCAGAACCCCCAGGGGGATACCTACTGTCGAACCAAGTCCCGCAGGTTCCCTCTTACCTGCTCCACGCCGCAGGGTATTGCAAACTGCAAGAGGCCCAGCCTTCCCCCATCTCCGTGGGTATTGTCTTGGACCTTCAGGGACCGGGGTCCTGTGTTAAGGAACCCACACCCCTGGACCTATATAGCATCCTGGCATCAGTAGCGTTTAGTTCTTGGAAGAGACTAAGGCACTGGAGCCCAGAATCCAGCCCTCCAAGGAGAGGCATTATAGGCAAAACCCCACTCCAGCAGGGCCCGGGTACCGTACACCTTGGCTTTGAAGCACTTCGGACGGATCCGGCTAGCTATCCTGGGTCCCGAGACCTCCGAGGGACAGCTAGACGTGACCAACACCTAAGACACTGGAGAAAAAACTGAAGCACTCCCAGTGGGAGGGGGTTATATAGGGAGGAAACTTCCTGTGAAATTGATTACACCAGTGTCCACACCTGAAGGTACCCATATAACCCAAGTGTAATGGCTATGCGCTCTGTGTCCCGTGATGTACGATAAAGAAATGCACTGATTACTGTGAAAATGACACTGGCATTAAAGGGAGGGGTTAACCTGTAGGGGGCGCTGAAGGGGTTAAGTGTTTCCTAGTGAGTAAATCTAACTGTTAGGGGGCATGGCTTGGCGTGTGACGTCACTGATCATCGTTCCCTATGACAGGGAACAGACGATCATTGACACTCTCACTAGGAAGAACAGGGAAGGTTTGTTTACACTTACCTCTCCCCGTTCTTCAGCTCTGTGACTCGATCATGGGACACCGATCGAGTCTACGGGTCCCGCGGCTGCGGTCACAGAGCTTAGGACCGGGTCGCGAGTGCGCTGGCGGCGTGCGTGACCCACGGCTGGGCTCTTAAAGGCAACGTACCTGTACATGCTTATGCCCAGCTCTGCTGACGTATATCGTCGTGCGGCGGTCCTTAAGCGGTTAAGATAAAACACCTGTGTGTAGCAGCTCCCCTAATACTTACCTGAGCCTCATCTCGTTTCAGCGATGTTGCACCAGAGTCGTGTCTGGCCAAGACTCTATCTCCTCATTGACTGAGACAGCACCGGGACACCATTGGCTGTCAATCAAAAAAAGAATGCGGCACATCTAGAGAATCCTATGGAGGTGAATGGAGTAGCAACCTCAGCCTGGACTGTCAATCAAAGTCAGTGAGCCAATGAGGAAAGAAGGGGGCGGGGTGGAGCTGTGGCTCCATGTCTGAATGGACACACAGAGCCGTGGCTCAGCTCAGTTGCTCATATAGCAAGCTGCTTGCTGTGGGGGCACTCGGCATTAGGGTGTGTGCTGGTGAGGGACCCGAGAAGAGGAGGATTGGGGCTGCTCTGTGCAAAACCATTACACAGAGTAGGTAACATGTTTGTTAATTTTGAACAAAAAAACAAGACTTTAATCTCAATTTAATATCCATGATGTGAACAAGTGCACTTTAACTTTGACCTACCTACTCTCCATACGCCAAGTCATTACCTTAAAAAGCTAGTGCAATAGCATACAGGCCAGGAAAATAAACATTTTTAGGAGTTCTTTAATGGCAGCCACTGTGTTTCTCATAACAAAGCTTTGTGGAAGTGTCAAAAATATTTGTGTAGGTTTTATTAATCTAGCAGTCCCTGCTCTCTGGGGATCTGGTCTGGTGGAATCAGCTCATTATGTAAATGCTTTCCTGCTGATTAGGATTCCTAGAGAGGAGTGAAAATCACTAGGAAAGCAAAACAAGTTCAGGTTCTCTGTGCATTAACACTTCCGCAGCCAGTCCAGGCTCCCTGCAGTATCCGTTCTCCTTTCCCGGGTCTCTCCAACCTTTCCTGGAAAGTGATGCTGTGTCAGGGAATGTCAGTGAATTTTCTAGGCTCCGGTGAGCTGCCCAGCTTCGTCAGCCATATTTTATTACATCTCAAGTATTGCCTGGACCCTTCACATGCTCCAAACTCCATTATCATTCTCACCGATATATATATATATTTTTTTTTAACCACTTCAGACTCAACCACTCACCGATATATAAAACCAGTTGTTCGGTTTGGCCTGGCAGAGTCTTTAAATGATAATAAATTTGGCTTTTGTGTATTATATGTCAGCCTGACACTTTCAAACGCACATTTGAATTTTGTAAGTGCAGGTAATAATAACAGCTGTGGTCTGACTGTCTATTAACCACTTCAGCCCCAGTAAAATTGGCTACTGAATGACCAGGCCAATTTTTGAGATATGGCATTGGAAAGTTTTAACTGACAATTGCGCGGTCGTGCGATGCTGTACCCAAACAAAATTGACGTCCTTTTTTCCCATAAATAGAGCTTTGTTTTGGTAGTATTTGATCATCTCTGCGTTTTTTTTTTTTTTTTTTTTTGGACTTTAAACAAAAAAAGAGCGTCAACTTTGAAAAAAACACAATATTTTGTACTTAATGCTATAATAAATATTCCCAATATTTTTTTATTTATTTTTTTAAAGCAAATTTTTCCTCAGTTTAGACCGATACATATTATTCTACATATTTTTGGTAATAAAAATTGCAATAAGCGTATATTGATTGGTTTGCGCAAATGTTATAGCGTCTACAAAATAGGGGATAGATTTATAGTATTTAAAAAATATATATATTAGTAATGGCAGCGATCTGTGATTTTTATCTTGACTGCGACATTATGGCGGACATATCAGACACTTTTGACACTATTGTCATTTATACAGCGATCAGTGCTATAAAAATGCATACATTAGCTTTCACAGTAAGAAAAGAACAAACATTTGACAATTTTCTTCAACTCAACTCTGTGCTTGAGTATATTTCCTGAAATACAAGTATCTGTTTTGACAATCAATAATAATAATCTATGTCTGGAAACCTGTGCTGAGTAAAAAAAAAAAAAAACTCCTTCAGTCCATGTTGGCTTCCTTCTGAAAATGTGTGTTGCTGTTTTTGTGAATTCAAGGGTTTAAGGCTGGGTGCACACTAATGCAAATTGGATGCAAGTTTCTCCGTATCGAATTTGCAGGACAGGAGAGTGTGCCCGGCTCTCAAAGCCTTGGCTCTGTTTCAGGTCCAAATTCAGGCAAATATTTGGCCCTGATTCGTCCCTGAGACGGAGAACTGGGGCGCACCGGACCCCTGGTGTGAGACACTTCTGCACTAAGTGTGAAGCCAGCCTTAATGTTTTATAAGTTACTAAGCCAGAGCTAGCATGCAGCAAGTGAAGTAACAGTAGTCAGAACTCAGTCTGTTTCTGGGAAGTGTAAGGAGGATCTCTGCCAGCAGAGGAAAGGACTTTGCTCTCCAGCACCCCTTGTTGGGAACCTAACCAAGTTTCTAGGATGGGAAACTTAAGGCCCGTACACACGATCGGATTATCCGACGGGAATTGTGTGATGGCAGGATGTTGTCAGATAATCCGACCATTTGTACGCTCCATCGGACAATTGTTGTCGGATGTTCCACCAACAAATGTGGGATAGCAGGCTTTAAAACTGGCCACTAACTGTAGGGTAAGATAAAATATGCCCACCTTGGTATTATGACCCCTTCGGTACCGGGAGAATGAGTTTAACCTTGCAGTAACAAGACACACGGTATTAGGTTAAAGTCACTCTGGTGTATTATGGCGCGAACAGTTTCTTTTATAAAAACATACGGAGATTCAAAGGAAATACACAAATACATGTCTTAACATCATTGGTTAATACACTGTTACTGGGCGGACGCCCCCCTTTTGGGTGATGCTGTTAAAATATCATTGGTTAAAAGTTACCGTTATTTATTGCTTAAGTTAGAACTCGTCTCATGATTAAGGCTTGTATATATGTCAACCGCCACAAACTGGTTATAGAAACCACAAAACTTAGGTCACAAGACATTCAAACTGACTACTACTATATATGGTCATCACAAGAATTGCTCATGTCATTCTGATATACAGACAGCATATATGCAATATATGGACAACTTATGTTAACCCTTAACATCCCCACACTAACAAATGTGTGTTGTCGGATTATCCGATCGTGTGTACAGAAGTCCTTCAGACAAAACTCTAAGGTACAAACACGCATGCTCAGAAGTAGTGATGAGCTCCAGCGTGTTCGCATCGTACACGTGCAGAGCCCGCCAGAAAGTCTGCATGGTGCTGCGCTAACCACAGCCAGGGAGAAAATTCCTGATGCTCGGCTGCAGAGATCAGGAAATGTTTCCCTGGCTGTGATTAGCGCAGCGCCAGTGCAGACTTCCTGGCGGGCTCTGCACATGTACGATGCAAACACACCATAGCTCATCCCTACTCAGAACCAATGCTAACCATAACACAAAATTAGCAGAAGTTGCCCAAAGGGTGGCGCTAAAGAGCTGAAAAAACACGTAGTTTTGTGTTTGTTGGCCGACAATACTTTGCTGTTTGTATGCAATACAAGTTCACGGCCAACGCCCTTCGGACAAAAGTCCTACGCTTTGTCCGCAGAAAATCCGTTCGTGTGTATGAGGCTTTACTCTTATGTTTTTTTTTTTTTAATAAAGATATGGACCTGATAATGGCACAGTGGACCAGGGGTAGCACCAGCTTGTTTTAATGTTGGAGACGTAATATATTATATGATGAGGAGAGATTCTGAGTAAAGAATTCATTCAGTGAAGAATCTTTACCTGGTCTGAACTTATTTAACGTCACACATGTGGTACAAGTGTACTACAACAACTATTGGGGAATAGATCACATCAACCCTCTGGGTTAGGGCAAAAGAACTAACCCCTAGGGCCGGCCATGCTCATTTTTATGCATGACTTTGAGTACAGATGTGCTTGTTCTCATACTCATAAGCCTAGATGTACTACTGGACTTGCAACAAGGAGAATGCGGACACTCATGCATGGGCCAGGGTGCACATGTGCATGCACAGGCGTGACCACAGTGTTTTGTGTCTTATCCCATAAGACTGCAGGGAGGGAGGGGGAGAGGTGATTGCAGGGAGGGAGGGGGAGAGGAAGTGGGAGCTGGGTGCCCATAAAAACAGGGTACCCGCTCCCCCATCAAAAAAAAGTGATTTGGCATGTCAGGGGGTGACCTACACTTAAAGCGGATGTTCCATTTTTGGGTGGAACTCCGCTTTAAGAGAAGGCAGTTGAGGGAAACATTAAAACACATCTTAACCAAGGCTGCTGATAGGGGGGGGACCACCGGTCCTCTTGTAGGGGGCCCAGTCACACATGGGGGGCCCACTCTGGGAGAGGGATTAGTGATGGACAACAATTGTGTCTCTCTTCCTCAAGCAGTTGAAAACTAGTCTCTCCCCTTCTCCCTGCAGCCAGCTTCTATCTGCTGAGAAAGAGACAGTTGTCCCTTACTAATCCCCCTCCCTGGCTCTAATGTTAGCTCTGCCCCTGAGTTTGTTATCTCTGTAACTTTGTTTCTCTATCTCTATCTCTCTGATCTCCAACTGCCCAGCCTGTATATTTTTTTTCATCTCATCTTCATTTTTATTTATTATTTTTTATAATTTTTATTTATTAACTCAGTTTTATCTTTTAGATTTAGCAGGAATTCTGTGAGTTTTTGTGTCTGTTAATAATTTTATTCTATTTTTAGCAAAATATTGCTTTAATATTTGCTTGGGGCAAGGGGGCCCTGTCAGGTAGTTTGTACAGGGCCCCACAATTTCTATCAGCAGCCCTGATCTCAACCACCTACAGTAGGTGACTGGGATATTGTGTCAATCTCGCTCCCTTTCTCGGCGAGATTGAGCACTTGCGAGCCCCATCGCGAGAGCCAGCGCCGAGCTGGCTTGCCGTGATGGAGACAAAGCCGTCATAGAAGCGGATTCCCGCCAATTCTACACGTGGGCGAAGTTTGTTATGAATCCTGAAGGAGAAATCCCCGCCGGATTTTTAAAAAAAATCCGGCATGGGTTCCCCCCTCAGGAGCATAACGGGCCCTTAGGTCTGTTATAGGTTGTAAGGAGACCCCCTACGAAAAAACGGCGTGGGGGTCCCCCCACAATCCATAACCTCTCCACAAGGCTGTGCTGTGTAAAAAGGCTGTTTAAATCTCAGGACTGGTTGGACAGTAATACAAATACTATGGCAGATATAACAGCACCCTTCATCTGTGCATGTAGCTGTTGGCCTGGAGTTCAGCTTTAGCATATTAGAGTAATAATGCTTTAAATGACAAAAGATCCTTTTGTACAGAAAGTCGTGGATGCTTTATTTTCTGGATGATAGATCTCATCTCACTCCAGTGTATTTGCAGAGGAAAAGTATAATGAGAAAACTTTTGTGTTTATTTAGTTTTGCCGTAACTTAAACCGCCTACGCCTCCTCTGCCCATTAGTCCCTCTCTAGTGGTCCGGGTGCCTCTGCCTGGCTGGTATTTAATGCCAGGATGCTGTAAGCGGCTCCGATTTGCCTTTTCTTCTGCATTGCAGTCCTACAGGCATCAGCAGCATGGAAACGCCCTGGGTTTAACTCCTCGGTGCCTGGGAGCGGCAGGGCGTTTGTGGGTGGAAGACTTGCAGACGAGAGTCTCTGGTGGTTAGCAGGCAACGATTTAACTATCCCTTCAGCTACAACAGATGCTTCTGTCTATACTGCGGGCTGAACTAGCAATTGTTTAATGCTTTATGACAGGTAAAAGGTTTGGATGACATCAGCATAGAAGATATCTACAGATAAAGACACAAAGGTCAGGAGATGCTGCTGTCAGCTAACTGCTGTCCTGCTGAGCCAGATACACGGACATTCATTCCCGGGAATGTGCTGGGATATTAGGATGGTACATTACAGTGAGCAAGGGAAACATGTCACCTGCTTTAATGCAGCCACTTTAGTGGAGATGTAACTAAAAGGTTAATACTTATGAGCATATTGTAATACTGGCCTGGGCCTGTCTGATAATTGATTGCAATCCCAATAGTCTGATATTGAAGAAAAGCAAATACATTTAGAAAGTTCCAGATTGATTGAGGCAATCCGCAGCTGGCAGAAGAATATTGGCAACATTTGTGGTCTGAATCAATTAACTGGTAACTAATTGAAGAGGGGAGGGGGGGGGGGGTGTTGTCTTTATTTCTCCTTTTTTACCATTAAAGCAGGGCTCAAAATTTCAAGTCCTGAGCTACTAGCCAGACCTCAAGAGTTACTCGCCACCAGTTGCCCCACCTAATTCATACACTGCCCTGCGCCTAATTGCTCCTGCAAACACGCCCTCATAGATTATCTCATGGAATGACAATGTTTTATGCAGAATCAAGTTACAAAATTAAATATTACCAACAACAACTTTAACAAAATGGGACAGGGCACTGGGGGCAGACCAGGGGGACAGGGCACTGGGGGCAGACCAGGGGGACAGGGCACTGGGGGCAGACCAGGGGGACAGGGCACTGGGGGCAGACCAGGGGGACAGGGCACTGGGGG
The DNA here is from genome assembly GCA_029574335.1 of Rana kukunoris. Taxonomy (NCBI): domain Eukaryota; kingdom Metazoa; phylum Chordata; class Amphibia; order Anura; family Ranidae; genus Rana; species Rana kukunoris. The sequence goes on along the minus strand of CM056051.1, from coordinate 471,983,488 downwards.
CAGACCAGTGGGACAGGTCTCTCTCTCTCTCTCCCCCCCTCCCTCTTCGGGCCACCAATCGCATCAGGGCTCTAAGTGTAGGCACAGATTGGGGGAGATTGGTCATGCAGCCCTGTCATCACTCGCCCCCAGCTTAAATCCACTCGCCAAATGCTAGTAGGCGAGTGGAAATTTTGAGGGCTGCATTAAAGGATCACTAAAGGAAAATTCCTTATGAAAAAATTCATGCTAGCTTTTCACTGTGGTCCATGATCAAAGAGGTGTGATTACTATGTGTCTAAAACTCCTCAGAACCAAATCAGATTCATTTTAAAAACAAACATTGCCCTGTATTTGTTTGTTTTTGTTCTGTGTGTCTCTTTACTTCACAGAAACATGAAACCAGTTTAAAAATGAAACTGAAACTGTAGGCACATTATATGATTGATTTTTATCTATTTTTAATCATTTTTTAAAAGGAATCAGTTAACTTTTATGTATCTATACACTGTAAACAGTCATTTCAGCAAAAAAAAAAATGTTTCCTTTAGTGACCCTTTAAGCAGGGATGTATTCTGGCCTAGGCCAACAAGGCCCAGGCCTAGGGCGGCACTTTGCGGGGGGCGTCCCTCTGTCCGTCACCCACGGCGTCCCTCTGTCCGTCACCCACGGCGTCCCTCTGTCCGTCACCCACGGCTTTCCTCTGTCCTCTTCCCATGAATATGACAGGGGTGTGGCTTTGACAGGAAGGGGTGGGTCATATTAAAATTAGGGGGTGCGCAAGTTTAGTCAGGCCTAGGGCAGCACAAAACCTAAATACACCTCTGCCTTTAAGTCGTTTGTTATACCAACACTTCATATTCCTGATATGTGCCTGCTACACCATGTAATTGTATTAAAAAGTATCCTGTTCTCTTTTTACTGCTTCTTTTATGTGGAATCCCTGCTGTTCCTGCCAGTCCCTCTGCTTTCCTATTAAAAAAACTGACCACACTAAGCAGGAGAGTACACCCTGATCAGTTTTCTAGCTTTGCTGGGAACTCAATGTGCTCTCCTCCAATGATCAGACATGTCCTGACACACCCCCTCTGCACAGCCATTCACTGGGAAGATAAGTATCCTGCTGCTTCTCCCCCTTTAGCTCTTATGCAGCTGAGAACAGAGGGTATGTGATCACATATAAAAAAGGGGGAAATATATTTATAATGTTTTTTTTAATTTTATATATATCTATACAATGGGGATTATTTACCAACGGCAAATCCACTTTGAACTACAAGTGCAAACTACAAGTGCAGAGTGCACTTGAAATTGCACTGAAAGTGCACTTGGAAGTGCAGTCGCTGTAGATCCGAGGGGGACATGCAAGGAAAATAAAAAAACAGCATTTTATTGGATGATAAAATCAGCAGAGCTTCCCCTCATTTCAGATATACCCCTCAGATTTAGCCCAGGTTCACACTGGGCTGCGGGAGTAAAGCCGTGCGAGTTCAGCTGAACTCGCACAATTTCACTCCCGCTGGCAGTCCCGATTTTGGCCGCGATTTAAGAGACATCTGTGCAGGTTTCTGCACAGATGTCAATGTAAATCGCGGGCTGAAATCGCAAAAAGTAGTACAGAGACTACTTTTTGAAATCAGTGCAAAGCCGCAGATGCAGCGTCGCGCTGATTAGGACAGTGCCATTGCCGGCAATTTGCGGCAAAATTGCATGTCAAAACGCACCAGTGTGAACCAGGGCTTACAGTGACTGCACTTCCAAGTGCACTTTGCAAAGTGGATTTGCCTTTCGTAAATAACCCCCAATGTTTTACCTTTCATTTCTTTTTTACTTCCAATATGTTTATTGATGTTTAACAGGAACAGGATAACAAACAATAACATTCTGATCTTTGGCTTACAAGGCCTGCTTTCACATATTATTGTTCTTATTTGTTCTGTAACATTTATTTAATTTATATTTTGAACTGAATGTTTTTTTTTTTTTTTTTGCAAGGTGATCAATTACAATCACTTTAAAGCTATTCTTTGTGTACAAAACATTTAATTTCAGTTTATTCCTCAATGAAAAAATATAAAAACACTTTTTGTGCATCAAATGCCTTTGCAAACCAAGTTATTGCCTTGTAAACAAAGAGGTAGCATCATCACTGCGCAGCACATAAAGAAAAGCTATAGAAGGGACCCAGCAGGCTCCACCCACTACAGGCTGCCTACAGAAAACTACAGGAAGGGGTGGAGACAAGACCAGTCACCCTGTACAAGGAGAGGGAGCAGTAGTGACCGGTCTTTATTACATGAAGCTCTTGCACAGAGGGAAATGTTCATGCTGAATCTGGAGGAAATAAAGTTTGGCTTTAAAAAAACATATTGTTCTCGTATTGTTCTCTACACCACCATATCTAGTAGATAGAAGAAAAAAATCATGTGAAGGATGGATGGTAGGTAACAGGAAATTAGTAGAGATTCCTAGAAATATACTATCTTTTAGGCCCCACTCAGATTAAAAAGATCTAGTGGGGCTGTGAACACACTACAAGGGTTAAAGGATCACTAAAGGATTTTTTTTTTTTAGCTAAATAGCTTCCTTTACCTTACTGCAGTCCTGGTTTCATGTCCTCATTGTTCGTTTTTGCTTTGAAGTTGCTGTAATTCTGCTCTGATCTCCACACTTCCTGCTTGTCTGGCTCCTTATGAAAAATCTCATGGCAGCTTTTTACTGTGGTCCAAGATGTCATTACTGTGTGTCTAAGGCCTCGTACACACGATCAAATCTGTCTGCTGGAAACAGTCTGCTAGACCGTTTCAGCAGACAGATTCGATCGTGTGTACGGGCAAACAGACGGATTTGGCCACCCGACAGATTTCAAAGCATGCTTTGAAATCTGTCGGCTGGGAACCCGTCCGCCCGACATGTCTGCTGGTTAGTACGCTAACCAGCAGACATGTCTTCTCGCACACGTGCCGAATGGTTTCGCAGCATGCGCGGAAGTGTTTTACTTCCTGGTGCGGTGACGTGGCGGCGTCAACGTCACCGCCACGTCACCGACACGTCAGCGCGCTGTCTGCTGGCGGGGATTTTGGTTTGCTCGTGTGTACACGCGAGCAAACCAAAATCACAGCAGACAGATCTGTTCAAATTGGTCGGTCCGACCGATTTGAACAGACACATTTAATCGTGTGTACGAGGCCTAAAACTCCTCAGAACCAATCAGATTCATTTTAAAAACAAAACACTGCCCTGGATTTGTTTGTTTTTGTTCTGTGTGTCTCTCTACTTCACAGAAACATGAAACCAGTTTAAAAGTGAAACTAAACTACAGGCACATTATATGATTGATTTTTATCTATTTTTAATCATTTTTAAAAGGAATCAGTTAACTTTTATGTCTCTATACCCTGTAAACAGTAATTTCAGCAAAACATTTTTTTCCTTTAGTGACCCTTTAACTTCTTGTTTATGTCTAGAATAAAAATAAAAGGAGACTACTTACCTGCTCCTCCCCTATGCTAGACTGATCCCAACAGTGTTTGCACCCCCATGCTTTATCTAAGTTTGTAATGTCATCAATGTAACCAAGTCCCGAGCCTCTCCAGGCCTAATGGTGACCTCCAGAGTTGGGGACAACTGACATCCTTCTGTGTAGAGTGGGTTACGAAGCATGGGGGGTGTAATGTAAGGTAGATTACTGGGCGCCAAACACTTCTTGAAAAAATAGATTTATTTTCTCTTGAACAGAACTGTGGGAAAGAGGGTTAAGGCCATGACACTCTTTAGTAGTTAAAGTTAATTAGTAGACTTTTAGAGGTAGACAGCCATGCAGGGAAAGGCACCCAGCCGGACACCACATCTGCATGTGTAGGATCGCTGTCTCCTATGGCAACAGTCTTAAACAGTTTCTAACAAAGGTTGCAATGAACCCCTTCACTTCCTCCACAATCTCCTTAGATCTTCACTCTTTTGAGCTCCCAGTCTATCACCTAGACCCGCTGATCCACTGCCACTGGATCTCCTGAGCTCTTCCAATCCTCTCACTGCATATCTTTTTCAAGCGTCATCCCTGCTGGGTCCCTAGCTTGGCACTCACAGATACTCTTCACGGGTCACCCCACTGGCCTGCTCAGTCCGTGGCTTGGCACATAATAATGCTCTGCAAACGTCGCCTTCATTTTCTGAGTCCCTGACTTGACATCTGCTGAAGTTTCCCCATTCTTCACCATCCCTGGCTGGTGAGAATACTGCTCTGTTACTTGCTTCAGCTGCTCACAGTGGTCCCTGATAGTGTTTCTCACGAATATTCGCATTGCGAATATTCGCTACGAATATTGCATATTCGAGTATTCGCGAATATCTCGAATATCGCGGCGAATATTCGCTATTTCGAATATTCGTATTTTTCAAATTTCGCAATAAATTTCGCAATAAAATTCGCAATCAATTTCGCATTCGCGAATTTCGCAATAGCGACATTTCGCAATTTTTTTTTTTTTATAAAATATAGCGAATATTCGTAAATATCGAATATTCGTGATATTTTATATAAAAAAAAAAAAATCGCGAAATTTTGCATTAGCGAAATTTCGCATTGGCGAAAATTCGCAATTTTTTTTTTTATAAAATATTACGAATATTCGATATTAACGAATATTCGCGACCGCATATGTGAAATTTCGCTTTTTTTTTTTTTTTTTTTATAAAATATACCGAATATTCGTAAATATCGAATATTCGTGATATTTTATAAAAAAAAACGCGAATTTTCGCATTAGCGAAAATTCGCATTAGCGAAAATTCGCATTGGCGAAAATTCGCAATTTTTTTTTTTTTTTTATAAAATATCACGAATATTCGATATTAACGAATATTTGCGAATATTCTTCGAAATATTCGCGAAATATCGCGAAATCGAATATGGCGTGTTCAGCTCATCACTAGTCCCTGATAATAAGATGGTTGGTCCCTTAGTGGGGACAGTAGTAGGGACAGTTTCCCCTCTACCTTCGACATACCTCCCAACATTTTACAAATCCACTGCGGGACAGATTTGAGGGGGGGAATTTAAGTTGTTGAGCGGGGGTGGGAATCGAAGTTGTTGAGCGGGGGTGGGAATCGAAGTTGTTGAGTGGGGGGGGTTCCTCTCACCTGTGCACGGCTGTGTCGGCTCTCTTTCCTTCTCCAATAGTCCACACGCCGCCGCAACTTCTCCTTCTCCGCCCTCCCATGTTGAGCTATGGGAGGGCGGGCACATTGCAGTTGTTGACGAAGTTGACAGGGTGGTTTGTAGTTGTTAAGCGGGGGGAGTGCCTCTCATCTGTGCCGACAGCCGGCCATAGACTGTCATTAGCCTGGCTGTTGGCTCTCCATAGTCCTCCTCGCACCGCTCTGGTTCCTCCTGCTTGCAGTGCGGGAAAATTAACTGTTTTGTGGGACTGTGGGAAGATGCTGTCTGTGAGGGACATTCCCGCAGAATCCGTGCGTTCTCCTGGCGGCAGAACCATTATTAGGTGGCACAGAACCCCGATCACCTGACTCCATCCAAAAAAATAGGTTCTCCCAGCAGGCCAAGGGACCCAATAAAATCCCTGCCTATTGGATGAGAAACTCCATTCATTTCTAATCTGTCCTTGCAATGCCTAATGTCACCAGACACCTGGCCATTTAGAGACAGAAGAAAGAAGTGCAGCAATTCCAGAATTAGGGTGAAATCAATTGACCTTCTAACAATTGGCCAAGGCAACTATCACTTGGCAAATGGGAGTAGACCTAAACCCAATCACTAAAGCCTCATGTAAGCCTTAAACACGTCAATGCCATTTCAAAAGCTGTTTTCAACCCAAAAGCAAACATTTATTATTTTGTAGGTCACCAAATATTTTTATTCCTAGGCTTTCCTTCCTTTATTTTCATCCAGTGATCCAGCAAGTAAATCTGTTGTTTTTCTTAAAAAAAAAAAAACTGTCCTGCAGATGTAGCAGTTAGGGAGATGAGTCAAATCATTTACCACTGACAGGGGTGCTTACAATGATACTTTTTTTTGTTTATGTAAAACCTTTATCCCAAAAAGAAAAAAAATACGGTTTGCTGTAACTGCTTATAAATAGGGATGGGCAAATGGTTCAGCCCAAGCATCAGTTAAGGTAGAACATTTGCCCGTTCAGCCTCTCCCCAAACACCCGAATTTGCAAGGTGTTCGCCCCGACAAACACCCTGAAATGCACTGAGCGCTGCACAGTGCATTCTGCACCTTGATTGGGCAAACCTTTCTCCAATCAGACCTCAGTGTACACTGGTTGTTAACCCCTTCCATACAGGGCAGTTTCACACCCTTCCTGCCCAGAACACTTTTTAGTTTTCAGCGCTGTTGCACTTTGAATGACAATTGCGCAGTCGTGCAACACTGTACCCAAATCTTTATGTTCCCCCCCCCCCCCCCACAAATAGAGCTTTCGTTTGGTGGTATTTGATCATCTCTTTGATCATGTTTTAATTTTTGATTTAATAAATACCACAATTTAAAAAAAAAAGAAAAACATTTTTTTTCTTTAGTTTAGACCGATATGTATTCTTCCACATATTTTTGGTAAAAAAAAATCGCAATAAGCGTTTATTGATTGATTTGCGCAAAAGTTATAGCGTCTACAAAACAGGGGATAGATTTTTGTCATTTTTGAAATTTTTTTTACTAGTAATGGCAGCGATCTGCGGTTTTTATTGTGACTGTGACATTGCGGTGGACACATCAAACACTTTTGACACGTTTTTCGGACCATTCACATTTATACAGTGATTAGTGAACAGTGACCACTTGAACTGTGATGCATTAGACTTTCCAACACCCACAAATACCCAGAGAAGTTCCCAGTATCCCATGCCCTAATCCCCCTTGCTGGTAATTTTTTTTTTTTTTTTACCAGCAATAAATCTTAAAAAGACAACAGATAGACTGCATTATTGGAGCTGGTGTGAATGGACTGATGTTTGCAGGGTTTGTCAGCCTCTGTAAATATTGTTACCTGTGGCCCCTTCGGGGGTAGTACTACATGTGCCAATGATTAGAACCTCTTTAAAGAGTATGCAGGTCAGGGCTGTCTTTAGAGCAGGGCAAAAGGGGAAGCTGCCCTGGGCCCTGTCATTGTTGTGGGGTCCAAAGCAGCTGCCTCCTACTTGCCATCTATCCCAGTTTAAATTCCCTTGTCCCTTGAAGTTTTAGTCCTTTGCTGTGTCCTGATATCTCAGTGTGAATTGCTGCTACTAATACTGCCCAGCTCTGCCCTATTGTTGTGTACAGATGACTTACCTGCAGACCCTGTGTTTGCATGTAAATTACCATCATTCATATGTAAATAATGGGAGAATTTATATGTAAATATCTGAGGCAGGCGGCATTAATATGTATATCATGCCCCTCTGCAGTGAAAAGATGATGTGCTGTAACCTCTAGCAACCAATCAGTAAGCAGTATTACTGTACAGTAATCTCTAGCAACCAAACAAGAAGAAATCATGTGTTGTAACCTCTAGCGACTAATCAGTGAGCCGTAATGTGTGCTGTAACCTCTAGCAACCAGTTAGTAAGTGGTAATGATATGCTGTAACCTCTGGCAACCAATCACAATCACTGCCTGATTTGATATAATGATTTATATAGACGCCTCTTGGTAAATGGGAGTAAATTTAAAATTATAGTACCATCATCCTAAAGATCAATTTTAGATAACGTAAGGGTTAATGGGACCCCAAGGCGGCCCAAAAAGCCCTTAAAGGAACGTTGGTGGGCAAAGGGACTATAACGGTACTATGTAAAGGATTATAAAGAACAAGGTATTAGTAGTATAAAAGATATAAATCAATTTATTATACAGGGTATCAAAAATCAAAAGACACACATATTTATAAACAATATAAAAAAACAGCAATACAAGGTGAACACAGTGTACAACCAACCATCCCAATCACTGAGATGTTAGGAGCCCTAAACAAAGGGTAGCGGTGAGACGAAGGGGGTCATATACGTCGAGTCTCTACTAGTTTCGCACCGATAGTTGCTTTGTCAGGAGAATTTTTCTGCACAGGAAGTGTCACTCGCTTATGGGGAAGAGGACAAAGCACGGAGAGAACATCTCTCACGGCAGTCAAGATGGTGGAAACGCCCACAATGCAGAGCAACCCGTGTTGGCTGTAAAGAGGTATTTGGTATATATGGGCCCTGGGACCTGGGTAATTGTGAGTCAATTAAATATAGGACTGCACATTGGGTTGTGGGTTGCAATCGCAGTTGTGTCAACACCACACAAGGTTTTTAAGTAGAAATACAGCTGATGATCGGTAAAGCATCTGGTATATCCACAGGGCCAGGTATGTGTCAACCAGGTATGTCCCATTAACCCTTACTTTATTTAAATTTTGATACCCTGTATAATAAATTGATTTATATCTTTTATACTACTAATACCTTGTTCTTTATAATCCTTTACATAGTACCGCTGTAGTCCCTTTGCCCACCCACTTTCCTTTAAGGGCTTTTTGGGGTCCCATTAACCCTTACTTTATCTAAAACCTGATCTGATACAGTAAACTGATTTTAATTCTAGATAATATTTATTGTATGACTCAAAGCAGGTGTAGAGCAAAATTGCATGGGGGGGCAAGAATTATTTCGCCCAGGGTCCAATCAACACTAAAGACGGCACTGATGCAGGTAAAACATTATTTGAACCTCAGATATATAGGGTCTGGTGCATTGACATGTGTAGTGTCAACAATGTTCCCTAATGCACTCAGAACGCATGTTGTGGTCGCCTATGAGTCTGGCAAGGGAGTTAAAAAGGTTGCCAAATTATTTGAAATCAATCATTCTACTGCAGCGGAAAAAAGAAACTAAATGCTAAAAGAGGTGTCAAAGAACCCCACATTTTCACAGTGGGGGGTTCAGGTAACTCTTGCAACAGCTGAAGTCAAAGCACAGCCAGCTGTAATAGGAAAAAGATTGCAGCAATTCATCCTGCATGAAAAGTGTGTTCAGAAAAAGCTTTTGCTTTCTGCTTACTTTCTTCAAAAAGATCATTTATACAAGACTACAGTTTGCCATTGAAGTCAAACGCCAGGCGTTCTGGAACAATGTGCTGAAGACTGATCAGTCAAAGATAAAGGGCCAGATTCAGAAAGATCCACGGATCTTTCTGCTGGCGTAACGTATCCCTGATATGTTACGCCGCTGTAAATTTTTGCGCAAGTTCTGTATTCAGAAAGAACTTGCACCCTTATTTACGGCGGCGTAACGTATGTGTTGCGGCGTAAGGCTGCGCAATTCAAATTTATGAAGTGGGGGCATGATTCATGTAAATGAATCATGACCCCACGTAATTGACGTTTTTTTTGGACGGTGCATGCGCCGTCCGTGGACGTTCCCAGTTTGCATGCGCGAAATCACGTCACTTTTTGTCAATGTAAACGACGTGAACGTAACTAACGTCGAGCCCCATTCCCGAACGATTTACGCAAACAACGTAACCGACGTACAATTCGACACTGTCCCAACGTCCATACTTAACATTGGCTACGCCTCCTATAGCAGGGGTAACCTTACGCTGCTCTAACGCTAACGCAAACGACATAAACTATGAAGCGCCGCCGCAAGTACGTTCGGGAATTGGCGTAAATAGCTCATTTGCATATTTTACGAGCTCCACCTAGCGGCCAGCGTAATATGCAACTAAGATACGATGGTGTAAGTGACTTACGCCGCTCGTATCTTAGGAGAAAGCCGTGTATCTTGTTTTCTTAATACAGAAAAGAGATACGCCGACTATTCTTAGTATTTACGTGGCGTATCTATAGATACTTTTCTGAATCTGGCCCAGAGTTTGGGGATGCTTTGCTAGTTCAGAGCGTGGGCAACAGGCAGACTCTTTCTGCATTAAATCAAAGTGTGCATGATCAGAACGTGAGTCCATCTGTCCAAAAGAAGAAGCTGAACCAGAAATAGGTCTTTCCACCAAGGATTGGCTCAAAAGAACAAAGAGGGTTATGGACTACCCTTGATTTGATTCCCACAGACAATTGTTAGGCTTTTAAAGAGCAGTTTATTTAAGGAAGAACACAACCATCTCTCACCTGAAGACATTTTACATAAAAGCTGGTCAAAAATTTCAGGCGATATTAAAGAATGGCCAGTTACACAAAGTAATTTCTCCAAAAGGGGCAATATCAGTTTTCTGATGTTAATAGTGGACTTTTTCCACAGTACAATGTCACATATAGTAACATTTTCGTGCTTAAAATAAATATATATGTAGCGCCTGTGTACTTTATGGTTCTGGTGCTAGTTAAATTTAGAGGTATATCAGAGTGTAATTAAACTCTGATCCAGATTGTTAAGTGCAAACCAGGGTCTCTGTCTCAGTTGGGCTGTGCTGTGGGCTATTCTGTTGCGCTGGGGTGCAATGCATTGGTTCTGAGTCTTCTTCTTTGAGTGTGGCACCCACCTTTAGGGTGACCACATCACGGCTCCCTGGCATTATGGCCTACCTGGCCGGGGTGTGTGCAGCATGCGATGTTCCTGGTTCTGGGACCATGTTGGCCCGGAGCATCTAAACAGCGAAGGGGACCCAATGAGTGACTGGGTTCCCACCTTTGAGGATCCCAAGCTGTATTGCTGTTCGTTGGGGAGTCCGTCTTAGGAGCGCCATTGAGAGGCTGGCAATCCAAAAGGGCCTGGACAAACCACCGGTGTATTAAGGTAGCCGAACACTGAGGGATTGATCACCTGTCAGTCGGTACCTGGGCGACAAGTTGAAGGAGATCCAGGCGTGATTCATCTAAGGAGGGATATCTCTGTGATTACAATCCAGAGAGGGTCTATGGCAGTGGTGTCTTTTTGAGGCTCACCAAAGAGGGTCTGTGGCAGAGACTTTTCCTCAAGTTCAAGTTTACCACTGAGGGTCTGTGGCAGAGACTTATCCTACAGTTGTCCGAGTTATACTCCGGCTGCCAGGTCAGTGAGAAAGGCCTGTCCGGGTACACTAAACCCACTCAGGCAGGAGTGGCACAGAGAAGCGTTACGCTTGGGAGCAGGACTGTTTCCTATCATCACGCCTGAATCTGCTGTTCTCTCTTCTTCAACTTAACTTTCCTCACCACAAGTTTACTGTTTTTACCCGGCTGGGTAATAAAGAGCACAGCAAAGAACATCTGTTGCGGACATTCCTTTACTTGTACCAAATGCAATATACATCATTCACCCCTAGGAATTCGGGGGAGCCACGAGGTAAATGTGCCACCCAAAACAACCAGCAGCTCCTCCAGGGTTAATGCTACATATATATTTTTCACATTAATTTGTATTCACTGTTTGAATAAAAATCGGACAATGTTTGCCCATTCACTTATGTTGGTATTTACTAGTGTTGCTCACGAATATTTGCATTGCGAATATTCGCTACGAATATTGCATTTTCGAGTATTCGCGAATAACTCGAATATTGCGGCGAATATTTGCTATGGCGAATATTTGTATTTTTTCAAATTTATTTTTAAAACAGATCACATCCTAGTGATCTCTATCGACGTCTAAAAGCATTGCTGGTATGATTAGAGAGAGACCCTGGGCCGAGTAGCTGATGCGATTCTTTTATGTTGCCGAAAATTCGCATTGCGAATTTTCGGCAACATAAAAGAATCGCATCAGCTACTCGCCCCTTCTTTTGCATCATAGGAATATTGCGCGATTATCTTCTCCGCCCTTCTTTTGCCCCCTTATTCTCCTTTCTTTTAAGTAGAGTAAGGCCTTGTACACACGAGGGGATATTTCCGCTGAACATGGTCCGACGGACCACTTCAGCCGAAAAATCCCCTCGTCTGTAGGGGCAAACGGACGCTTTTTGCCGGATTCATCCGGCGGAAAAATTTCAAAGCATGCTTTGAAATAATTCCGCCGGATAGCTGGCCGTCAGATATGTCCGCTGGTTAGTACGGCAAACCAGCGGACATATCTTGCCGCACATGCGTCGTATCCTGTGAATGGATCCGACGCATTCGCGCGGAAGTGTTTACTTCCTGGTGCGGTGACGTGGCGGCGTCAACGTCACCGCCGCGTCACCGCGCTGTCCGCCGGCGGGGAATTTGATCCGATGGTGTGTACAGCCATCGGATCAAAACACCCCGGCGTAAATATACGCTGTAAACGGTCCGGGGACCGTTCACAGCGGATATATTCAGCCGTGTGTACAAGGCCTTAGTGTTTAGTGCATATTAGTTTAGTAATACAGGAAATGATCTCCGTTTATGAGAATTTCGCAATCATTTTCGCATTAGTGAAATTTCGCAAAAAATTTTTTGGATAGAATATTCGATATTAGTGAATATTCGCGAATATTCTTCTATATATTCGCGCAATATCGCGAAATCGAATATGGCGTATTCCGCTCAACACTAGTATTTACCTAATGTCTAATATGACAGTATAATGAAAGGGTCGCTTCATGGCCTTCTCCTCTCCCTGTCTACATATTCTACACCTACTCTTCACAGCTTTCCCCACATGCCAGTTACTCTGTCTTCATTGTCATCACTTTTTGAACTGCAGCCATTCAGCAAGTACTGTACATGGCAAATCTGTATCATTTTTCCAGGTAAGAAGCTCTGAAAGTGTGAAAGGCAGAGAAACAGCAACATTTCAGCTGATCTGCAATGGAAAGACTTGATCATTATGAACTATGAATGTTCACCACTAGAGGGAGCCAGGTAAGCTGAAAAAAAAATAGTTTTCAATGTGTTCTGTATTAAGATGTTCAGGTAATTGTCTATGAGACAGACTTCCAGGCAAACAATCATGGGGCTTCTAACACCTGAATTATACAAATGCGTAGCTCTCAACTGTCCTTGATTTTGAGGGACTGTCCCTGATTTGGAACAAAGTCCACCTGTCCCTCTTTACTCCTCCTTTGTCCCCCATTTTGGTCTGATATAGTTCAGACCAAAACTATAAAAAGTGTAGCTATAAAAAACATCAAAAAGTGTTTCCCAGTACTAAATCTTTTATGAAATTTCTATTTGCAAATGTCAAAAGAATAATATGTTAAAAGAATGTTAAATGTCAAATGTTAAAAGAATAATATTTGTAAAAAAAAAAACTTGTTTTTGTCTTTTGCATAATGTTGTATAATTTTTTGTATAATTCTCCTTTAGACCCCTTTCACACTGAGGAGTTATTCAGGCGGTACAGCGTTAAAAATAGCGCTGCTATACCGCCTGAAAAACTCCTGCACTGCATACTCAATGTGAAAGCCCGAGAGCTTTCACACTGAGGTGATGGGCTGGCGGGAGAGAAAAAAAATCTCATGTCAGCATCATCTTTGGAGCGGTGAGAGGAGCGGCGTGTATACCACTCCTTTCCATTTAAAACAATGGGAAACCATGGCAATAACTGCAGAGGCGCATTGTGGGTGGTATTAACCCTTTATCGGCTGCTAGTGGGGGTTAATACCGCACCGCTAGCGGCCGATTCCTGAAGCCATTCCGGCGGCATAGCGCCGCTATTTTTAGCGGCGCTGTACCGCCACCGCGGCTCCCATCCCAGTGTGAAAGGGGCCTTAAGGAAGTGTGGCAGGGGTGTGTGTCCTATGCCTACATACTTTTTCTAATAGTTGTCCCTCATTCCCATCTGAAAAAGTTGGGAGGTATGTAGGAGGGCCCATAGAGAAGTACAGGGGGAGGCCCCAACTATTCATGTGCTGGCCTTGGTCGGGTGATTGCAGAAACATTTCCAAATATGCAAGGTTCCATTCACATGTTCCGGATCACCGCCATTCTGCCTGCGATACCCTGAATCTCTGCAAATTGTGGGACACACTAGCGATCCCGTTACTTTCAATGGAACCCCAATCGGGATTGCAAGCGCGTCCTGCGGCAATTCAGGAATCGCGGGCAGAGTCGTGGCGATTCATCCCCGGTATTCGGAATGCCTAGGTGTGAACGGAGCCTAGCTCTGCTCAAGACTCGCTCCTCTTATCATACATGGACAATCCGAGTGCTGGCTACTATAGCCCATCTCCGCTCTCCATCAAAAGATATAAAAAAAAACATGGCTGCTCTTGCTGTATTTATTAATTGTCTTCAACGTGACCACATACAACATGTCTCCACCCCAAAAAACAATCTTCTCCCTCTCCTTCCCCTTCCATCCTTGACTATCCTTGTAAGCAAGCCAGGGGTGAAGTAAGGTTGGTTTTCGAGTGGAGACTTTTTGTATGCAGTCACTTTGTAGGCAATCAATAAATGCAACAAGAGGAGCTACGTTTGGAGTGCAGATAATATTTTTGTATTATGTCCAAGTGATTGTAGAGTATGGCAACCAGACATCCCCGGTTTTCTGGGATAGTCCCTGGATTGAGGACACTGTCCCTGGACCAAGTCTGTCCACGGTTTTGTCCCCGGATTGGGGGGCTGGGGCAATTTCAAAGACAGTCAGGGCAGAATAAAAAAAAAAAAATCTGAATTTTTTTTTCATTATCTGTGCCCCTTTCTTATGATCATGTGCTGGTCGGAGCGGAGGGAATATTTCTTCAGATTCGGGTGCATGCCCATTCAGCTCCGCTCGCGTTTGCTTCTTTCTTGACTCAAGTCCCGGCCAGCCGCCTGCCTTATCTCCTTGCCTTCCCTGGCAGAGTGATCTTCATCTTCTCCCCACCCAGTAGTAGCCGGGGCCCGGAGAGTAAGACTTGACAGGCTGTGATGCGGGTGGCGGTGGCGACGGGCAGAGAGTCACTGATCGCTGCCATTACTAGTAAAAATAAAAATATGTCCCCAGATTTGAAAAATCTGGTTACCTTATTGTAGAGTGATGGGATTCCTGCAGTTTGAGATTTCCTCAGCAGAGGTTTGCTGGTGTGTAGGTAGTACAGGGAGGGGACACCATATGCCTCCTGATGAAATTGCTGTGCTGTATGATTTTCAAGAAAAGCAACAAAGCACTCCTCACCAGCCCCTGTGCCCCTTATGGGCAGGCCGGCACTGGCTCTGAGGCCATCAATTTGGATGGCCTGGATTCACAACTAAGAGAGTCAGTGACCTGTAACAAACTTTAAGGACAGGAGTTAACACTTTTCAGATTAGCTGCCTACTTGTTTTGGGGTCAGTGATTCAGTAGGCAGTGAAACTAAGAACACAATGAAACCCCAAAGGATTTATATTAAAAATAGAAATCAGCAGTGGGCACTCTCATATATGTCTATCGTCACAGTTTTACATGCCAATCAACAAAGATGTATCAGCCCCAACGAAGCTGGTATGTTAATAATGACCACTAGGTGGAAGTATTGCATCATTTTTAAAGAAATTGAAGGCAAACCTTTTTATTTCTTTTTTGATAGTGAGGAAAGAGATTAGAACACTTGTCTGTTTTTATTGCTGCCTGTGCCCCCTTTAGGGAGATTCGCCCTCTCTATATTCTATTTCCCCTCTATTGCTTATTAAAGCAATAGAGGGGAAATCTTTCAATTTGGACATTAGTTCCTGTGATCTGGGGGTCCCCATGGGATTCCAATAATTTGCAGGGATCTCCTCTCACTTCCTGTTTGGCTGTGGGGCAGGAAGCGAAGGAAAATCTCAGCAGTGGGACACAGATAGAGCCATCGGCTCCTGCTGCCGTCAATTAAATCCTGTGAGGAGGGAGTGGGGGCAGGCCTGAACTGCACGGTTTGTGTCAATGGATGCACGCAGTGCGGCTCTAGATTGAGAAATTGGCTTCTCATGGAGGCACACAGAAAAGAGGAGGAGCCCCGAGTGCCAGCAGGGGACCCCAAAAGAGGAGGATTGGGGCTACACTGTGCAAAGCCTTTGCACAGAGCAGGTAAGCAATACATGTTTATTATTTAAAAAATAAATTAATAAAGGCGGAATTCCACACGTGTTTTAGTTTATTATAAGTCAGCAACTACAAAAAGTGTAGCTCCTGACTTTTAATAAACAGACACTCATCTGTCCTACGGTCCAGCGATGCAACTGCCCGGAGCCTCGCTCCTCTCCTCCTCCTCTCTGCCGAAGTCAGCATAGCAACTGTGGGCACCCGTTACAGCTTTTGGCTTAGCGGCCGGGCGCGCACTGCTCGTGCACGAGTTGTGCTGCGCTTTACTAGTGGCCAGGCAATTTTCTGAGACCTGTGACGTGTCCCAAATGATTGCAGAGAGGGAGGGGCTGCCTAGGGGGACAGGAGTAGCCTAGGTGTAGGGTGACCAGACATCCCCGGTTTCAGGGGACAGTCCCCAGATTGAGGACACTGTCACCGGACCAAGTCTGATCCCAGTTTTGTCCCTGGATTGGATTTGAACAGGCAATGGTGGGGCAATTTCAAAGACAGTCAGTGCAAAATTGAAAAAAAAAAATAATTGCACACCCCCACTCTGTCACACCTACTAACTTAGGGGGTGTATTTTTTTCCATTATCTGTGCCCCTTTTTGATGATCATGTGCTGGTCGGAATGGAGGGAATATTTCTTCAGTTTCGGGTCCATGCTCATTCATCTCCACTCGCATGTTCTTCTGCCTTGGCTCAAGTCCTGACCAGCCGCCTGCCTGTTTATCTCCTTGCCTTCCCTGGCAAAGTGTTCTTCCTCTGCTCCCCACCCAGTAATAGCCGGGGCCGGGGCCCAGAGAGTAAGACTTGAATGGCTGTGAGGGGGGCGGTGACGGGCAGAGAGTTAGTAGTATAAAAAAAGATGTCCCCTGATTTCATTTAAAAAATCTGGTCACCTTACCTAGGTGGCCAAGAGCAGGAAGGAGGAAGTGGGACAAGAAGTTCTACTCTAAACTAGGTACACCTCCCCCCCAAAAAAATGACATGCCAAATGTGGCATGTCAGGGGGCGAGGAGTGCTTAAAGCGGAAGTTCCACTTTTGGGTGGAACTCTGCTTTAATCACTTTAAAGATTATGAAAAAAATAAACACCGGCTTTACCATTATTGCACCAAATTCTTTTGTTCCAGCACCCACGTCTGTCAGGTCTGCCAGGAGACTACAACTGTCCCTCTGCTTTCCTGACCAGTAGTCTTGTTATCTCCTGCAGCCAGAAAATAAGGAACCGCAAAGGCAGGTAGCCTAACCACAACCCCCAGCAACAACTCACGGTTTGAAGGCTGTAGACAGGAAGCCAGGAGGGAAGAGGACTATCCAAAAACACAGTCAGAACAAGCCAGGTAGGGCTGGCAGCAAGGCATACCAGGTCCAAGGGAAAATCCAGGAATCGTAGTCATGAAAGAGCCAGGAGGGGTCGGCATCGAGACAGGCAAAAGTACAAGGAATAATCCCAGAACCGAGGTCAAGAAGGAGCCAAGCAAGTAACCAAAACTAAGCATCCACCAACAGCATAAACGGAACTTATCCTAAGGCACGGACAGGAAGGGGAAGTGGAAATATATAGGAACACTAATGAGAAGACTGCTGACAGCTGGTCCTAGGGTGGAAAAATCATCCCCACTAGTGAAAAAGAACATAACTAGGATGCTAACATAAAACCAGTTCACTGGTGGTTCAGGACATAGAAAAATTGTCTATGAACACCAGGCCCTGGGATCAGATTCCGGACACAGCGTGACAACGTCTCTTAGTACACACTGCCCTTCTTTTCTATATAATACAAGTATGACTAATTTTAGCTAGGATAGACTCTCATCTACACAATAGATGACATCACATAGCGGGTAGCACTTGGCACAACTTAAAAACAATATTTTATTAATTATGTCATGTAGCAGTGAATGGTGATGTGTTCTTAACAATGTTATCAGCCTCACACAGCAGTAGAGTGTCAGGTGTTTATGTATTTACAGTCCACATTTGTGGTTTCTCCTTATTCATCATTGTTAATATGCATGCTATATAAAACTTTCCGGCAGTTGTGCCATGTCACGGCTCAGGAGGCACAATGCTGGTTGTCTTTTATAATGGTTTCGGTGGTTGAGTCATACACTTTCTTACTGGATTCCCAGATTTGCTTCTGTTACTAGCTAGTAGTGCATTATACATTGTATTGCTTTGCTTCCTGTTCTAGTGGAGCAACCTACATGCGTACTTAAAATATACCTATCATGAAAAAAATATGTACACTACCATTACTGGACTTTTCTGAACATTTTAGTTGCTTGGCTGTTATACAAGTCTATTGCTTTAAAAACAATTAGTTGCTGACCCAGAAAAAATAAATACATTGCAGATCAAGAAAATACAGAATTCCTGATCTAAATACTTGTTTCAGGCTAATGATTTAATGTGTTTAAGCCAATGGATCAGAATACCCTCCACGCAACAGGCATTTTTAGGATGAAGATATGCAGAGGAGAGATTAGCAATGGCAGCCTTCATTCATCTGCCATTGACAGTTCTTTCACATCAAAGAAACACTCACTAGGCTAGTGAAATACATAGTTACTTAAGCCATCAGTATGTGGTGCCCCCTAATGGTGGTTGATAAGCCAGTTCCTGTGCCAGGGGCCCAGGGTGATTTATTGGAGCCATGGGGGTGGGAACCTTTTTCCTAAACTCTGGCTCCTACTGCACATCCAGAAGACCTTTATCACTTTATTAGCACGATTAATTCACAAACTAATTGTTGAAGGGCCCCAGTCCAATAAATCAAGAGTGGGTTTGTTGGCGGCCGCACCACCTATCAAGCACAAATACACATGGCACATTGGTTTCCCAGTATATGGTTTACAAAGTGACCTGTCACCACAGTCGGACGAACCAACTTACCTTCACCTAACCACCACGAATTGCCTGACTGAACTAGTCTCTACACAAATTTCTTGTTTTCCAAGTCTAGGCCAGCATTCGCACCACAGGAATAGCGAGATGTTCTACTTCTGCTGAAACTTGTTTCTACTTCTACAATGTGCATCATATTAGTCCATTTAAATATGGTCATAAACTGTTCAGTTTAGCATAGTTGGCATAAGTTCATTACAAACGTGTCTACATCATGTATAGGTAGTCCTATTCAGACCCTTAGAATGAAAAAAATAGAATGCACCCCTAAAGCCCTGTACACACGATCAGTTTGTCTGATGAAAACGGACCGAAAGAACGCTTTCATCGGACAAACCGATCGTGTGTGGGCCCCAACGGTTTGTTTTCCATCGGTGAAAAAAAATAGAGCATGTTTTAAAATGTTCCTATGGATAAAAAACTGATAAAAACTCCATCGGAGAAAAATCCACGCATGCTCAGAATCAAGTCGACGCATGCTTGGAAGCATTGAACTTCATTTTTCTCAGCACGTCGTAGTGTTTTACGTAACGGCGTTGGACACGGTCGGATGGTGTGTAGACAAGACTGATGAAAAAATCCATCGGATTAGATTCCATCAGATATCCGATCATGTGTACAGGGCATAACCCAACATGGGCACCAAGTATGCTTTGGATTGTGTTAGTCATAACCTAATGAGGAAATATAAAGAATAAATAAATATTTTCTATTGTTAAAAAAAAAAAGAATAAAGAAATATTCAATGCAGATAGAAAGCAAGTTTTATGCAATACATACACCTGATAAAATTATTTAAATCAGGGGTGTTAAACCCAATTTTATTGCTGGTTGCATCAGTATTGTGGTTGCCTTCAATCGGCTGGTTGTACTGTAAGACTATATCAATTTACCCAGGGTACAAATGCACCCCCTGCCCACCGAATCACTTTGAACAGTCGCTGTGGCCAAATTTCACAGTGAGCGCAGAGTTTACAAGTAACAGTGGTGAGCAGACCCGGAGGTGGCAGAACTCCGTTCCACCATGTTTCGGCTAAAACAAAGGGCGTGGGTGTGAGGGCCACATAAAATCCTGTCTGGATTCAGCCCATGGGCTTTGGTTTGACACGTGATCTAAATGATCTTATAAAATGATCTAAAACATTTCGCTTATTATCACTGATTTACAAGTCAAATTAAATATGCAAATACATATTTGGTGCAAACATAAATCGTGTATCGTAAACGCAAAGTAGAAATACCTTGAAATTAAAAAAATATAGTCCAAAAATGAATCCTCATTTAAAGCGGAGGGTCACCCTAAAACAACTCTGTCCCATCCAATGCAGCATACTGGCGTCAGTGCCAGTATGCTGTTTTTTTTTTTTGTTTTTGTTTTTAATCGCTCTACTTGCTGTGTAATGAATAATTTTATTTTCTCCCTACCGTGGGGAATGGCGCGGCTATGGTGCATCACGCCTTTCCGAAAATAGCCGGCTCTTCCCGGTGCTATACGGCGCCTACGCACAGACCTAGGAGCTGACTGCGCAGGCACCGTATATAGCCGAGTCCTGTTTCGGCTTTTTTCGGAGGGCGTGACGCGCCATAGCCATAGGACTCGGCTATATATGGCGCCTGCGCAGTCAGCTCCTAGGTCTGTGCGCAGGTGCCGTATAGCGCCGGGAAGAGCCGAGTCCTAGTTCGGCTATTTTCGGAAAGGCGTAACGCGCCATAGCCGCACCATTCACCGGGTTAGGGAGAAAATAAAATTATTCATTACATAGTAAGTAGAGCAATTTAAAAAAAAATACAACATACTGGCGCTGACGCCAGTATGCTGGATGGGATGGGACAGAGTTTTTTTATGGTGAACCCCCGCTTTAAATTCCACTTCCAATGGACCTCTGCCAATGTGCTACACCCACACTGGAAGGCTTACCAGAAAATTATAACTTTGACAAAAGAGAATTTATATAATGCATGAACCAAGAATCACGGAACCTCAGGTCAACAATGGTCTTCCCTGATAAGCAAGTAGAGCAGTTCCATTCACTTTTGGTTGTACAGAGCAGTTGTGTGGTAACACCTTTTGTTTCTGTGTGGGGGCAAAAGGAAGCCAGCCAGGAATATTGAAGGTGCCAGGCAGGAGCAGTAGAAATATTGGCCAACAGTATCTGCATGAGCAATCAAGATAAGAAGCCAGTCACCATTTCACATTTAAGAGTTCTTTTCTTTTTTCCTCTACCCATCAGTGTATATACAGATCACACAATCACAGTCACTTCAACATGTTCTGCAATCACACATTCTGAAGCATTATTGAATTATCTATCTGTTTGTGTCCTCATCTGGTTTTGTGCTGCACATTTCCAATATCTTTCTATGTAATTCCTAACTACATTCAGCTACAGACATCATGGCCCAGATCCACAAAGCACTTACGCCGGCGTATCTCGAGATGCGCGGCTCAAATGTATATTTAGGTCGACTTAACTATGCGCCGTATCCACAGAACTAGATACGCCTGAAAATAGGCTTATTCTGACCGACGTAACTTTCCTACACCGGCGTAGCTTGGGCGCATATATACGCTAAACGCATCTGGCGCTCCCATTGCTTTCCTATACAAATATGCAAATGAGAGAGATGCGGCGATTAAGTCATCAGCAGACGTGCACATGTCAGCTGGAGAGCAGCTGCAGCAGCACCGTTACGGACAAGCTTAGCAACCACACTTGCAGGAAAACAATCTGTATGCCAACATGCCAGGGGCATCCATGGTCATAGCACTACTACTGTGTTCACAGGCGCGTAGAAGGAGGGCACGGGAGAGCATCTACCGAACGCGCATGAACGTATTTGGATCTGCCCCATGGAGGTACACGTCGTACCTGGACAAGGCCGTAATGATAATAGCCCTCTCCTGTGAAGAAAAGTTTTTCTTCCTCCTCTCCTTCCCTGATGCAGGAGCAGACATGGCTCAAAGCAAAAAAACAAAAGTACCTTGCTTCAGGAGGGGGAACAAGCGGATGTACTTTTGCGCTCGACGGGCGCATGTCTGGGCGTATATATGCTCTGGGCGTAGGCAGTGGGCCGGCGTATCTCAGGGGTTATGCCGGGCGTAGTTGTGCGCATGTGCAGAGGGGTGCGGGACATGCGTCTACGTCATGGCGCATGCGCAGTTCGTTCGGCCCTTCATTTGCATGGGGCCACGCTTCATTTAAATGGATCACGCCCACTTCCTTCTTACTTTGAATTATGCCAGCTTACGCCTATGAATTTACGTTACACTGGCGCAACATTGGGAGCATTTGCTCTGAGAATACGGTGCTTGCCTCTCTGAGTTATGTCGCCGTAGTGCATCTGAGATGCGCTACGCCTGCAAAAAGATGCGCCGATGTACGTGAATCTGGGCCCATCTGTTTAATCGCTCCCAAACCCTCAGGTCATCCCACCTTCCAGCTTTGGGATCACCTCCCCTTTTCTGTTTAAATTTGGGTCTCAAACGGGACTGGCTTCATATCTTGATTGCTCATGCAGATACTGTTGGCCAGTAATTCTTCTAATTCAGCAATTAGCTTTCCTGCTTGGGTAGACATTCGCCTCTCAATAGACTTGGTTGTACTTATCTTCTGGTCACTACAGTTCTCACATACATGTCTATATATTTTTCCATTGAGGGTCCACAAAAATGGTAGCAACCTTCTTATCCCTGAGTTTGTAGCATGGCCCATGTATAGTTTCTAGTGACGTGTCATTGGCATAACCTGCATATGCATTTTTTGGTATAGCAGCATTATTACTATTATATCAGTGTTATGCGGCGTACACACGATCGGTTAAACCGATAAGAGTGGTCTGATTGACCGTTTTCATCAGTCAAAACCGATCGTGTGTGGGTGCCATCAGTTATTTAACCATCGGTTAAAACAAAGCCAACTTGTTTTAAATTTAACCGATGGATTCATAACCGATAGTTAACCTGCGAGTCATTTTTTTTTAGACATCTGTGCATTGATGAATTTCAGTTTATTTTAAATAGGTTTCATGTATATTTTTTTGAGCTATATGTTTATTGGTATAATGGCATCTACTAACTATGTAGAATCTGATATTAATAATTTCCAAGATGAACTCATTACACTTTATCACTTACTATCTGATATTTTTTATTTTATTTTTTCATTTCTATGCATGTATACATTGTTAGTGCGCTACCACATAAATGTGGTAGTGCACTATTTTTGTTTTACACTTTTATGGATGGAATATTTAGGGTTTTTTAGTTGCTGCACCACTTCACTTATGTTTGTTTTTTTGATCATCATTAATTTGCAACACATTTGTTCACTTGTTCATTTATTTATTTAGTTTTATAGGGTTTAGCGCAGATTTTTTTCCTTTTACACATGTATACATAGTTACATAGTTACAGTAGGTGGGGTTGAAAGTCCATCAAGTACAATGTATCATAATTATATTTACATTATATTATGTTTTGTTGTTGTAGCTTTGATAAAGGGGGGGTTTCTTTGACCTCCGAAACACCTTGGCTGTCTTTTAGAACAACACCAATAAATAGCTTTGGACCTGCTGGGGTACCCACTGGAAGGTAGCATTATTTGTCTTAAGCAGCCTTATCTGAGCCAGCGGCCTCTACAAATGTTTTTGCCCTCTCACTACTTTGTATAAACTTATATCAAGGTCCTAGCACCTCTCGGGTCAGGAGCAGAGGCACTGAGCAGTATTGTCAAGGGCCAAACATTTTGTGTCAGCAAAGATGAGCTGGACCAAGCAAAGTGTGAAAGAGCTCAAAGTATACAAATCCATATTGCAGAGACTTTACCAAAATGTCTGCTATCACACCATAACTTAAGTCATGCATAACGTAGAAGACTGACTTACAGTCAATCCCTTGTATGACAGATAAATCATGTTATGTTTCATTTATGCTGAAGATAAGTGGACTTTTTCATTAGAGTTGCTGAAGTTAAGCTATTTAAGTTTGCTGCTCTAATTTGGTTGTCATAAAAGATAAGTTTACCTTTTATAAGCCCCCACACCCCCTGATTCCACATATTGACAGCAAGCAGGGAATCTTCTACCCCCACCTGCTGTCACAAGCTAAAAAAGCATATACTGCAGGGGGATTGTTGTAGCACATGTGCCCCTTCCATCTGTGGTCCGGGCCCCCATGTGTGTCTCTTTCCCTCGCAGCACTGCTGGCTTCCCTCCTCTCCTTCCAACAGCTGCCAGCACAATCACTCCTGTATCTATTTATTACGTAAGCATAGTAATCTGTGTTTACTATCCCACAGTTTGCGTGAGCAGGAAGCCTCAGAGCACTTCCTATTCATTTATCTGGGCAGCTAAGTCTGTAGAGAAAGCGACTGATAAATCTATGTCCTCAGTCACTCTTGGCTGAGGGGGTGTCCTGTCAGGTAGGCTGTACAGGGCCCGGTGATTTCTAACAGCAGCCCTGTCTACAAGTACTGACAGCCTTTGCGACTGTCAGCACTGTTGAGCACTCTAGTAGTTCATTGAGTCTTTCTGTCAGAGTGTAATTGCCTGTTTGTATCGGAGGTTTGGGCAGACAGCTACACAGACAGTTTGCAGGCCATGGCATTACACCCATGATCTGATGATCATTGGATGCAATGCGATGCAATCATTTTTTTTATTGTAAAGGTTAACTTATCCTTTAAATAGAAAATAAAGAGCACTATTAAGTGAGATAACTAATAGAATGCGATGAAAAAAAAAACACATAATCAAAGTATAAAAATAAAAAAATAAAAACTTTGAATTATCATTAATTCATAAACCATGTTAATTATGCATAATAAAAATATGTAGTGATGGAAAACTAGAAATACACCACATCACCTTTATTGAAAAGCAAGACATAGAGGGCCAGCTTCACCGAGCCATTACTCCGGTCTATCTCCTGTTAGACCAGAGTACTTTCAAATTACCCGCGTCGTATTATTAGTTTGAATCCTCAAACCATTATACGGCGGCTTCGGGCTTCGATCCGACAGGCTTACATCTTCGTACGCCTTCGGAGCTACGTTGCAATCTTTTTGCGGCCGCTGGGTGGAGTTCGGGTCGTTTTCCGCGTCGGGGTATGCAAATGAGCTTTTTCCAGTGATCCACGAAGTTACGATCGTCCTTCGCAATCTCTTACGGCATCTGTAGTCATCTTTTTGCTGCGTAAAGTTATACCATCTATTAGCTGGTCTATAGTTAGACGGCCCATGTTAAGTATGGCCGTCGTTCCCGCGTTGAATTTCAATTTATTTTTAATTTTTTGCGTAAGTCGTCCAGGAATAGGAATGTACGTAAACGACGCTACTCAAAAAAAAATACGTAACAACGTTATTTTGCGCAATGCACGGCGGGAAATTTCATAACGAAGCATGCGCAGTTCGATCGCCGCGGGGACGCGCCTAATTTAAATGCTTCACGCCCCCTAATCGCGTATTTAGATTCCGCCGTGAGAAATACACTACATCGCCGTAACTTACGGGCCGAAATCTACCTGAATTAGTCTTAGAGCCAGGTAAAATACGGTGGCGTAGTGTATCTCTGATACTCTGCGCCAGGGCAATTGTACCTGAATCTGGCCCAGAGACTTTAAAATCATGTAGAAAAAAAAACATATAAAACCATAAAATATTTGTGTGAAAAGATAAATATGGAAAATATACAAAATAATATAAAAATAAAAATGATGCAAATAAAAAAAATAATAGCAAATAGAGGGGGTTAAAATTCTTCCTTTACAGAGACACCATTAGCTGTTGCTGATAAATTAGTTTGTACCCCACTAATATTTAAATGCCCTATATATCTTTCTCTTTATGTTATAGATCCATTTGGTCTCCATCTTTGATATTTATTTGATATTTCTCTCCTACAAATAGTCCCTCCCCAGTGAGAGGAAAACGTATCTATACCTATAATCCTGAACCTGCTGGACTGCACAAAGGCAAAATGCTTAGATAAGCTTTAAGCCCCATACACACTATCAGTTTTCCTGCTGGTTTTCTCTTCAGGTTTACCAAAACCATCTAATATGAGGTCAAACCTCAAGAGTTTCAATTTGTATGCAATCAGGCAGGCCCTTGTACTACATGGTTTTGGTAAACCTGATGAGAAAACCATCAGGAAAACTGATAGTGTGTATGGGGCTTTACCCTTTGATACCTTTACGTATATTGGTAATATGTTCACCAATCCTGGTTTCAAGGATTCACTGTAGCCTACAAGGGCACTGCAGTTAATAAAGTATGTTCTGTGTGGAATATGTAATAAGTCACGAATCACAACCACCTTAGAAACAAAGGAGGCACCCCAGTTCTTTGTAAAAAGAATTTCCCATTGTCCCAAAAGTTGTACAAATTCAAGAAGCTCTAGAATGAAAGCTTTCTGTCTGTCAGGGAAGGAACCGTGTTGTTGATGTCTTACAGCTTTACTGCTCATAGGGAATGTTAATTAAATATAAAGAAGAAACATCAGCCGTGGTTAATAAAAGGTTATCCTCATATGATTCCCCCCAAAAAACATTAATAACCTGCATGTCTCTCAAATGTAAAGGGGGTATTTCCAAATGTGACTGCAGAAGAAATTAACATATTTTCCTATTCTTGAGGTGACTGAATCTATATACTGCTCACTCTAATGAAAAGCATAGGGTGTGGCGCTAACTTATGTCTCACGCATGAGCACCATATGTTGGCATCTGACCGCCATATAATAAGAGGTCTTTAAATTTGGTAAGAGGTGCTTCTTTGTGGTGGTGGCAGTGAAGGAGTGTCCCCAACTGCAATTAATTTGGTTTTAGAGGAATTTAACAGTCACAGAGTTCTCACTGTATAGATTTTTTTTTTAACTCTTATAAGATATCGGTTTCATAGATAAACTGGTGGTCTCCGACAATGTGAATATGAGTATTAATTTTATGCTTTGATTATGTATTTTGGTTTGTCACATTGTATTGGCTATTTAAAGTCTTAGCACTACACATTTGTATACTGTATATGTTTATGGTATCTGTTTGGGGATATTAAAATCAGCTGTAATTTTTTTTTGGTGAGCATGTTTTTATAATCTGTAGGGTTTCATGGTTTGAATTATTTTCATCAATGCAGAGTTCATTGGATTTTTGTACGGAATGAATACTGTGTCTACAGGGAAGTGTATCATCACTTGGAAAATGGCTAAATATTTTGCCTTATAATATAAAGGATCACTTCAAAACAATGAAAGTGTTTCTAAAATGTCCTCAGACGTCTTCACACTGTTTATCTACATTATCTATGCTCTTTATTAGATGGACAAATGGTGGTGGGTTAGTGAGTTTTTGAAGATGACGAAATCTCAATGTTCTTCTGTGATGTCTCCTCACTCAGGTTTCATTCTGGACTCCATCCAGACAAAGACACAACTTCCATTGTTCTACAGGATGTGAAATTTTGGCGGTCAGTTTCACATGTCACTGCACTACCACTTCTGCTCTATCTCACTAATTACATTGAGGCTGCCGCTGGCCCAAACCTCCTCTAATCTAGAAACATGAAGTATTCCATGTGGAGTTTTACATCTATGTCACTAAAATTAGAAGGAGAAATTCGAATTAAATTTATTTTATAAACCAATGTGGCTATTTTGAGCTGATCATAGACGGATCAAAATTCAGTCAGTCCAACAGGGAATGTTAGAAAACGTTTGTTGATCAGCGGCTGCATTCAATCAGCTGCAGCTGCTGGTCAGTGTATTCTAACAGCGAAGGAGCCCCGCTGTCAGAATACAACAGCACAGTAGGAGGGGGGGGGGATCCCTTTATCCACATTCTTGATTTTTTATTTATTTATTGGCTTTGAAGGTACCCGACAGAATTTTGATGTTTAATTGTATTATGAGTAAAATATCTTTTTAGCACTATTTTATTTTGTATCAAATAAAAGTCAACTCAATATATTATCACATTTGTGTTGGGTACCTTAAAAAGCCTGAATTTCTTTTGTTTTGAACTACTCTACATTTGAGACGTGGCAGGGCTGGACTGGGACAAAAATTTGGCCCTGGACTTCATCCAGACTGGCCCACTTTGACAGGTCTCTCCCATGGTGGCTGGACAACTCCCGCACCCCCCCACCACGGCCACCCAAGCCCTCCCTCCCCCTTCACTAGCCACTAGCCGTTCTACTTTATTAGAGTAGAACAGCCGGTACTGGTACTCTTATAGGCAGTACTAGCTAGATATTATTTCACCCAGGGCAAAGAATCAGTTCGGTGCCCCCCCTTATGGGACAAGATTAGGCAGAAGTAAGAAACTCCCAGGCCGGCCATAGCTGTTGAGTCAGCTGTCTGTCCCCTTCCCCAATGCGCCTCTGTCATCCCCCCTTCTCCTCTGGTCCTCCCCTTGCTTCTCTGTTTCCCCCAGGTGAGCGCTGCAGGGAGGGAGAGGAGGTGAGCGCTGTGGGAAGGGAGAGACAGAGCAGTCCGTTGCCACTGAAGCCGGCCCACTGAGCCATCGGCCCACTGGGAAACTCCCTGTAGTCCCAATGGCCAGTCCATCCCTGGGACGTGGTACCTTTAATATATTAGTCCACCTCCTTTTATATGCAAAAGTGGGACACTAATTAACAAGTCTCAGTGAAAATAAGATTCCTGATGAGGAGGTCATTGCCCAGTGACTGGAGAGGGAGCAGGTGGAGGGCCTGGAGGGCTATGACTCCGTTGAACAGGTAAGTGTGTTTTATCTCCTATCCGGGGTGTAGCATGTGAGGGGGTGGAAGGTAATATGTGACAAGTGTGTGGGTCCACCAACATGTGAATGCTTTGTTTCATCCACAGATGTCCTGGAGGAAGCTGGGCCGTCGTCGGCTGCTGGGCGACCCACGGCATCCAGGGATGAGTATGCCCACACTTCTCCTCTGGAGGAAGTAGAGGAGGAGCATGGTACTCTAGAGGAAGGTGTCTACCCTGTGGAGGATATCCGCATCCCAGGACCCTCCCAAACCTCCTCTCCTATCAGGGATAGCCCCTCAATGGCCTCGTCCCCCATCAGGGGAAGCCCCTCATCCTCGTCCCCCATCAGGGGAAGCCCCTCAAGGGCCTCCCCATACAGAGGGCCCCAAGCCTCTCCTGCCCCCAGAAGGGCTACGAGGAAGACCAGGGGTGATCCAGCTGCCTTAGAGCAAAATCTGGCGAGGGACCAGGCCCGGCAGACCCGCCATATGGGTTCTATAGCGGGTGACATGCGCCGTGTGGCAGAGAGCCTGGCCTCCTCGGCTCAGACCCAGGCTGCCTGCACACTGGCTGTTCAGCAGGCCCAGAAACAGCAGGCTGGTCAGACTACCACCATCACTGACAGCCTGCAGGATGTCAGTGCGAACTGCACAGCGATAGTGACCTGCCTGGGGGAGCTGGAGGCCACCACATCAGGCCTTGTGGCAGAGGTCCGGAGCCTGGCAGTGGCCATACAGGCCAATACAGCTGCCATTGAGGTGGAGGGGAGGCAGACTAATGCGGTCCTCACCCACATTGCCCTGGCATTGGAGGGCAGGCAGCCAACCAGGGAGAGACCTGGGGATGATCCTCCTCCAGATGCCCCCACCCGAGGCTCCCCCCAGGCAACTGAGGACCAGGAACCTTGGCACCAGGCATAGCCCACGACAGGGCAAATGAGTGCCAGTTTTGTTATTTTTAGTTTATGCTCAGGTTATGAGCTTTTTGTTTTTCTTTTCTCAGGTTATGAGTTTTATTATTTTTGTAGTGACTGCACACGGTCAGTAGTGGAGGCTACAGTATGACTGGTGTGTGAATGTGGGGGTGGCATTCGTGCCAGCAAAGTGGTGTCATCCTGGGTCGTCAGGGAGAAGTTATCCCCATGACCGTGTGAATGTGGTATTAAAGGACATCAACATGATTAGTGCCTTGGCGTGGCGTTGCTGCTCCCAAGTCCTGCATGGTGGACTTGAGCTAATCCAATGTGATGTGGTGTGTGTGATCTAGGGACCACAGTGGTGTGCATGCGTGCATTGTCCGTGTGCCATGAGTAATGTGTGTGTTTAACGTGCAAAGATACATTCCACGAGGCAACTCCTGACTGCTGTTCCCTCAGCAGATGGGGTATCCTCGAGCAGGGGGGGACTGTGTGGCTCGGAGGTCAGGTCATCACATATGTCAATCTCCAGGCCCTTTCTCATGGCGTAGTTTTGCAGCACACAACATGCACCGATGATCTGGCACACAAAGTTTGGGGAATACAACAGGGTACCCCCGGACTTATCCAGGCATCAGAAACGGACTTCAGGATGCCAAATCTTTGCTCCACCACTGCACGGGTGCGTATGTGTGCATCATTGTATTTTCTCTCTCCTCTGGTTTGGGGATTCCAGTATGGAGTCAGGAGATGGGGCCCAAGTGCATATGCCAAGTCATCTGGAAGGGAAAAGACAGGAGGATGTTAGCCATGCATGTGCCCCTCGTGATGTCTGCATCATGGGGTCGGACAGTCACGCCTGACTCCCATGTCACTCACCAACCAGCCGTCCCCGTACACATTCTGTTTGAATTCTGTTGGGATGTTGCTTTGACGGTATATGTAGCTGTCGTGGTTGGCCCCTGGGTGTTTGGCACGGACGTGCCATATGAGGTATTGGGCATCGGCTATCATCTGTACGTTGATGGAATGCCACTGCTTACGATTGCGGTACATGTGCTCTGTGGCACGAGGGGGGGGGGCTGTAGTACCACATGTGTGCAATCAATGGCCCCCACAGTGCGTGAGAATCCGGCAATGCTGTAGAATTCCTGCATTGCCTTCTGCCGCAGATGCTCTTGGGTGGGTTTGATGATGTGGTGGGACATGCGTGTGAGGATTGCGGGGACAACCTGGTGCACGCATCTGCTCATGGTGGATTGTGACATCCCAGACACAACTCCACTTGTACGCTGGAAAGATCCACTGGCGAGGAAATGGAGTGTTGCCAGTACCTTCACCAGTGGCTGTGCTGCATGTACGCGGTGTGTCTGGCTGGTGATGTCATCATACTGGGCTGTGGCTAATTCCAGGATGGCATCAGAGCTGAATCTGAAGATGCCATACATCCTTGAATCACCCATGCCAAACACGTTGATGCTCGTTTGGTATATCCTCTTCCATGACCTCCTACGTGCCCGTAGACGCAGTAGTGCTATGACCACGGCTGCCCCTGGCATGTTAGTATACAGATGTGTTGTCCTGCAAGTGTGGTTGCTCAGCTCGTCCGGTACGGTGCTGCTGTAGCTGCTCTCCAGCTGACCTGTGCAAGTCTGGTGCAAAGTTACCCCTGCTTTATAAGGGGTAACTTTAGGCCGGACGTACAGCTAACGCGCACCAGGCATAGCCTGCGCCGGCCAAACGTACGTTTCTGAATCGCCGTATCTCCCTCATTTGCATATTTACATACAAAATCAATGGGTGCGCCAGATGCGTCCAGCATAAATATGCGCATGCGATACGCCGGCGTAGGAAAGTTACGTCGGGCGGAAGAAGCCTATTTTCAGGCGTATCTAGTTTTCTGGGTACGGCGCATAGATACGACGGAGCATATTGAAACTTACGCAGTGCATCTCGAGATACGCCGGCGTAAGTCCTTTCTGAATCTGGCCCAAACTGTACTTCCAAAATGGGAGCATTATTCAACCATACATTTATGTGCCTAAGTAGTTTTATGTGATTCACACCTTATCAATATTGACTAGAGGAGATTTTGAAGAATGGTTTACTGATGAAACACTTCATCCTTTATTTTTGGACCTCCAACCAATGGAACACCCTGTATATAAGTGAGTGCAATCTTTCCAGACATAAATATCACATAGGGCCCTGTGTTCTGATTTTTTATTTTTTTTTGCCCTTATCTGCATTTTTTATTGTTTTTAGATGTTATGTGTCTTCTCTTTTTCTTTTATGTTTTTTTTTTATTCAATAGCAAGATGCAAAGAACATTTCTGATACTCTGCTAGTCAGGAATTTTATTCAGCAAATTTATCATTATTTGGTTAACACAAAGGGTCAGATGGCAAAATGCAAAGTGCAGTAAACTAAAGCAACCAATCAAATTTGTTTCAACTGAAGCTTCATTGGTACAAGGTGCATTCATGTTAGTTTCCATGGGTATTTAAATATGCTCTAATCGCTTTGCTCCTTGCACTCTTTTAAGGAATGAGTCGGGAGGTCTCCCCCTTCACTTGTCACCACTAACTACATCCAGATGAAACAGAATGGTGATATCTTCCCATCTGTGTAACAAAAGCTACTGTGCTGCCGAATCCTGTCACGTTGCCTGTACTTTATATATATTTACTTTATATGTATTTAAGATAAGGAACTGGTTCCTGGTAATTCAGGAGTTCTTGGCACTCTGTGGTTATTATGTCAGTGTCAGCCACATATCACAGTGCTTTTCCTAGGAACTGAGCCTCCCTACTGTTAAGGAGGAACTGAATTCTGGAAACTGTGTTCCAAAAAAGACAGGTAAAGGACAAATGACTAGTCATCAGTATTGCCTGTGGTCATCCAATGACGAAGCAATCACTTGTAAACAAGCTGGCGCATATCTGGTTCAGCTCCTCCCTTCCCTCACACCGATCGGTATGGTGTGTTAGAAGAGGAGGGAACCGGTGCAGCAGTGCTTGTGGGCTAGATGTTTCCACAGTGCTGATCTGTGCCCCTTCTGGCTCATTCATGCTCATCCGTGCTCAGTCATGCCCGCAGCTGTGCCCATCCATGCTCATACATGCCCAGCCATGCTCATCCATGCCCAGCAATGCTCATCTGGGGGTCATCCATTTCCAGCCATACACATAAGTGCTCATCCATGCAACATCCATGCTCATTAGTACTCATCTGTGCCACATCCATGCCTCATCCATGCCACATCCATGTCACATCAGTGCATATCCATGCCACATCAGTACTCATCCATGCCACATTCATGCCACATCAGTGCTCATCCATGCCACATCAGTACTCATCTGTGCCACATTCATGCCACATCAATGCTCATCCATGCCTCACCCATGCCACATCAGTGCTCATCCATGCCACATCAGTACTCATCAGTGCCATATCCATGCCATATCCATGTCACATCAGTGCTTATCCATGTCACATCAGTACTCATCTGTGCCACATCAGTACTCAGTACATCAGCCACATTCATGCCACTATAGTACCCATCAGTGCCCTACTGTGCCTCACAAAAGTGTAATAGATAGAAAATTGGATTTGAAATGTATGTCCCTTAGAACACCTGATGGTGTTTCCTGCATGTTGAGCCTCTGCATGTGGGCTGTGGCCAGGCTGTGGAAAAGTCTCACACATGTGGTATCGCCATATTCAGGAGGAGTAGCAGAATGTATTTTTGGGTGCATTTTTTGCTATGTAAATGTTATGTATTAGAAAAGTCTTATAAATGGACAACTTTGTGTGAAAAAAAATATGTTTTAATTTTCTTTTCATGTTTTCCAAAAACTTGTGGAAAAAAGACTCATAATGCCTCATAGATTATGTGTTGGGCTGTTTGTTTTCCAAAATGGGGTAATTTTGTGGGTGTTTCCACTGTTCTGATGCTCCAGGGCCTTTAAGTGCAAGAGGTAGTCAAGAAATTAGTAAAAAAATTAAGGGCCAGATTCTTGTAGGAAATACGATGGCGTATCTCCATATACGCCGTCGTATCTCTGTCTTTGCGCCGTCGTATCTATGCGACTGATTCTTAGAATCAGTTACGCATAGATTTGGCGTAGACCTGACTGGCGTAAGTCACTTACACTGTCGGATCTTAGATGCAATTTTACGCCGGCCGATAGGTGGCGTTTCCGTAGATTTCTGCGTCGAATATGCAAATGAGCCTGATACGCCGACTCCCGAACGTATTTGCACCGCGTCGTCGTAGTTTACATCGTTTGCGTAAGCGTAAAGTTACCCCTGCTATATGAGGGGTAGCTTTACGTCGGTCCGCCGTATGCCATGTTAAGTATGGACTCGGGACAGCGTCGTGTTTTTCTGTCGTTTACGTCGTTTACGTAAAACGTTTGCGAATAGGGCTTTGCGTAAGTGACGTTCACGTCGGCTTCATTGACGTTTTCCGACGTAAGTTGGAGCATGCGCACTGGGCTACTTTTTTATGGCCGGCGCATTCGCAGTTCGTTCGGCGCGCTTAATTTAAATACAAGCGGAGAATACGGCACTTGCTCCTGTAAGTTGCGGCGGCGTAAAGTTAATAGCTTACGCTACGCTACGCCAGAATCTACGAGAATCTGGCCCTAAATGTGTATTTTATGACCCTAGAATACCTGATGGTGCTTTCTGCATGTTGGGCCAGACTGTAAAAAAGTCTCACACATGTGGTATCCCCATACTCAGGAGGAGTAGCAGAATGTGTTTTGGGGTATAGTTTGTGATATGCACATGCCATGTGAGAGAAATAACTTACTAACCGATTGCCCACCGCCGCACGACTATATACATTGGCAGAATGTCACGGCTGTGCAAAACGGACGTATATATATGTCCCCTTTAAGAAGCG
Organism: Rana kukunoris; assembly: GCA_029574335.1. Taxonomy (NCBI): domain Eukaryota; kingdom Metazoa; phylum Chordata; class Amphibia; order Anura; family Ranidae; genus Rana; species Rana kukunoris. The sequence goes on along the minus strand of CM056051.1, from coordinate 471,949,191 downwards.
GCATTGTGGATGCGCAAAATAAACCAAATAACAATATGTACTTATTTGGGTTATTTTTGCCAAAGAGATGTATCTTTGGAATTGTGCTCACGCATGTGCAATGATCTCTGCCTTTGCACATCCGCTGCCCTATGCCCAGCATGCCCCTGACAGAGGAAAATAAATATTAACCCATTCAGCTGAAGTTCATTGGGGGCACAGCGTCCTAAATCACACTCTTTCTCTAGTCAAGCCTGGATATATACATTTGCCTGAAGTTGGAAAGAGGGAAGGGGATTGTCAGGGCTTACTCCAAAACGCTACCCCACAAAACCTATAGTGACTATCACGGTACCCAGGCATTAGGACAAGATATTTTTAAAAATATACATTCATTAAGACAAATTTGATTAAAAGCATTAAATACAACAATACAGAAGAGAAAATAAGATTCCGTTTGTTTACACTTGGAAAACATAGGGACCCCCATACAATGATTTTGGTTCAGACGTAGTCCTCTACTTAGGAAACTACGTCTGAACCTACATCATTGTTACCCACATACCAGTGGTGTCCCTATGTTTTCCAAGTGTAAACAAAACGGAATCTTACACAACAACCTTTATCTTCTGTATTGTTGTATTTAATGCTTTTAATGAAATTTGTCTTAATAAATGTATATTTTTATAAATATAAACCAGAGCACCTTCTTCCACATGTTTGGTGTGTCTCCCAGGTGGCTTGTGGCAAACTTTAAACGCCATTTTTTATGGATATCTTTAAGAAATGGCTTTCTTCTTGCCACTCTTCCATAAAGGCCAGATTTGTCCAGTATACGATTGATTGTTGTCCTATGGACAGAGTCTCCCACCTCAGCTGTAGATCTCTGCAGTTCATCCAGAGTGATCATGGGCCTCTTGGCTGCATCTCTGATCAGTCTTCTTGTATGAGCTGAAAGTTTAGAGGGACGGCCAGGTCTTCGTAGATTTGCAGTGGTCTGATACTCCTTCCATTTCAATATTATCGCTTGCACAGTGCTCCTTGGGACGTTTAAAAATTGGGAAATCTTTTTGTATCCAAATCCGGCTTTAAACTTCTCCACAACAGTATCTCGGACCTGCCTGGTGTGTTCCTTGTTATTCATGATGCTCTCTGCGCTTTAAACGGACCTCTGAGACTATCACAGTGCAGGTGCATTTATACAGAGACTTGATTACACACAGGTGGATTCTATTTATCATCATTAGTAATTTAGGTCAACATTGGATCATTCAGAGATCCTCACTGAACTTCTGGAGAGAGTTTGCTGCACTGAAAGTAAAGGGGCTGAATAATTTTTCACGCCCAATTTTTCAGTTTTTTATTTGTTAAAAAAGTTTGAAATATCCAATAAATTTCATTCCACTTCATGATTGTGTCCCACTTGTTGTTGATTCTTCACAAAAAATTACAGTTTTCTATCTTTGTGTTTGAAGCCTGAAATGTGGCAAAAGGTTGCAAAGTTCAAGGGGGCCGAATACTTTCGCAAGGCACTGTAAGCCCGTTGTGCCTAGCAACATCATCAGATGCAAACCAAATAATCTTATATAACTGAAGCAACTTGTGCTTTAATTTACAGAGCGTTTTGGGCTTGAATGTGTTACCATTTTAAGTAGTAGTGTTGAATTTAAAATGCAGACACATGAGCAGCATTTTGTAACAAAATTCCAGACACTATGGTAACTGGTATGATGACAATCCTGATAATTCATGGGTCTAAGGTCCCCAAACCAAACAGCCAAGGGGGAAGGTATGGGCCAATTAGGACTATCACGGTACAGGTACATGGGTGAAAAAATGAGGGTACATGATTAAAACAAAAAATAAACTTTATTCAAGACATGGACAAACATAATCACATAGTTAAAATAACGAAGGGCAACACCATGCTGAAGGTCCCCAGGTAGGGAGAAAAACACGATGGGTTGACGGTTATGACAGTCTCAACTAGTTTCGCGGAGTGTTCCACTTCCTCAGGAGAAAATCTACAAATTATTAAACAATCAATTAATAAAAAAAATACAAGAACATTACATCATTAAATGGGGAAACTTTGGGCTGAGCTGCTCACCTAGACAGGTCCCGCCAAGATGGAGAACAGCGGGCGTAGCCCAACAAGGTCCCGTGCCGTAGCCAGGGGAGACACATGGAAGGGGTGTCCTGCTAGTCTAGTATGTGTAATATACAAATATATAAAAGTTGACATCTACTTAGCTGGCCTGGGGTGAAAGGGGGGAATAAGTGGGCACGCGTGAGTAAAATTGGGTGAGTGAAGGTGGGGGTGTGGGTGCAAAGGGGGAGGGGTAGTGGGTGTGGGAGAGGGAAGGGGGGGAGGGAGGGGAAAGGAGGAAGGAAAGGGGGGGAGAGACTCCCACACCCACTTCCCATCGGTGAAAAAACATAGAACCTGTTTTAAAATTATCTGATGGTTAAAACACTGATAGAAAAAAACAATCGTCTGTGGGGAAATCCATTGGTTAAAAATCAACGCATGCATAGAATCAAGTCAACGCATGCTTGAAAACATTGAACTTAATTTTTCTCAGCACGTCTTTGTGTTTTACGTCACCGCGTTCTGACGCAATCGTTTTTTTAACTGATGGTGTGTAGGCAAGACTGATGAAAGTCAGCTTCATCGGATATCGGATGAAAAAATCCATCAGACCGCTTTCATCGGATGAACCGATCGTGTTACAGGGCATTACACATTTACACCTATGTGTTTTGGAGCAAAAGTTTTTAATGGTGCTAGTTCAAATATATGCAACTGGCGAAAAATGTCATGTGCATTTTTTTATCTGTCAATAATTTACTAAAAGATAGTGCTCCTTTATCTTTTTTTTGTTTTGTTTTTTAACACTACATCACAGTGATAAAAACAATTGTATTATTTTCACCAATCAGGAGATGTCTGCTTTAATAGATCTGCATAGAGCACTATACATGCGCCTCATAAAGGGAGTCAAAAATGCACCTAGCAAAAATGTACTGAAAACTCAAGTGCATATGAATCCTAATCAATTTAGGTTGCTACATTGGTGTTTTTGAGTTTTTTTTTTATCTACAAAATGATTGTGCCTACTAATGTTAAAGGTAAAATATACTAAAACAATTACGCAGGGTACCATTGTTAAAGGGGTTGTAAAGGTTTGTTTTTTATTTTCTAAATAGGTGACGTACAACACGTACGACGGCACTCTAAAGGGGAAATTCCATTCAAGCTCCCATCTTTAACTTGCTTCTGAGCATGCGCGGGTTTAAAACGTTGTTTTAAACGTCGTTTTAGCCCACACGGTCATTTTTTACAACCCGAAAAATGACATTTTTAAAAACGTTTAAAAATGCAGCATGCTCGAATTTTTTTTTGGTCGTTTTTCAGAAGATGAAAAACGATGTGAAGCCCACACACTATCATTTTAAATGATGTTTTTAAAAACGTTATTTTAAACCATGCCGAAAGACGATCGTGTGTACACGAAATTAGTATTTTTTTTCCCAGGATTTTCCCTTCTAGGTTGGGGGTGCACGCAATACCCCGATAAATACGGTACTTTAAGCTAGTTCTGGCTGACTATCCACCGCTCGGATGATGGTGGAAAGCTTACTGAGGAGAAACAGGAAGTGAGAAATTCAAACACAGAAAAAGAACATTTAGAAGGGAAATCTAAGGAACAGGTAAATGAACCAACAATGCACAAGCTTAAAGGAACCTATTTAGAAAATAAAAGACGAACCTTTACAATCCTTTTACCGTGTTCGGAAAATGCTAGTTGGTTGACTGTAATGCAAAGTGTCTGGCTTCATTCGCCTTGATAAGTATGCAGGAGTTATGACTTCATAGACTCATACTTTTTGTGGGCATTGGTTTAGGAAATAGTAAAGCCAGAGGCCCAGATTCACGTACATCGGCGCATTATCGGTCCGGCGTAGCGCACCGCCATTACGTTAGACTTGCGCCATCTAGCCGCGTAATCCCCCGATTCACGTAGCTTTTGCGCAGGAAATTGCGCAAGCGTAAGGTTTTTTCCAGAGGCGTAAGGAGGAGTAATACAAATTGGGAGGGACGTGGGCGTGTTACATTGAAATGAGCCGTGACCCCATGCAAATGAAGGGCCGGCCGGCTCGCGCATGCGCGCTTGAAGGAGACCATGGTCAGCTCCGCTGTGCGCATGCTCACAACTCGGGAGCGGCGCAATCAGTGAAATTGGAAATGGACTAGGGCAACTTTGTGAACTACGCAGACAGCATAAATAGACACACACAAATGCACTTCCTTTGCAAAATACATCCCTTTGTATCCCTCCCTATACAGCAAGGTGCTTTTGTTTGTTTGTGACGTGTCTTTGAGATATTTGGGGACTGTTTTGCAGAGTGATTTTTGTCTTTTATGTGTTTTCTTTGTTGTTATTTTGTTTAAATTATATTTTTGCTGGGCATTTTTTTTTTTTGCTCGTCATTTATTTAATTTTTTTGGTTCTGTTTGTGTATGATTTTGGAATGTGGGGGTGATATTCCTGCGGGAAAAGGGGTGTCACCCTCATTTGTGGTGGAGAAGTGATCCCCAGGTCTGTGTGAATGGTGTATGAATGTACAGTGACATAATTGGAGCCGTGGCGTGGCGTTGCAGCTCACAAGTCCTGCATGGTGGACTGGTGCCAATCCAATGTGATGAGGATGTGATGTGTCTGTGCTAGGGACCACAGTGGTGTGCATGCATGCATTCTCATTGTGCCATGATTAATGTGTGTGTTTAACGTGCAAAGATGCATAATGTGCGCTGGCATGAGATGGGGTCATGAGATGGGGTACCAGTGCATATGCAGAGTCACCTTGAAGGGAAAAGACAGGAGGATGTTAGTCATGCATGTGCCACTTGTGAGGTGTGCATCACGGGAGGGGACAGTCATGCCTGCCACCCATGTCACTCACCAACCAGCCAGCTGTCCCCATACATGTTCTGTTCGCAATCTGTGGGGATGGGGCTCTGATTGTATATGTAGCTGTCATGGGTGTCATGGGTGGTGTCATGTGTTGGGCTGGTGATGTCCTCCTGCAGGGTTGTGGTTAATTCCAGGATGGCATGAGGGGGGAATCTGAAGATGCGATACACCTCAGAATCACTCATGCCAAAGATGTCTATGCGTGTGCGGTATACCCTCTCCCGTGCCATCCTCCGTGCCATCCTCTGTGCCCTCCTCCTTCTTTGGTCATCTAAATTCACTAGTGCAGCTATGAGCGACGATGCCCCTGGCATGTTGGCAGTCAAATTGTAGTGCAACACGTGTGTGTGGTCTGCTCCTCAGTAACGGTGTTGCTTTCTGTGAGATGTAGACGTTTTTTCAAAATTTAGACCAGCTTTTAGGTGCTCTAACTTTAGACAGGACATTTTGCTGTTGCGCACATCGCGTAGCCTGCGCAGCAACTGCGTTTTTTTGTGGATCCCCGCAACTCCCTCATTAGCATATTTGACTAGCAAATCAATGGTGTGTCTAGCGCATTTTTGCGCGGACGGATGCGTCTGTCTAACGAAATTACGCCGGACAAAAAAAAGTAGATTTCTGGCGTAAATCGTTTTCTGAATCGCGCGCATCTAAACGCACGCGCACATTTAGACTTACGCACGCGCAACACCAGTTGCGCAGGCGTAATCGCTCTGTGAATCTGGGCCAGAGACTCCCAGGAAATTAGACTATTTAGAAGGTACTCCGCAATGACAACCCCACGTTTCTCAGATAACAGATGCCCTTTAAGGTCACTTTTTGTTAATTTAAACTCGCTCTTGGAGTCCACGCTTAAAATACCTGCTGTTTGACGGATCTCTCTAAGGCCGCGTACACACGATCAAACATGTTCGCTGAAACTGGTCCACAGACCAGTTCCAGCGGACATATCCGATCGTGTGTACGGCCTAGCGGACAGGTTTCCAGCGGACAAAAGTTTTAAAACATGCTTTAAAACTTGTCCGCTGGAAACCTGTCCGTCGGACATGTCCGCTGGTTAGTACGCCTAACCAGCGGATCGAAATCCCCATACATGCGTCAAATGGATTCGATGCATGCGTGGAAGCATTTTACTTCCTGGTTTGCGGACATCGCGGCGGCAACGTCACTGCCACGTCACCGCGCTGTCTGTCCGCGTGGATTTTGGTTTGATCGTGTGATTAAGTTCTCATTTGTTGCGCTATACAAGTTACTCACTCACTCACCAAAATCTCCCAGGAGACATTTCCGATGAAAACGGTCCGTCGGACCGTTTCCATCGGACATGTCTCCTCATGTGTACGTGGCCTAATACTTAATGACAGTTAATTTAAATCAAATTATAACAAATTTTATATTTTCTCAATGACAAGCTCTAAGCACAGAAGTAAAATAGATGAAAACACATTTTTTTTAAACTGATTTGTATTTGTGTTCATGGCTAATATTGCCAACTACCTCCAAATCTCTTTATTATTTCGGTATAGTGTACACTGTGTTTTGAACATAGGACTATGTAAAGTTTTCACTAATCTGTAATCTTAATAACAAACTTTTTATGAGTCACCTGGTTTGTGCTTTGATCACCTACAGGAACTTGTAGAACAAAGCTCCTATTATTGCAGCTTATTTGATGGGCTTATTTAAATGACAGTGAGCCAAATATGCCCTAAGAATAAGAAGTAATGTAACAGCCTTTTCATGAAATGAGAGGTCAGGAATAAACTTTTTATCAGTTTTAACAAAATTTGCATAGGTATTTTTTTTTATATATATATATATATATATATATATATATATCGTTTTTCTTAGCTTTTTGCAAATTATACAAATCATACATTGAGGTTGGTGCCCACGCAGGGGCCAGTACCCAGAATAACAAACAAAACGAAATAGCATAAAATGCGGTTGATACCGCTAAACTAGCGAAAAAAACGGTAAGTATTAAAGGGATTGTAAAGAATTTTTTTTTTTTTTCATAATTAGCATCCTTTAACTGCAGACATTCCTCTTTTCACTTCCTCATTGTTCATTTTTGCTCAGAAGTTGCTCTATTTCTTCTCTGATCTGTTCACTTCCTGCTTGTCTGATTTTACTGACCACCGCGAAGGGAGACTTTACTGCGGTGGTCAGTGACTTGCTCGCCCCCTCCTGGGAACTACATCTGTGTGGCAGGACGCTCTCTACGTGTTAGAGACTTCAAGGAGGTGTGAGTTACTGGGCGTGCCGCAATGCATACTGGGAAATGTAGTTCTTACATGAACGAGCGCCGCAAACCAGGAAGTGAATGAGAGAACAGAAACTAGAACGTATAAATGAAGGAATTTAATACGTATTTACTCGTCTGTTAACAGAATCCTTACACTATTCTGTCTGTCTGTCTACCTTGCAGACATTAATTTTAGGCAAAAAAATAAAAAATATCCTTTACAATTTCTTTAAGCTAAGGAAATTAGAAGGTGCAAAGGCTCAAGCACACAACAAAACTTATACCTAAAGGATCATCACTCCTGAATTATCTTGTAATATGTGATACAGGGCTAGGCAAGGAGACAAATTATTTTGTCTCAGTGTTTAAACAGAGAGCGTTACAGACAAACAAACTATTGCTCTGGGGACATCATGGTGGTTCCTGTTAGGAAAGCCATAGACAGCTGGGTATGAGTGCTGTTGGGTGCAATAGCAAAGTTTTTTTTTTTTTTTTTAATGCTGCAAGAGGCCCCTGTTGTACTTAAAATTATCCAACACACTGAAAACCTGTGCAAATGTGCAGCAATTCTTCTCTTTGTGTAATATTGAAAAACATAACTACAGAATCATACAACCCAAGACATAATTATACAAAACGTAATGGTATCTCAAAAAGATAAACATCCTATAAAATGTGCACATACACAAACGGGAGGCATACCATCTAAAATTAGAAGGGGGGGCACCCTGGTTTGGCTCCATATCTATTTCCCCATGTGGTAATTCCTTTATGCCTATAGATTGGGCTCACTGTGCTATGGTATTAAATGGTGATTACCTGAAATTCTGTAAGTAAAGTTCAGTGCAGCAGTAAGGACTGCCAACTGCTGGAAGACAAGAGCAATGCCCCCCGGCCAGAAGACCCTTAGAGGGGTTGTAAAGGTACATGTTTTTTCACCTTAATGCATCCTATGCATTAACCTCCCTGGCGGTATTCCCGAGTCTGACTCGGGGTTAAATTTCCATGCTGTGATCGGTAACCCCGAGTCAGACTCGGGCTCGCCTCGCTGAGTGCATAGACAGGGTTTACTTACCTTGTTCCTGGATCCAGCGATGCCAACACGCTGTGTGAGCGAGCGGGTGCTCGCTCGATTCACACAGCGTCCCCGTGTGCCTTCGATCTCCGTTCCCTGCGACGTTACGTCGCACGGGGGCGGAGAAACGGCGCCATATTCAAAAATGTAAACAAACACATTACATACAGTACAATGTAATCTTATAGATTACAGTACTGTATGTAAAAAATACACACCCCCCTTGTCCCTAGTGGTCTGCCCTGTGCACTACATGTCATTTTATATAATAAAAAGTGTTCTTTCTCCCTGCAAACTGTAGATTTCCCATAGCAACCAAAAGTGTCCCTTTATGTCAAAAATGGTTTTAGATCAGCTAAAAAACAGCGATAATAAACTATAATCACTTGCAGAATTTAGCAATAGCGATTTGTGGGGAAATTCGTCATAAAAAAAAATAAATAATAATTATAGCGACAATTCTGCAACTGAGCAAATTTCAGTGTTTTTGATTTCATTACATTATTGAATAATTTTTACTATAATTATATTATTATTTGTTATAATTATTTATAATTATTTATTATATTATAAATTATATATATATTTTTTTTAAATGTCATGCCTATTAGACTTTTGTTTGGTCAGATTTAAGTAAGTTATTCCTAAGAATTACAAGCCTACAGTATAAAACGCCAAATTTCCTTGCAAATAATGGTACCGCTTTCAGCACCTAAAATCTGAAAGAATCATACCGCCAGGGAGGTTAAAGCGGATCTCCACCCTAAAGTGAAGATCCGCTGATCGGAACCCTCCCCCCCTCCGGTGTCACAATTGACACCTTTCAGGGGGGAGAGGGGTGCAGATACCTGTCTAAAGACAGGTATCTGCAACCACTTCCGGCCCGCAGTCTCGGGCAAAAGACGGGTTTTTTGGTGACATTCCGTCGCCCCCCCGTTGTGTGCTGGGAACTCTCAGCTCCCAGCACACAGCGGGAGCCAATCGCCGGGCGCAGCGCGACTCGCGCATGCGCCGTAGGGAACTGGGCAGTGAAGCCGCAGCGCTTCACTTCCTGGTTCCCTCACCGTGGATGGAGGGGGGAGCAGCAGGGTGACGAGCGATCGCTCATCCTCTGCTGCGGACGCCGCTGGACTCCAGGACAGGTAAGTGTCCTAATATTAAAAGTCAGCAGCTGCAGTATTTGTTGCTGCTGGCTTTTAATATTTTTTTTCTAGTGAACCATCCGCTTTAAGGTGAAAAAACATCCGACAAATCCCCCCCCTCCCCCCCGAGCCCCCGTTTTACTAACCTTACCCTTTAAAAAGTCCTGCGCTCGCCCCCATCATCCTCCACCTTTCTGAACCTGCCAGTTGATTGGCTACACTGGATGGATTGAAAGCAGCGCAGCCATAGGCTCGCACTGCTGTCTATCACATCCAATGATGCGCACTGGGGGTGGGGCCGAGTGATACAGTGAGCGGCAATAGCCACATGCTGTATCACAGGAGCGCGCCCGCAGGAACTCAACACCATGCAAGCTCTCTCGCATGAAGGTGTTGAGTTCCTGCGGAGAGGAACCGAGACAACCGCTGAGGGACCCCAGAAGACCTGGTTCGGGGACACTCTGTGCAAAACGAACTGCATAGTGGAGGTAAGTATAACTTGTTTGTTATTTAAAAAAACAACAATTTTTTTTTTAATTTACAACCCCTTTAAAAATAAAGGTGTGTACACATGTATATATTTTTCTATCGAGTGAAGAAAGGGGGGAAATAACAGATGTACACTTTTTACATATGTAAGCATACCTCCCGGATTTCGCGGTAAATCCTGCGGTCCCGCGATTATGGCAAAAGTCCCACCCCCTGCTGCGGAACCCCCCCCCACTCAACAACTTTGATGAGCGTAACCCCCCGCTCAACAACTTCAATCCGCGGACCCCCCCGCTCAACAACTTCAATCCGCGGCAACCCCCCCCCCTCAACAACTTCGTTGGGTGGTATGCTCATTTGTCCCTCATTCTGAAGTTGAAAAGTTGGGAGGTATGTATGTAGCGGTGCCCTCGTGGGGTCCGCTGTGTGTTTCAGCATCCATACATCACCCTGCTGGTCAGACATCCATTTTAGGCACACTTTTCCAGTCAATGAACAGTCTCTTACTTGTTTTTATTAGGGGATTAAACTTTGATGGAGAAAAGGGACATGGGATGCCCAAATGATGAATATTTAGTATTGGAAATAAATGTAGTTGAATCTAAATTGACAGTCTCTGCTACTTCACATCTCCTCCAGCACACTACTTGAGATCACTTGCTTTCCTCTCACTGTCCAGTTCCAGATTCCTGTCACCATTAGCACATGGCTAGGCCTCGCTCTGAATAAGACCTAACATTTTCCTAGTAGCCATTTTAGATGAACAAGATAGTCGTGCTAACTGATCCTTGGTGGACTACTGCTCCCAGCACTTCCGATACAAGTCCTGCCAGTCCTCCTGGCTGCAGCGACTTATTTTCGACAACACCACAGTCTCTCCCTCTGGCTCCATATCCAATCCTAGCATGTCTCTCCCATAGATTCTCTCTGTGATTCTCACTCGCCGACCCCGGAATGGATCCCTCCTGAATGACTTGTCCAGCAGTGCTCCCAACTGTCCTCTTCCTGCTCATGTTCCAGGACACCTCTCAATGACCGTGTAGAGAGATGCTCTCTACCAGCTCCCGAGCTCTAGGCCTAAGTTCACCCCCCCCCCCAATGGGGGTTCCCTCAGACCACGACATTTTAACACTCCACCATTCAGTTCTTCCACCCGACAACTCCCCCCACAACATGCTGACGATGGATACATATAGGAGGCCTGCCCCCTTGTCAATCCTAGTTGGGGATTGGTCGGGGCTCCCAAATACACCCTATGTAACTCCAGCAGCCTCTTTTCCAGAACATTCTCACTGGAAATAGAGGAGGCGCCCAAGAGCTGAGGCACATGTCAGTCACCTGAAAAAAATGCTACATGGTGAAAGTTTGAGATATTTGATACATTTATATAATCAAGCTAGTAACGTAGTAACAGATATAGCGGTGGATACGGGCATTACAAATATATTTTTTCACACTAAACCATTCCCCTGCCCCCAGAATAAAAACAAACAGGACTAGCTCACAGCTAGATCTGCACTGGCAGTATACACAAAAACCCACTACTCTATCACCTACTTAAAGGTAGAGGGTGCTACACATACACCATGCCAAAGTAGTAAAAAAGGAAAAACCGTGTCTGAGGCCACGTACACACGTCCGAGAACCTCGTCGGATAAACTCATCGTTCCGCCCGACGAGGTTCCTGATGAGAGGTCGAAAAGGTCGTCGAGCCAAATTTCCTCATTGAACAACGAGGAAAAAGAGAACATGCTCTCTATTTTGGCTCGACGAGCTTCCCGACGGGATGCTCGCCGAAAGTGTACACTCGATCAATTTGCTCGGCAGAATATGTCTCCCAGCGAGCTTCTCGCTGGATTTTGCCGAGAAACTCGGTCGTGTGTACGGGGCCTCAGAAGCTAAACCTGGGTTTATCCCCTAACACGAGGCACTGAGGCCGCGTACACATGTCCGAGAACCTCGTCGGGCTAAACCCATCGTTCCGCCCGACGAGGTTACCGATTAGCGCTCGAAAAGGTCGTTGAGCCAAATTCCTCATTGAACAACGAGGAAAAAGAGAGCAGGCTCTCTATTTTGGCTCGACGATCTTCCTGACGGGATGCTCGCCGAAAGTGTACACACGACCGAGAACCTCGGCAGAATATGTCTCCCAGCGAGCTTCTCGCTGGATTCTGCTGAGAAGCTCGGTCGTGTGTACGGGGCCTCAGACGTTCTTAGGGAAGCAATCTATTTTGCACTGTTGCCTGATCAAATTCATGAAGAATTAAAGGAATTTCCCTGACTGAATGTGAAGGATGGCCACTGGTGCCCCTCAAAGTGAATATACAAAAATGCAGCAGTGACAACTCTATGATGTTTAACATCTCCATTTAAAGGTGATGTCCAAATAGTAAATGGCAGAGGAATCAAACTTACACGTGAAATGTAAATTTGTTTGGTGTTCATTCATTTTCTTTTTGATTTGGTTGGGTTTGATTGGGTTTTCTATCTGTAGAGGTGAGGGGTTTACACGTGAAATGTAAATTTGTTTGGTGTTCATTCATTTTCTTTTTGATTTGGTTGGGTTTGATTGGGTTTTCTATCTGTAGAGGTGAGGGGTTTTATGAAGCTTACATTTTCTCCCTGCTTTGTCAATCATCACATGAGTTAGTGGAAGGCGCCCCCTGTTTTTGCAGAAAGTAACCACCTGAATGTCTATATCGCTTGGTAATTTCATTATAATGATGGTCTTCTACTAAAAAAAAAAATCCTCCAGAACTTGAGGGTATTTTAACTGTAATGTTTCCCAGCTATAATTTGCTGGGTGCTGCTAAAACACGTAAGCATTGCTGCTGTCATTCTCTAGATATTTGGGTTGATATATTAAAGGGAAAACACTGTGCACTTTGTAAAGTACAGTTTCTCTATGCAAGTGCAGCTGCTCCAGAGCTTAGTAAATGAGCAGAAACTCTGCTGACTTCCATCATCCAATCATGTGCAAGCAAGAATGCTATTTTTTTTGTCCTTGCACGTGATTGGGTGCTCTTTTCAAAGTTATGTCTTAACTCATTTACTAAGCTCTGGAGAAACTGCACTTGCAGAAGTGCACAGTCTATTTGCCTTTAGTAAATCATCACCAATGTTTTTTGGGAGTGCAGTTGCCCCAGAGCTTAGTAAATGAGGTAAAGCTTCACCCAATCACATGCAAAGAAAAAAAAAGACAGCATTTTTGCTTGAACATGATTGGATGATGGAGGTTAGCAGAGCTTCCGGTCAATTATTAATTTGTGTGCACTTCAAGCCAGCAGAGGGCAGCACTGGAGCATGGAGAGGGCGAGTGAGAAGTTATTTTTGGGACATTACAGACAAAATCTATTGCTAGCAAACCTATGAACTTTTTGACAGTAAATGAAGTTAAAGATTAAATTATTGAAGTGTGTGTATGCTGTGCTTGTCTTTGTTATGTACAGTGCAGAAAATAAGTATTTGAACACCCTGCTATTTTGCAAGTTCTACCACTTGGAAATCATGGAGGGGTCTGAAATTGTCATCGTAGGTGCATGTCCACTGTGAGAGACATAATCCAAAAAAAAATATTCCAGAAATCACAATGTATGATTTTTTTAACTATTTATTTGTATGATACAGCTGCAAATAAGTATTTGAACACCTGAGAAAATCAATGTTAATATTTGGTACAGTAGCCTTTGTTTGCAATTACAGAGGTCAAAGTTTCTTGTAGTTTTTCACCAGGTTTGCACACACTGGAGGAGGGATTTTGGCCCACTCCTCCACACAGATCTTCTCTAGATCAGTCAGGTTTCTGGGCTGTCGCTGAGAAACACAGAGTTTGAGCTCCCTCCAAAGATTCTCTATTGGGTTTAGGTCTGGAGACTGGCTAGGCCACGCCAGAACCTTGATATGCTTCTTACAGAGCCACTCCTTGGTTATCCTGGCTGTGTGCTTCAGGTCATTGTCATGTTGGAACACCCAGCCTCGACCCATCTTCAAAGCTCTAACTGAGGGAAGGAGGTTGTTGCCCAAAATCTCGCAATACATGGCCCCTTAATACAGTGCAGTCGCCCTGTCCCATGTGCAGAAAAACACCCCCAAAGCATGATGCTACCACCCCCAAGCTTAACAGTAGGGATGGTGTTCTTGGGATGGTACTCATCATTCTTCTTCCTCCAAACACGGTTAGTGGAATTATGACCAAAAAGTTCTATTTTGGTCTCAACTGACCACATGACTTTCTCCCATGACTCCTCTGGATCATCCAAATGGTCATTGGCAAACTTAAGACGGGCCTTGACATGTGCTGGTTTAAGCAGGGGAACCTTCCGTGCCATGCATGATTTCAAACCATGACGTCTTAGTGTATTACCAACAGTAACCTTGGAAACGGTGGTCCCAGCTCTTTTCAGGTCATTGACCAGCTCCTCCCGTGTAGTCCTGGGCTGATTTCTCACCTTTCTTAGGATCATTGAGACCCCACGAGGTGAGATTTTGCATGGAGCCCCAGTCCGAGGGAGATTGACGGTCATGTTTAGCTTCTTCCATTTTCTAATGATTGCTCCAACAGTGGACCTTTTTTCACCAAGCTGCTTGGCAATTTCCCCGTAGCCCTTTCCAGCCTTGTGGAGGTGTACAATTTTGTCTCTAGTGTCTTTGGACAGCTCTTTGGTCTTGGCCATGTTAGTAGTTGGATTCTTACTGATTGTATGGGGTGGACAGGTGTCTTTATGCAGCTAATGACCTCAAACATGTGCATCTAATTTAGGATAATAAATGGAGTGGAGGTGGACATTTTAAAGGCAGACTAACAGGTCTTTGAGGGTCAGAATTCTAGCTGATAGACAGGTGTTCAAATACTTCTTTGCAGCTGTATCATACAAATAAATAGTTAAAAATTCATAAATTGTGATTTCTGGAAAAACATTGTTGGATTATGTCTCTCACAGTGGACATGCACCTACGATGACAATTTCAGACCCCTCCATGATTTTCAAGTGGGAGAACTTGCAAAATAGCAGGGTGTTCAAATACTTATTTTCTGCACTGTAATAACACATGGCAATGTAAACACTACAATACCAGACACTTTCACTTCCTGCCCAGGCAAATATTCAGATTTCAGTACTGTCACACTCTGAATGCCAAAGTCAAACAACGCTGTATCCAAATGAAATTTTTAGCATTTTTTAAACAGTGCTTTCTTTTTGTGTTATTTATTCACCACTGGGTGCTACTTTTTATTTTGCAATATAAAGGAATAAAAAACAAAATTGTTATTATTTTAGTTATATTCTGTTATACAATTTTGCAAATAAATAATCTTTAGACCAAAATGTATTCTGCTACATTTCCTTGGTAAAAAATAAAATAAATCAGTGTATATTATTTACTTGAGCCCCTTTAAATACAATAGTACTGACCAACCTGATTCCAACACTGACCTACCTGATTCCTATACTGACCACTACACTAGCCTACTTGATTTCAACACTGACCAACCTGAATCCTATACTGACTATTACACACTACACTGACCACTAAGCTACACTGACCACTATACTGTACACTACACTGACCACTATACGGTACACTACACTAACTGCTACACTACACTGACCACTATACTACACTCTCCACTACACTGTATACTACACTGACCACTATACTAACCACTATACTGTACACTACACTAACTACTACACCACACTGACCACTATACTACAATCTCCACTACACTACACTGACCACTACACTACACTTACCACTATACTAACCACTATACTGTACACTACACTAACTACTACACCACACTGACCACTATACTACAATCTCCACTACACTACACTGACCACTACACTACACTTACCATTATACTAACCACTATACTGTTCACTACACTAACCACTACACTGATCACTATACTAACCACTATACTAACCACTATACTAACCACTACACTACACTGACCACTATACTACACTCTCCACTACACTGTATACTAGACTGACCACTATACTAACCGCTATACTGTACTGACCACTATACTACACTCTCCACTATACTGTACACTATACTAACCACTATACTGTACTGACCACTATACTACACTCTCCACTATACTGTACACTATACTAACCACCACTATACTGTACTGACCACTATACTACACTCTCTACTACACTGAACTACACTGACCACTATACTGTACACTACACTACACTGACCACTATACTAACCACTATACTGTACACTACACTGACCACTATACTATACTGACCACTATACTGCATTGACCACTATACTACACTGACCACTATACTGTCCCGCCTACAGTATTATGATACTGACATTACATACACAGCGCTGCTCTTCTACTCTCTCTCTCTGACTGCTCCCTCTCCCCAGTCCATTTCCATCCTCACCTTCTTGTCCTGCATCAGTCCGCAAATCCAGAAAATAGAAGGAGGAGAAGACAGCGGCCGTGGCGACTCACATTTTTCCTTGTTGTCTCCCCTGCATTCTCGCTGCCATGTTCAGTGTCTGGCGCACTGCGATTGGGCATATGAGGGGCATGAGCAGACGTGGGACTTCAGGAGCAACTGCGATCACAGACAGGCCAGCCCCACGCCACACATGACACTCATGTTCCTAATCACAGAGCGCCGGACACTAAACATGGCGGCCGGCATTCGGGGGACAGAGGAAATTAAAATTAGGAGGAAGCAGCCAGTAGTGACACACACACTGGCGCAAAATTTTTCCCCCCTTAAATGTCGCGCCCGTGGCCATGGCCCACTCCGCACCCCCGTGCTATGCCACTGTTACCCATAGAAGCCTCTTTAACTGCTTCAATACCAGGCACTTTTACCCCCACTTTTACCCCCTTACTACCCAGGCCAATTTTGAGCTTTTAGTGCTATTACACTTTTGAATGATAAACGCTGCACCAAATTACATTTTTTTTTTTTTTCACACAGATAGAGCTCTCTATTTGGTGGTATTTTTATTTTTTGCAAAAATGTTGTAAGTAAGTAATTTTTCTTCTTCACTGATGTGCGCTGATCAGGCTGCACTGACGGCCACTGATAGGCTGCACTGATGGGCACAGATGAGATGGCATTGAAGAACACTGATGAGGAGGAACTTATATGCTGCACTGATGGGTACTAATAAGCAGCACTGATAGGCAGAACTAATGGACACTGATAGGTGGTACTTGTGGGCAATGAGAGACAACACAAATAGGTAAAACTGATGGGCGGCACGGATTAGCATGCACTGAAAGGCAGCACTGACTTGCATCACTGATGGGCAAAAATTGGCCTCACTGATGGGACAGATTTGCATCACAGTTTGACAGAGACTGGCATCAATGCTGGGCACTGTTGGGACTGCACTGATAATCAGGGCACTGATGACTGATGTACAGGTCACCTCTGTGAGGAAATGCTGCTGTTCAGCTCTCCTCTCCTCTCACCTTGTCATTGTGAGTCAAGGAGGGCCGACAACAGAGATTTCCTTGTTTACATGTGATCAGCTGTGTTGTAATATGGACCAAACATTGTCTTATTTTAAGCAAATTTAAATAAATGTTATTTTTTTTACCAAAATTGCTGTGTCTTAAAAGTCCCATGCCTACACTATTAACATAGTTTCGATGTATGTGATCAGCTATGATTGGATTTTTAAGGTGCCACACTTAACTCCAAGAAAGTGAATACTCTACTGATTAAAATTCCAGACTTGGTTACAGCAGTGCCCAATTTTCTTCTGTAGTCTGGCCTAATAAATTTGTTGTATATTGGAAACCACTATATATAGATAGATATATCTATCTATATATATATATATATAGATAGATATATATATATATATATCTATATATACAGTATACACACAGTATCTCACAAAAGTCCGTACACCCCTCACATTTTTGTAAATATATTATTATATCTTTTCATGTGACCACACTGAAGAAATTACACTTTGCTACAATGTAAAGTAGTGAGTGTACAGCTTGTATAACAGTGTAAATTTGCTGTCCCCTCAAAATAACTCAACACACAGCCATTAATCTCTAAACCACTGGCAACAAAAGTGAGTACACACCTAAGTGAAAATGTCCAAAGTGGGCCCAATTAGCCATTTTCCCTCCCCGGTGTCATGTGACTTGTTAGTGTTACAAGGTCTCAGGTGTGAATGGGGAGCAGGTGTGTTAAATTTGGCGGTGGTCTGGAGACATGGTTGGCCAGTCCATCACCTTTGCCCTCAGCTTCTTTAGCCAAGCAGTGGTTATCTTGCAGGGGTGTTTGGGGTCATTATCATGTTGAAATACTGCCCTGCGGCCCAGTCTCTGAAGGGAGGGGATCATGCTTAGGCATGTGCATTTCGTTTCGTTCCGAATCGAAATTCGGACAAATTTTCCATTATTCGGACATTCGGATGCATACGAATTCCCGAATTGCAATATTAGCGAATTTACCGAATCAGAACGAACGTTTTCGATTCCGAATCGAAAATCCGCGGACTAAATTCGATCGGAATTAGAAAAAAAAAAATATTTTCGAATTTAATTAGAAAAGAATTCTATTCGAAAAGAGACTATTTGTTTTCTAATCTGGTTGAAATATTTTCGATTTCGACCGGATTTTTTCGAAATTCGGTCGAAAACGAACTAATTCAACACATGTAACGAACCTAACTTAACAAAATTTATTAAATGACGAATTGAAAGGAAACGACACGAAACAAAGTTTTCACTTTTGCACATGCCTAATCATGCTCTGCTTCAGTATGTCACAGTACATGTTGGCATTCATGGTTCCCTCAATGAACTGTAGCTCTCCAGTGCGCTCTTGCAGCCCCAGACCATGAAACTCCCATCACCATGCTTGACATTAGGCAAAACACTTGTCTTTGTACTCCTTACCTGGTTGCCACTCACTACTTTACATTGTAGCAAAGTGTAATTTCTTCAGTGCTGTCACATAAAAAATAAAATAAAATTGAAAACAGAGGGGTGTACTCACTTCTGTGAGATACTGTATATATATGTACACACACTATATTGTCAAAAGTATTGAGGCGCCTGCCTTCACAAGCACATGAACTTTAATGGCATCCCATTCTTAGTCCTCAAGGTTCAATATTAAGTTGACCCACCCTTTGCAGCTATAACAGCTTTAACTCTTTTGGGAAGGCTGTTCACAAGGTTTAGGAGTGTGTCTATGGAAATGTTTGACCATTCTCCCGGAAGCGCAGTTGTGAGGTCAGGCACTAATATGGATGAGAAGGCCTGGCTCGAGTCTCCTCTCTAATTCATCCCAAAGGTGTTCTATCGGGTTGTGGTCAAGTTCCTCCACCCCAAACTCGCTCAACCACACTATATTGCCGAAAGTATTGGGCCACCCCTCCAAATCATTTGGTGGAGGGGGGATAATGGTGTGGGGTTGTTTTTCAGGGGTTGGTCTTGGCCCCTTAGTTTCAGTGAAAGGAACCCTTAAGGCATCAGCATAAGACATTGTGGACAATTTATCATGCTCCCAACTTTGTGGGAACAGTTTAGGAAAGCCCACTTCCTGTTCCAACATGACTGCACACCAGTGCACAAAGCAAGCTCCATAAAGACAATGAACAAGCGAGTTTGGGGTAGAGGAACTTGACTGGCCTGTACTTCTGAAAGAATGTTCAAACATTCCCATAGACCAGTGTTTTTCAACTCCAGTCCTCAAGGCACACCAACAGGTCATGTTTTCAGGATTTCCCTCAGATGAAACAGCTGTGGTGATTACTAAGGTCCCTTTCACACTTGTACGACTTCAAAGTCGCACGATTTTACCGCGATTTTGCCGCGATTCGCGGCTGCGATTTTACCGCGATTTTGCCGCGATTCGCGGCCGCGATTTCAATCAATGCCTGTGTAAGTGGCATCAAAATCGGACCAAAGTAGTGCAGGAACTACTTTGAAGTCGGCACTACTTAAAGTCGTGCCAGTATGAATGGTGTTCATTGAAAATAATGGAGAATGACTTGTCATACGATTTTGCAGTACAAAATCGTGAGACAAGTCGTATAAATGTGAAAGGGGCCTAAGGTCCCTTTCACACTTGTACGACTTCAAAGTCGCGCGATTTTGCCGCGATTTCAATGAATGCCTGTGTAAGTGGCATCAAAATCGGACCAAAGTAGTGCAGGAAGTCGGCACTACTTAAAGTCGTGGCAGTATGAATGGTGTTCATTGAAAATCATAGAGAATGACTTGGCATATGATTTTGCAGTACAAAATCGTGATACAAGTCGTATAAATGTGAAAGGGGCCTTACCGTGATTTTGCCGCGATTCGCGGCCGCGATTTC
The DNA here is from genome assembly GCA_029574335.1 of Rana kukunoris. Lineage (NCBI taxonomy): Eukaryota > Metazoa > Chordata > Amphibia > Anura > Ranidae > Rana > Rana kukunoris. Next base: position 471,928,930 of record CM056051.1, on the reverse strand, counting down.
AATGAATGCCTGTGTAAGTGGCATCAAAATCAGACCAAAGTAGTGCAAGGACTACTTTGAAGTCGGCACTACTTAAAGTCATGCCAGTATGAATGGTGTTCATTGAAAATAATGGAGAATGACTTGACATACGATTTTGCAGTCCAAAATCGTGGGACAAGTCGTGTAAGTGTGAAAGGGCTCTAAGGCAGTGAAACTGATCAAATCACCTGTGCAAAGTAATCGAAAGCCTGAAAACATGACCTGTTGGTGTGCCTTGAGGACTGGAGTTAAAAAACACTGCCATACTCCTAAAACTTGTGGACAGCCTTCCCAAAAGTTGTTATAGCTGCAAAGTTGCAAAGTTGTAATGTTACGCCGGCCGCTAGGTGGCGTTTACGCCGATTTCTCATTTGACTATGCAAATGAGCCTGATACGCTGATTCCCGAACGTTTTTGCGCCACCTCGTCGTCGTTTACGATGTTTCCGTAAGCGTAAACTTACCCTTGCTATATGAGGGGTAAGTTTACGAAGTTCCGTCGTATGCCATGTTAAGTATGGCCTCGGGACAGCATCGTCTTTTTCCGTCGTTTACATCGTTTTCCTAAGTCGTTCGCGAATAGGGCTTTGCGTAAATGACGCTTACGTCGGCTTCATTGACGTTTTCTGAGTTGGAGCATGCGCACTGGGCTATTTTTACGGCCGGCGCATGCGCAGTTCGATTGGCCGCCCCCTTTTAATTACGCGGCCTTACGCCGGGCCATTTACACTACGCCGCCGCAAATTACGGAGCAAGTGCTTTGAGAATACGCCACTTGCTCCAGTAAGTTGCGGCGGCGTAGTGTAAATGGCATACGCTACGCCGCTGCGGATTCTACGTGAATCTGGCACTATAACTTTTGCGCAAACTGATCAATAAACGCTTATTGTGATTTTTTTTAGCTAAAATATGTAGAAGAATACGTATCGGCCTAAACCGAGGAAAAAAATTATATATTTAACTGATCAAAATGCAACCCTGGTTTACTGATAATTACATGCCTCTGTGTACAGTTCTTTCAAAAGTAACAGGCTGCATTCTGATTAGTACAAAATAAAAAATAAAAATCACCCAAAAATGAGCCTTTATACATGGTCAATGCATACCTCCCAACATTTTGAGATAGGAATGAGGGACATCTACTTGCAAACATATGTAGGCATAGGACACTCCCTCCTGACACACACCCTTAAAGGAGAATTAACCAAAAAAGGTTAAATAAATCCACAGGGACTTTTTTTGCCATTCTTATTCCTTTATACTGAGAGGCAGAACAGGGATCTACCCATGTAAACAAGGCAGCTTCCTGTTCTGACAGGAAAGTACACAAAGATCTTCTGTTCCGAGTAATCAGGAACAGCGATCTCTGTGTTCTTCCTGTCAGTCCACCCCCCACACAGTTAGAAAACACTTGCAGGGAACACACTTAACCCTTTGATCGCCCCTGATGTTAACCCCTTCCCTGCCAATATAATTTATACAGTGATCGGTGCATTTTTTTTAGCACTGATGGCTGTATTGGTGTCACTGGTCCCCAAAAAGTGTCCCTTAGGATTAGATCAGTCCCGCTGAAAATCACTGATCACCACCATTACCAGTAAAAACAATAAAACAAACTAGAAGTCCATAAATCTATTCCATAGTTTGTAGACACTATAACTTTTGTGCAAACCAATCAATATACGCTTATTGGGATATATGTAGAAGAATACATATTGGCCTAAATGGATGAAGGCATTTAAAAAAAAATTGGGGGGGGGGGATATGTACTGTAGCAGAAAGTAAAAAATATATATGTTTTAGTTTAATTGTCGGTCCTTTTTTTGTTTATAGCGCAAAAAATAAAAACAGAAGTGATCAAATAGCATCAAAAGAAATCTCTATTTGCGGAAAAAAAAGGATACTAATTTGATATGGGTACAGCGCCACACGACTGTGCAATTGTCAGTTAAATTAACAGTGCTGTATCACAAAAAAATGGCCTGGTCATTAAGGGGGGTAAATCCTTCTGGGGCTGAAGTGGTTAATGAACAAAATTCATTCATTTTCCATGTTGGAATAAATTCAATCGAATGATGCCTGTGAAGTCTAATGTGGTATTATCAAGTATACTGACAAGATCTTTCATATGAATGTTCATAGGAAAATCTACTGTTGTATGGCCAGCTTAACCCTCTTGCTGTTTAATACTTTCTGAGTCACGGAACTTAAAGAATTATGCAGATATGGAGTCCTGACTTTTCCCTTACTTCCCTGTTCTACTGATCATAATCGTCATGAGAACTTTACTATGAAAACAAGGAAAGTCAGCAAGGTTGAATATGTACCCAATTACTACTGACACACCTGAACTCCAGCACTATATATCTATTATCCCCCTGGGCTAATAAAATCAATTCAATACAAAGGAAAGTACTGAGTGTACAGTGCAGAAAACATTAAAGGGTTTGTAAAGAAAACATTTTTTTTTATCTTAATAGCTTCCTTTACCTTAATGCAGTGCTGTTTTCATGTCCTCATTGTTCGTTTTTGCTCTAAAGTTGCTGTAATTCCTCTCTGATCTCCACACTTCCTGGTTGTCTGTTTCCTGATAACCACAGTGCTCGGAGCTTTCTCTCTGTGGTTACTAATCAAGGAGGTGTGATTACTGTGTGTCTAAAACCCCACAGCACCTCCCCTTTGGATCAGTTTCATTTTCCAAACCATCACTTCCCTGTATGGCTTTGCTGCTCTGTACAGCACAGAGGCAGGAAACAACATGCAAAAACGAAACTAGAAACTACAGGTACATTATATGATTGATATTTATCAATTTTTAATCGCTTTTTTTTTTTTTTTTTTTTTAATCGTTTTTAAAGGATATTAGTTAACTATTTTGTCTGTAAACAGTCATTTCAGCATACCATTTTTTTTATTTACAACTCCTTTAACATTCTAAGAGGAAGCATTTAAACAAAAATTAGCTATTGAGTTTTCATGTTTAGTCTGCTCTGGATGTTGTCAAACTTAATTATAACTGAAGGCAGAAACTTTTTTATTTTGGATTAAGGGAGGATTAGAACCCATGTCAGGTATTTTTTGCCATTTGTGTCCCATTAAAGATATTTCCTTTCACTTCCTGTCCCATAGTCAAAACAGCTATTGCGGGTAGGAGCCGAGACAACCGCCGAGGGACTCCAGGAGAGGACGATCTGGGCCAATATGTCCAAAACTAACTGCACAGTGGAGATAAATATGACATGTTTGTTATTTAAAAAGTAAATTAAAATTAAACCTTTACAATCACTTCAAAGGGGGCTATGTGAACCCTGATGTAAGGGACTTTGAGATCCTAATGTAAGTGAAGACTTTGGGGATCTTAATGAATGCAGGATTTCTGATGTGAGGGCCAACTCTGGGGGCCCTGATGTAAGGCGGGGAACTTTGGGCACCCTCATAAAAAGGCATAAACTCTGATGTAAGAGGGTCAGGCCCGGGGGTCCAGGCCAAGGGGCGGACTGACAACTCATGGGGCCCCCGGGCAATAGGAGATTTTGGGGCTCCCTGGCAATAGATTATGGGGCCACACAGTATACACACACACACATACAGTATACACACACAGACACACAATATACATACACACACAATACACATACACACACTGAAAGGGTACTGGAGAGGCAGGGCAGCTATAATCATGGGATTTTTTTTTAAAACACAGATTTTTACATACTGTCCCTGGTTTTACTGAGGCTGGCAACATCTGATGGCTGATCTGTTCCCCACACACTGCGCCAACATTCCACATACTACTGCAGGATTGGATGATATTAGCTGTAGACAAAGATGTCTCCTGCAAACTTCAGCCAATACGTTAAGAAGAGGTACACAGCCATGAGGGGCCGCACAATGCCGTGCTGCGCGCAACATCACTTTCTAGTCAGTCTCCACACAGAGTTACAATTGGCAAGGAGGTGAGAAAGCATCCCTGCACATCCCATGCGTGTGTGTGTGTGTGTGTGTGTGTGGGGGGGGGTTGCAAGTAGCTGGTCTTGCCTAGAACTGGTCTGCTCTCATACACAAATATCATGTCTCTGTAAAATAGTAACATAGAAAAATAAAATGTTTAAAATAAAGGTCTAACCAAGTCTCAATTGCATCACATTTATTGGCTGTCAATATTTGACCGCACAAGATCCATTACATCATGCTAATTTTGACTTTGTAGATACATTTGGTTGCCTACTCACCCACTCATAGTTGGCATGGGAAAACCACATACATCTTATCTCTCCAAAAGCATTCTAATATACATATCTAAGAACTTAACAAAATCCCTCAAGAATTGTTTATTTTAATCCACACTCTGAAAATGATTGCCATTGTCACCAGTTTTCCTTCCTTGGACCACTTTTGATAGGTCATGACCACTGCAAACCACTGGAACCTCCTACAAGAGCTGCATTTTTTGAGATTCTCTGATATAATCGTCTAGAAAATATATTTTGGATTTTGTCAAAGTCACTAAAATCCTTTCACTTGCTATTTTTTTCTGCTTCTTTCTGTATTTTTTCTTCTCAACACATCAACTTTGGTGACAACATGTTCACTTTTTATCCAATATATCCCACCCACATTCAAGTATGCAGTAAGATACAGCATTTTTCAAAAACGTTTTCAGCATTCTCCAAAAAATGATACCAAAAGACAGAATGCGCTATTTTAAGAAGTAATGGCAGATAGATACAGTGCGGAAAATAAGTATTTGAACACCCTGCTATTTTGCAAGTTCTCCCACTTGGAAATCATGGAGGGGTCTGAAATTGAAATTGTCATTGTAGGTGCATGTCCACTGTGAGAGACATAATCAAAAAAAAAAATTCCAGAAATCACAATGTATGATTTTTTTAACTATTTATTTGTATGATACAGCTGCAAATAAGTATTCGAACACCTGAGAAAATCAATGTTAATATTTGGTACAGTAGCCTTTGTTTGCAATTACAGAGGTCAAACGTTTCTTGTAGTTTTTCACCAGGTTTGCACACACTGGAGGAGGGATTTTGGCCCACTCCTCCACACAGATCTTCTCTAGATCAGTCAGGTTTCTGGGCTGTCGCTGAGAAACACGGAGTTTGAGCTCCCTCCAAAGATTCTCTATTGGGTTTAGGCCTGGAGACTGGCTAGGCCACGCCAGAACCTTGATATGCTTCTTACAGAGCCACTCCTTGGTTATCCTGGCTGTGTGCTTTGGGTCATTGTCATGTTGGAAGACCCAGCCTCGACCCATCTTCAAAGCTCTAACTGAGGGAAGGAGGTTGTTGCCCAAAATCTCGCAATACATGGCCCCGGTCATCCTCTCCTTAATACAGTGCAGTCGCCCTGTCCCATGTGCAGAAAAACACCCCCAAAGCATGATGCTACCACCCCCATGCTTCACAGTAGGGATGGTGTTCTTGGGATGGTACTCATCATTCTTCCTCCTCCAAACACGGTTAGTGGAATTATGACCAAAAAGTTCTATTTTGGTCTCATCTGACCACATGACTTTCTCCCATGACTCCTCTGGATCATCCAAATGGTCATTGGCAAACTTAAGACGGGCCTTGACATGTGCTGGTTTAAGCAGGGGAACCTTCCGTGCCATGCATGATTTCAAACCATGACGTCTTAGTGTATTACCAACAGTAACCTTGGAAACGGTGGTCCCAGCTCTTTTTCAGGTCATTGACCAGCTCCTCCTGTGTAGTCCTGGGCTGATTTCTCACCTTTCTTAGGATCATTGAGACCCCACGAGGTGAGATTTTGCATGGAGCCCCAGTCCGAGGGAGATTGCCAGTCATGTTTAGCTTCTTCCATTTTCTAATGATTGCTCCAACAGTGGACCTTTTTTCACCAAGCTGCTTGGCAATTTCCCCGTAGCCCTTTCCAGCCTTGTGGAGGTGTACAATTTTGTCTCTAGTGTCTTTGGACAGCTCTTTGGTCTTGGCCATGTTAGTAGTTGTATTCTTACTGATTGTATGGGGTGGACATGTGTCTTTATGCAGCTATTGACCTCAAACAGGTGCATCTAATTTAGGATAATAAATGGAGTGGAGGTGGACATTTTAAATGCAGACTAACAGATCTTTGAGGGTCAGAATTCTAGCTGATAGACAGGTGTTCAAATACTTCTTTGTAGCTGTATCATACAAATAAATAGTTAAAAATCATACATTGTGATTTCTGGATTTTTTTTTTTTTATTATGTCTCTCACAGTGGACATGCACCTACGATGACAATTTCAGACCCCTCCATGATTTCCAAGTGGGAGAACTTGCAAAATAGCAGGGTGTTCAAATACTTATTTTCCGCACTGTAGATGGTCAATAAAGAGCAAGTGGCTGCCACATCCTTAACAACCAGTGAGGCATCAGCTGTCAGCGAGGTTCCCCACTGACAGCTGAATACTAAAAAATAAGAATTAGCGGCAATAACAATTTAAGAAAAATAATGGTGTGGGTTCCCCCCCCACAATCCATACCAGACCCAAAGGGCCATGTTGTTCTAAGGATGATTGCGGCTGTTGGTTCCTTCAATATTGGAATTCTGTGACCACTACTTATTTACCACATGCTTTTTTCTTCTACAATACATACAGACATTCTTCTGCTCCTTGTGGGTATTGTTCTCCGTCTTTTTTCCTTATGGCCCTTGGACCAGATGCGGCTCCTGGACCTCTTGGTTCTGTACTGAGGATTCCCGATGGTATGGGAGAGCCTGGGAGAGCCACTGAAGGCAACGGGAGGGGGACTTCTTAGCTGCATCAGTTGTTATGCCAAGAAAGCCAACTGCCGACTCTAAAAAAAACTGTACCACGGTGATGCGTGCAGCTTCAGGCACCATTTGCACTGACGGGCCGGACATTTAGCAGCGGCGGGCCGGGTGCTGTAGGTTGCCGACCCCCTGCCTTACTGTGTAGCAAGAAAGGCATTGCCATCTGGTAAGTACGTCTTGATACCGTTGTGTGCACGAGGTGGAATAGAAAAATTTAGGACTGGACTACATAGATGGACTTTGTTTTTATCTTGCACGAAAGTATATTAATTTCTGTCAATAATTTTTAGCATTATAAGTGAATGTGAGTTGACAGTGATATTGGTATATACAGTTTAATAGTATTGTGACCACTTACGGCACAGAGATTCTATAAGCAAGTGCTGCCTAAGCTATATTGTACATTGGCAAATAGCTCATATTGGGAATATTGAACAGCAGCTGCACATATTTTTTATTTCCAATTCAATTATATTCCAATCACATTGCACGGGTGTAACCTTATACAGTATATACATACAATAGTTATGGATCCATCAAGTGCATCATGTCTGCCACACTGGACTAAAAGCTGGGATCTAAAGTTTATTTATCAAGTATTTTTAGACCTACTTTTGAATGATTAAGTACTACAATAAACATAGTGGAGTCTACTGATCCCCATTTCCAAACATGACATAGGCTAAAGGTTTCTCAAATATAGAACATGCCCAGTATGTCTATTGTCAACATATCAATGTTTATGTAAATCTATCTCTATAACATTTCAATGGAACTGAGATAATCCCCTGTGATTGTATTATATAACAAAGGTTCGTACAAAGGCTCAGATTGCTGACCACAGCCCTGTGAACATTTATTTAGTAACAGAACACTGGAGTCTGTAAAATGGAGTACATACATAGAGGCCAGGCAGATCCTGGCAGTGCGTGTCCTGTATTCGGCACCTCCAGTCTTGGATGCAGAATACATTCCATACCTTCATACTGATTCCAGATACTTTACATAACAATTTACAGGAGTTCCAGTTGTGACTTGTACAGCTGTCAGGGACTGATAACATCAGGAGCTCCATAAACACACCCAGGTAACAGCTCCTGGTCTTCACAGTTATACTTTGTTAATATTCCTTATCTCTAGCTTTCACATACAATCTAAGGACAGTGTCGCCCATTATGAAGAATCAGCCTTTAATATATGACATGCAGTGACTGCATTAGAGAATGCACATTATGTGGTTGCATTTCTAGTTTTGATTAGTTACTTAAAATTTGTAATCCTTCATTGTAAAGTTTTAGCACAGAGCAACAATGCATATAATATAAAATGAAGGTCTAAACACAGAAATTAGTTTAGCTACATGTATTCTGTAACCCCCCCCCCCCCCCTTATGTCCTGTACACACAAGCGGAATTTCCGTTGGAAAAAAGTTGGATGGTTTTTCCGACGGAATTCCGCTCAAGCTTGGCTTGCATACACACGGTCACACAAACGTTAGGAATGCGGCAGTGTTGCCAACCATCAGTATTTTTACTGGCAGCCAGTAAAAAACAGGCAATTTTCTCCTGCCAGTAAATGGCAGTAAAAGTAAAAGGTTGCCAGTAAAAAATATGGCTGTGATGCTTGGCTTTGTCCGGAGCTGGTTAAGACCATCCGAGTGCCTGCTACAGTGTGATCGGGTGGCTCTGGTGGAGGCGGTGCCTTAGCATGTTGTGTGATGTAATGGAGCAATGGAGCCTCGTATGCAAGTCTGCGGTATGGGAGCAATGCCGGCTGGGACTGTCAGTGCTGTTTAGACTAGAGTGGACTGGAAGGACCACTTGGCTTGAAGAGAGACTGTCACTGGGATATGTCGTGTTGGGGAGGTCTCATCATTATCTGTGCTGCTGCACACTACTGTCAGTATCACTGTGAGAGTCAATTTTATGTGTGTGTGTGCTGCCCATTCGAATTTCTTTCCCTCCTGTCTCCTGAGCTATTTACTAGCTATATCGAAAATAAAATAAGAAATATGTTTTTTGCCTTATTATCTACCTTAAATCATATTATTAATTGCTAATTGCATATTGTATTTGTTTGTAGCCTGAATATTCGATTTGCACTTAAAACTGTAATTTTGTAACTTTTGGAAAATTTGGGTGTTGTGTCAGTAAAAAAAATTTTCAGTGCTTCCGAGCATGCGTCTAATTGTTTCCGAGCATGCATGTTTTTTTCCTATCGAAATCGCATACAGACGAACGGATTTTCCGATTGGATTTTTTTCTCTTGGAAAAATTGAAAACCAGCTCTTAATCTTTTTCTGGCGGACATTCCGACAGCACAAGTCTAATGGAACATACACACAGTCAGAATTTACGATGAAAAGCTCACATCAGACTTTTGCTGGTGGAAATTCCGCTCCTGTGTACAGGGCATTAGAGATACTCTACCAGAATATTTTTTTCTTTTGCCTTGTTATTGTAGTGAGAAACAGCTTTTAATATCTACAGTACATCACTGCCAGTCTAGTAAAATACATGGTCGGGTGATGGGAGTTAATTTACTATTGGTGCAGCCAACCCCTAGGCTGCGTACACACGATCAAATTTGTCCGCTGAAAGCGGTCCGATGGACCGTTTCAGCAGACATCTCCGATCGTGTGTATGGGCTAGCGGACAGATTTGTCCACCCGACAGATTTCAAAGCATGCTTTGAAATCCATCGGGTGGGAATCTGTCCACCCGACATGTCTGCTGGTTAGTACACTTACCAGCAGACATGTCGTCCCGCACCGCCGCCGAATGGATTCGGCGCATGCACGGAAGTGTTTTACTTCCTGGTGCGGTGACGTGGCGGCGTCAACGTCACCGCCACGTCACCGACACGTCAGTGCGCCGTCTGCTGGCGGGGATTTTGGTTTGCTCGTGTGTACACGCGAGCAAACCAAAATCCCAGCAGACAGATTTGTTCAAATCTGTCGGACGGACAGATTTGAACAAATCTGTCCGCTCGTGTGTATGGGGCCTTAAAGCGGAGGTTCACCCAAATAACACCAATTATAGACCAAATTATTTATTCTTCTAACATGTACAGTAGGCACTTTTTTTTTTAGGTTGTACATACCTTATTATCGTTATTTTCAATCCAACTTCCGGGTACTCACTCCCTCGGGAGTAGGTGTTTCTAAGCTGTGCCGCAATGTAATCTGAGAGTTCGCCCAGATGATTGATGTCCTTCATAAAAAGTTCTTCCCGGCGGATAAGGCCCCCCCCGTATTGCGTAGGTGTGTCACAAGAGTCAAGGAGTTTCCGAAAGTAGCTGAACATGTGGAACTGCAAGTCAGCTCTACACGGCTCCTAGTCGGTGCCCAGGCGTGTAGAGCTAACTCGCGGCTCTACATGTTCGGCTACTTTCGGAAACTCCGTGACTCTCGTGACGCAATACGGGGAGGGCCTTATCCACTGGGGGGAACTTTTTCTGAAGGACATCAATCATCTGGGCGAACTGCTAGATTAGATTGTGGCACAGCATAGAAACGCCTACTCCCGCGGGAGTAAGCCGAATTGAAAATAGCGATGTACAGCCTAACAAAAAAAAGTGCCTACTGTACATGTTAGAAGTATAAAGAATTTGGTCTTATATAGATGTTATTTGGGTGAACCTCTGCTTTAAGAACTACAGTACATCTTCCAATAGCCCCCTTTCTTACACACAGCGGCAGGACTTGGGGTGCAGACAGCACTATTGTTTTGATTGAAAATAATTTAATACATGGTTAAAACCAAACTTTCTTAGAATTTTCGTCTATGGCCAGCTTAAAAGCTGGCCATAGACGAAAATTCTAAGAAAGTTTGTTCATATCTTTTAATCATTAATGGGCCAAATCATTGTTCATTTTCAACTGTAGAATTTGAAGGAGAAGGATGGAATTTTTTTTTCAAACAAACAAATTTATGACACTGTATGTGGTTTTCATTTGGTGAAGTCCTTTCATTCCAAAATCAAATGTTAAAAGCAAAGAAATCTTTTGAATGGCATTTGAATGTTCTGGAAATGTTCTGAAAGCAATGGCCAAGTTTAAGCCTCGTACACACAATCTGATTTCAATCGGACACATCCGTGGATTTTTGTCCGAAGGACGTTGGACGTGAACCTGTTCTGCATACAGACGGCTGAACTTTTTCAGCCAACTTTGTTTCAGCCAACGTTGTTTTTCAGCTCTTTAGCGCCACCATTTGGGCAACTTCTGCTAATGTTGTCTGATGGTTAGCATTGGTTCGGAGCATGCGTATTTGTACTTTGGATTTTAGTCCGATGGACTTGTGTACACGCGATCGGATAATCAGAAGGAACACATTCGTTGTCTGACAATTTGAGAGCATGACCATCCAACATTTGTTGTAGGAAATTCCGATAACAATTGTCCGAAGAAGCATACAGACTGTTGGATTATCCAACAAAATACACCCATCACACAATTGTTGTCGGAATATCCAATTGTGTGTATGAGCCTTTAGAGTGGGACAGAGAGTTCTGTCCAGAAGGCAGGACTGACAACGCTTACTGGGATTTTGGAGAAGGAAAGGTTGTGTGTTGTCAGTCCAAACATGAAATTAAGAACTCAATGGATTCTTAGCAGATCAGCAAGTTTTCTTCTCTATTTTTAGCATTTTTGAAGAGATTAGACACTGGGAAGCGTGCGTGTATTGCAGGGATGTACTTATCATAATGCTGATGATCTTAACAAGTTTCCAATAGCCTAATAGCAGATTTACTGCTACAGGGTGATCGCGCTGTGAAGGATCACGTATATACAGTATGTGATTCTGCATTTCTGGGTCCACCCGCTGATCATTGTGTTTCATAGTGTAATAGAGTTTTTATACAGTTTATTATACAAACAAGAAAGCCCCAATACAGGGTACTCACATGGGTTAGGTGCGTTTAGTGCACCGCTCTATTATTGCCTTAAGCCGCTGGGTTTGGATGACATTGTATGACCTTTCGCTGTGAGGCAGTCCAGCTGTCTACTACATTATCCTGTCCCCTCCCCTACGAGTGACGATTCATGGGAAATGTTGTATCTTCCACAGTGAGTGGAGACGGACAGATTCCTGCTCTCCCCTATGGGGAAATTGGGTGAAAAACGGACCGCCTGTCCGTTTTCACCCGATCTTATCCGATCCTCCAGACGGATGAAAAATAGGGTCACCATCCGTCTGGATTTGGCGGACTGGTTCGTATTGGATAGCGGTAGGTGTCAGTGGACATGTCACTGACCACCCCTATGAAAGGACCCTAAAATAATTTGTTTGGAATGAGTAGTGCATGTTAGTTGTCATGTTCACTGCTCTATGCACTCTAGAAATCCCAAAGTCCATAGTCTACAGTCCACAGTAGATATCAGAATGGACTGAAGCAAAAAAGGGTGACTATGTTGAATATAAATATGTAGCATGCTTGTAATATAAATATACTGGAAGGTCAGGCTGTCTGGGTTTGTCACATGCTTTATGAGCAATTATGGAGCAAAGGAGCCAGCAAATTCCTGTTTGTTTACTTGTGGCAACACATAGGGGTTGACTGCTGGCAATAAACCACAACTTCTCTTTGGAGATGAACATTTGCATGGCCAGAATAGTGTTATTAAAATAGAAAATCTTATTTTCCTTATTTATTTAAAAAATGCAAAAAGTAGAGATTTTGATTTATGGGTTTGAAGAATACCTTTATTCCGGATGTACTCTTATGCCGCGTACACACGATTGGAATTTCCGACAACAAAACCGTGGATATTTTTCCAACGAAATGTTGGCTCAAACTTGCATTGCATACACACGGTCACACAAATGTCTGAAATTTCGAACGTCAAGAACGCGGTGACGTACAACACTACAACGAGCCAAGAAAAATTAAGTTTAATGATTCCGAGCATGCGTAGGATTTTTGTGCGAAGTAAAGAAGAAGAAGTAAAAAAATAAAATAATGCAAGAAACTAAATGAGAGTCTTTGGGAAAGCAGCCAAAAGAGAGTCTGTAAAATGCAGAAGTAATGAGTCAGTTAGTGGATTCAGACATACTTGGAATAAACATAGATTTATACTCAGACAAAAAAAAGAAAAATTAAAAAAAATATATATATATAAAAAATAGAGCAGACTCGATAAACCAATTGGCCTTTTTTTTGCTGGCACTCTTTTAGGTTTCTATGTTCTCGTGAACAAGAAAGTTATACCTCGTACACACGATCGGATTTTCCACAAAGCGTCGGACTTTTGTATAAAGGGCGTTAGCCAAAAACTTGTCATGCATACAAACGGAACACAATTGTTGGCCAACCAACATGAACATAGTTACGTACTACGTGAAATTTCAGCTTTTGATAGCTAGCTTTTGGACACCTTCTGCTAATGTCATGTTTGGTGAGCGCTGATTCCGGACTTATGTACACATGATCTGAAAATCCGACCATAGTCTGCGAAAATTTTTAAAGCCTGTAATCCAACATTTGTCCGTGGAAAATCTGACAACAATTGTCGGTTGGAGCGTACAAACGGTTGGATTTTAGACCAACAGTCTGTCAACACACAATTCCCGTCAGAAAATCCAATTGTGTGTACGAGGCTTTAGAACAGACCCATCTCAGATAAGGAATGGACAGTCATGTGTAAGGTAACTATGTCTCTCAGTGCTTGCTATAAAGGTACATCTCTCCATTATACATAATAACTAGCACTGGCCTACTTGCTGATTTTTATTACACTTGTGTAGCACCCTGATGTTTAGACAGGGTTGCTAGTAAATTTATTTGCCAAGTGATAGTTGCCTTGTCCAATTGACATCTGTCCAATTGTTAGAAGGTCAATTGATTTCACCCTAATTCTGTAATTGCTGCACTTCTCTCTTCTGTCACTAGATGGCCCGGTATCTGGTGGCATTAGATAAGACAAGGGCATTGTCTTATCAAGGACAAATTAGGAATGAATGTGGTGTCTCGACCAATGGGCAGGGATTTTCTTGGATCCCTTGGCCTGCTGGGAGAGCCTACTTATTTGGGTGAGGTCAGGTGATCGGGTTCTGTGCCACCTGTATGGCTGTCTGGGTGGTCCTCTGTCGTATTTCCCCAGGCAGCTAGGCCAGAGATCTGAGGCCTATTTAGGGGTCAGCTGGCTGCTAGGCTGCCTGAGGGCCTATCCAGAAGCAAGAGAGCAGCGTAGGGTTGGGATTGCGGCTTGCAGTCCAACCATCCACCTTATTACCAGGGACCACAGTTAGCAGCTGAAGTAAGTACTAGAGCAGTATTCTCACCAACCGGGGACGGTGAATAATTTGGAAACTTCAGCAGATGTCAATGCCAGGGACCCAGCCAGTGGATGTGATGCTTGCAGAGCATTTTTGTGTGCCAAGCCAGGGACCAAGCAGGCTAGTGGGGTGACATTTTAAGAGTATCTGTGATTGACAAGCTAGGGACCCAGCAAGGAAGCGGGGGTGACGGTTCAGGAAGATACTGAGTGAGAAGATTGGAAGAGCTGAGGAGTGTCTATGTGATAGATTGGGAGATCAGTTGAGTGAAAATCTACAATAGGAGGTTGTAGAATAAGTGAAGAAGTTCATTACAATCTGTGTTAGAAACTGTTTCAAGATTGTTGCCATAGAAGACAGCGGTCCTATTCCTGCAGATATGGCGTCTTGCTACCTATAAAGTCTCAGTGTCTGCTAAATTTCCATTGCAACTACTAAATTGTGTCCTGGCCCTAACCCTCTCTCCCACAGTTCTGTTTATAGGACAATAAATCTCTTTGCGTTCAAGAAGTGTCTGGCGCCCATTAATCTACCTTACATTACACACACCATGCCTCGTAACCCACTCTACACAGAAGGAGGTCAGCTGTCCCTTACTCTGGAGGTCCCAGATAGACCTCTAGGGACCCAGGACTCGGGACCTTGCTATACTTGTAAACCTACATTTCTCAAACCTATGCCGATCATTTTTCGGCATTAAAAAAACGTTGCATTTTTTAACGTAGTTGTTGTTTTTCGGGGTTGTAAAAAATGATCGTGTGTGGGCTAAAACGACGTTTTAAACCCGAGCATGCTCAGAAGCAAGTTATAAGACGGGAGCGCTCGTTCTGGTAAAACTACTGTTCATAATGGAGTAAGCACATTTATCACGCTATAACTGACAGAAAAGCGCAAATCGTCTTTTACTAACAAGGAATCAGCTAAAGCAGCCCAAAGGCGAATAGAACTTCCCCTTTAGAGTGCCGTCTTATGCCTTGTACGTCACCGCGCTTTGTTCATCATTTTTTAAAAACAATGGTATGTGGGCAACGTCGTTTTTAATGATGAAGTTGGAAAAACTTTGTTTTTTGGACATGCTGAAAAACTATTTTTTTTTTTTTCATGCTGAAAAATTATCGTGTGTACGCGGCATTAGAGTTTTTCTAAACCCAAGAGTTAAAAAAATATACATACTTACCACCTTTAGTTGGGAAATTTTTTCAGCTTTTTTTCTCTTTATTTTCACTTTGGCGATCCTGCCAACCACACACTCTCCCCCACATCAAACCAGTCTTTAAATGACTAATTTAGACAAGAGCTCAATGTGACATTTACTTTATATGAACTATGACCATGATGAAAAAATACTCACATACTAATTACCCCCAAGTAATGAGACTTCAGAACTAGTCTCTAATACACGTAATAAACAGTAAGGTGGTTTAACTTGACATCTTCTACACATTAACAGTTAGTTATGTGGACTGGCCCTTCAAAAAAGCCAGTGACCTACTTTACATCTAATGCTCCAATTATCCAATAGAAACCCCAGTCTAAGGACATTATAGTGGCTATTACTGACTTTTTCTTAAATACTAGATCCCTGGCCATTGTGCTAGTCCAAGAGCTTTGTGACTCTCTAAAGCACGGACTTGGTACTAGTATAAGGTGACCAGATTTTTTTTTTTAATGAAATCCGGGAACATATTTTGTTTTCCACTAGTAATGACGGCAATCAGCGACTCTCTGTTCGTTGCCGCCTGCCTCACAACCTGTCAAGTCTTAGGCCCCATACACACGAGCAGACAGATTTGTTCAAATCGGTCGGACAGACCGATTTGAACAAATCTGTCTGCTGGGGACGTATTGGTTTGATCGTGTACACACGTTCAAACCAAAATCCCTGCCGGCAGATGGCGCGCTGATGTGGCGGTGACGTTGACACCGCCACGTCATCGCACCAGGAAGTAAAACACTTCCGCGCATTGCGTCGAAACCATTCGACGCGTGTGCGAGAAGACATGTCGGGCGGACGGGTTCCCAGCCGACAGATTTGAAAGCATGCTTTCAAATCTGTCGGCTGGCCAAATCTGTCGGCTCACCCGTACACACGATCGAATCTGTCTGCTGGGACGGTCTGGCAGACCGTTTCCAGCAGACAGATTTGATCGTGTGTACGCGGCCATACTCTCCAGGCCCCGGCTACTACTGGGTGGGGAGTGGAGGAAGATCACTTTGCCAGGGAAGGCAGGCGGCTGGCCAGGACTTGAGCCAAGGCAGTAGAACATGTGAGTGGAGCTGAATGGGCATACACCCGTAACTGAAAAAATATTCCCTCCACTCCGACCAGCACATGATCATCAGAAAGGGGCACAGATAATGGAAAAAAATAGACTCCCTAAGCTAGTAAGAGAGGTGGAGTGGAATGTGTAATTCTGATTTTTTATTTTATTTCTGCAGTGTCTTTGAAATTGCCCCAGCCTCTGTTCAAATTCAACCCGGAGACAGAGACTTGGTGGGGGGACAGTGTCCTCAATCTGGGGACTGTCCCCGGAATTTTTTATTTTTTTTTGTTTAATCATTTTTTTTTAAACTGCTTTGCGGTGCCTGCAGCCAGGCCCGGACTGGCCATAGGGCAAACCTAGCAAATGCCTGTGGGCAGCGGGCCGTATGTCACGTCTCCCCAGGGGTGTACACCACCAACACAGCGCCAGATAGAGAGAGATCAGCTGGGGTATCATAGCCAGCTCTGACACTTCTCCCCTCCCCTAGCTGCCCCCACAGCCAGTTTGTCAGAAAACACAAGTACTTACCGAGGCCGAGATGCTGAGGACGGCTCACCTTTACGACCAAGCGCACCTGCCCCCTGGAATTTGAGACAGGAGGCAGAGGCACAAGGAGGTACCGGTACCGGGGGGTAGGTAGATGGGATGCAGGCACTGGTGGTTAGAGGCTGAGATGTGCAGTAGGTGCTGGAGGATCACCAAGGCAGGTGGAAGTGGTAAGTCCCAGGGCACAGTTCAAAAGCCAGCAGACAAATGGAAGCAGATCCGGGTACAGGTAAAAAGTCCGGGTTCCGGGTAGCGCTAAGACAAGTCCAGGTATGTAAGCCGAAGTTCAAGGGCAGGAGACAGAAGCAAATCCAGGTCACGGTCCGAGGTCAAAGGGGTTCAAGAAGGCAGCAGAGTTCACAAACAGGCCGAGGTCAGGTTTCCAGGTGAGAGCTGAGTCGGGAAGTAAATCCAGGTCAAAGGGCACAAGTCAAAGTGTCAAAACTTTACTCAGAGCTGACGATAAACCAGCAACCTGTGCAAAGACAGGGGCTGGTTTAAATAGGCCTGTCAGGTCTGTGATTGGTCCCGGGAGGAGGCGCGCACGTCCGCGCGCTCGTGCACGCGCCGCGCCGCTGCGCCACGCACGCGCGCGCGCGCCCCAGATGCGCGGGCACGCGCCGTGACGCGATTCTAACGTGCCTGTGCACGGATTGAGCGCTGTGAGCGCTGGGACCCTGACAGTGCCCCCCCCCAAGGGGCGGACTCCGGACGCCCAAGCTGGACATCAACTCTGGGTGTTCCTGATGAAAAGTTCGGATTAGACGTGGAGCATGCAGATTTCTTGCGGGTTCCCATGAGTTATCTTCCGGGGGATAGCCCCTCCATTTAATCAAATACTGAAGCTGTCTACCTCTTTTTCTACAGCTGATGATGGACTCAACTTCAAATTCTTCCTCTCCCTCGACCTCTACTGGTGGAGGCGGAGGTCTTTCTCTTCCTTGGAAAGGATCAGGGGTAACAGGTTTCAGGAGAGAGGCATGGAATACTGGATGGATCCTGTAGGAATCCGGCAACGAGAGTTCAAAGGCCACCGCGTTGATCTTACGCTTGATCCTGAAAGGGCCAATGAATCTTGGACCCAACTTTCGAGAGGGGACCGGTAATTTTAAATTAGTAGCAGATAGCCAAACCTCTTCTCCGACTTCAAAAGTAGGACAATCTTTCCTTCCTTTGTCGTAAAATCTTTTGTAGTCCTCCTGGGCCCGTTGCATCACTCTTTGTAATTGTAGAAAGTTTAATTGGATAGCTGTTAAATGCTCTTGGGCCGCCGGAACAGGTGTTTCTGGGAGGGCATCAGGAAGAAAGGGCGGGTGAAAGCCATAGTTGGCCCAAAAGGGTGTTTGATTCGTGGTGGCATGGACGGAATTATTATAGGCGAATTCAGCGGAAGGTAAGAGGGACGACCAGTCATCTTGAGAGGCGGAACAGAAACATCGGAGGTACTGCTCCAGCGTTTGGTTAGTCCTTTCCGTTTGGCCGTTACTCTGGGGGTGATAGGCAGAGGAAAGGCAGGTCTTGACTTCCAAAGATTTACAAAGTTCCCTCCAAAATTTTGAGGTGAATTGAGAACCCCTATCTGAAACGATGCTCCTGGGCACCCCATGAAGCCTGACGATTTCCCTGAAGAAGACTTTGGCTGTCTCTAGGGCAGAGATAGTACCGATCATGGGCACAAAATGTGCCATCTTGGAGAGACGATCTACTACGACTAGGATTGTGGTGAAGCCTTCAGAAGGTGGTAAGTCGACAATAAAATCCATAGAGATTTCAGACCAAGGCCGTTCTGGAACTGGTAGAGGCTTGAGTAACCCCCAGGTCTTGGTTTTAGGACCCTTATTACGTTGGCAAGTGGTACAGGAGGCAACGTAGGCTTTACAATCTTGTCTGTAGCTTGGCCACCAAAAGTATCGTAGAACCATCTCCATGGTCTTTCGTGCTCCAAAATGACCTGCTAGTTTACGGTCGTGAAAGGTGCTCAAGACCAGTTGTCTGGATTCTGCTGGAACGAAAATTTTCCCTCGGGACAAAAAGATATCGTGATGTTTTACCAATGAAGACACCTCTGGATCAGAACATTGCTTGGATGAAGCCTTAATAGAATTTAACAGGTCGATTTGAGAGACTAGTAGAAAATTCCGAGATGACAAAATGGTGCTTGGTTCAGTTATGGATGGAGTTTCAGGGAACATTCTAGAAAGAGCGTCTGCTTTTCCATTCTTTGAACCAGGCCTGTAAGTGAGATGAAAATTAAACCGAGAAAAAAAAAGAGCCCAACGGGCTTGCCTGGGCTTTAAACGTTTTGCTGTCCGCAGATATTCGAGGTTTTTATGGTCGGTAAAGATCATTATAGGATGAGCCGATCCTTCTAGCAGATACCTCCACTCCTCTAGGGCAAATTTGATAGCAAGCAGTTCCCTGTCACCTACATCATAATTCTTTTCGGGTGGAGTTAGTCTCCGAGAGGCATAGGCCACAGGGTGTAGTAGGGACTTTGGCCCTTGTCTCTGAGATAGCACGGCTCCTGTAGCAGTCTCAGAGGCGTCTACTTCCAAGGTAAAAGGCAACATTGGATCGGAGTGTCGCAGAACAGGAGCGGAAGAAAAAACGAATTTTAGTTTCCTGAATGCTTCTTGGGCCTCCGGTGACCAGCAAAAAGGATGACCTTGGCGGGTAAGCTGAGTGATGGGGCTCACGATGGAGGAGAACCCCACAATGAACCGTCGATAGAAATTGGCGAAGCCGATGAACCGCTGCACCCCTTTCTTGTCCACCGGGGCTGGCCATTCCTGAATAGCTTTAACCTTTTGAGGGTCCATGGCGACGCCACTGGTGGATATAATGAATCCCAAGAATTGCACGGAAGATTTCTCGAATTCACATTTCTCAGCTTTTAAGTAGAGTCTATGTTCTCTGAGTATGGTAAGCACTCTCTTTACATGGCACCTATGTAGGTCTAGGGAAGGTGAGAAAATAAGGATGTCGTCCAGATACACGACCAGGAAATCGTCCAGGTGTTCACGGAAAATGTCGTTAACTAAATGTTGAAAAGTGGCTGGGGCATTGCAAAGTCCAAAAGGCATAACAAGGTACTCAAAGTGCCCAAATCTTGACCTGAAGGCAGTTTTCCATTCGTCTCCTGCCCTAATTCTGACAAGATTGTAAGCACCCCGTAAGTCCAACTTAGAGAAGACTTGAGCTGATCGGAACCGCTGGAATAATTCTGATATGAGGGGAAGCGGGTATCTGTTTTTAATTGTAACTTTATTGAGCTCCCGATAGTCAAT
The DNA here is from genome assembly GCA_029574335.1 of Rana kukunoris. Taxonomy (NCBI): domain Eukaryota; kingdom Metazoa; phylum Chordata; class Amphibia; order Anura; family Ranidae; genus Rana; species Rana kukunoris. The sequence goes on along the minus strand of CM056051.1, from coordinate 471,908,734 downwards.
ACAAGGTCTAAGAGTTCCGTCTTTTTTCTCAACAAAAAAGATTCCCGCTCCAGCCGGGGAAGACGAGGGACGAATGAATTTCTTTTGCAGATTTTCGTCAATATAGGCCTTGAGGGCCTTTAATTCTGTCTCGGACAGCGGAAAAATGCGGCCAAAGGGAATCTCGGCGCCGGGTAAGAGGTCAATGGGGCAATCATACGGTCGATGGGGCGGAAGGCAGTCGGCTTGCTGTTTGTCGAACACATCCGTGAATTCCAGGTAGACGGAGGGAACGTTCCGGAGAGTTTCAGGCGAGGTTGTCACGGCAGAGCAGGAAACAACTGGAGATGGAAGGCAATTCTGTGAACAGTATGAGGATGTAAAGTTGACCTCTTTCTTTAGCCAGTGTATGACCGGTTGGTGTGCTTGTAGCCAGGGAAGACCCAGGATGATGGGAAACAGTGGGGAAGGAATGAGGTCCAGACGTAGAAATTCCTGGTGACCGGAGTCGGTGGTGGCACGGATAGGTGCGGTTTCTTGCGTGATGAGTCCAGATCGGGGTAGAGAACCGTCAGCTAAATGAATTTGAAAAGGATGGCTTTTGTTGCGAAGGGGTACATGAAGCTTTTGAGCCAATGTAGCGTCCAAGAAACAGCTGCATGCCCCAGAATCAACATGAAAAGAACAACGTGAGCCTGAGAAAGGTTTGCAATATTGTAGCTGAGAGTAGGTTGTAGTTTGGACTTACGAGGCCTTGTTGGACAGGAGTGAAGGAAATGACCGGCTTCTCCGCAGTACAGACATAAGTTGTTTTGACGTCTCCGCAGTCTCTCCTCGTAGGTAAGCGGGGCTCGGACCAATCCAACTTGCATAGGTTCAGGATCCGGGAGGTTTATGTTTTGAGGAGCTGCAGGTGGCTGTGGAGCCAGAGTGGGCCTTGGATGGGCCCAGGTAGAGCGTGGAACTTGATATCGTTCAGAACGACGTTCTCTCAGGCGTCGATCCAGCTGCGTGGCGATTTGAATCAGGTCTTCAAGAGTGGCCGGGACTTCTGTCCGAGCCAGCTCGTCCTTAAGAGATTCCGACAAGCCTTGGCGAAACTGGTATTTTAGCGCAGCCTCATTCCAGCCTGTGTCGGCTGACCATTTTCGGAACTCGGCTGTATAGTCCTCAATAGGCCTTCTACCTTGGGTAAGGTTATGGAGAATAGTTTCGGCAGTGGCCGTACGCTGTGGGTCATCATATAACTTCGCCATGTGTTCAAAAAAGGTATCTATGGTGTTTAGGATTGGGCTCTGTTGCTCCATTAGAGTGTGAGCCCAGGCTTGAGGTTCTTCCGAGAGAATAGAAATGATAAAACCCACTTTCACAGTCTCTGAACAAAAGGTTCTGGGCTGAAGAGATAAATATAAGGAGCAAGCATTTTTAAACGCCCGGTATTTCCGGCGCTCACCTGAAAAACGTTCCGGGATAGGCACACGTGGTTCCGGGTGGGTCACCATTACGGCCGGGCTAGAGACGACTTGAGGTGCTGCAGCTCCAGAGGATGGTGGTGCAGGTGGAGATGAGGGTCCAGGAATCACGGCCAGCTGTTGGAGACGGCCATCTATTTGGAGGTAGCCATCTTGCAGCTTTTGAACTGCGTCAGTAAGTGCGGACACTTGCATGCAGAGTGTTTCAAATGGTGAGCGCGCCCTGTCGGCCTCAGACATCTGGCTGGTTTATACTGTCAGAAAACACAAGTACTTACCGAGGCCGAGATGCTGAGGACGGCTCACCTTTACGACCAAGCGCACCTGCCCCCTGGAATTTGAGACAGGAGGCAGAGGCACAAGGAGGTACCGGTACCGGGGGGTAGGTAGATGGGATGCAGGCACTGGTGGTTAGAGGCTGAGATGTGCAGTAGGTGCTGGAGGATCACCAAGGCAGGTGGAAGTGGTAAGTTCCAGGGCACAGTTCAAAAGCCAGCAGACAAATGGAAGCAGATCCGGGTACAGGTAAAAAGTCCGGGTTCCGGGTAGCGCTAAGACAAGTCCAGGTATGTAAGCCGAAGTTCAAGGGCAGGAGACAGAAGCAAATCCAGGTCACGGTCCGAGGTCAAAGGGGTTCAAGAAGGCAGCAGAGTTCACAAACAGGCCGAGGTCAGGTTTCCAGGTGAGAGCTGAGTCGGGAAGTAAATCCAGGTCAAAGGGCACAAGTCAAAGTGTCAAAACTTTACTCAGAGCTGACGATAAACCAGCAACCTGTGCAAAGACAGGGGCTGGTTTAAATAGGCCTGTCAGGTCTGTGATTGGTCCCGGGAGGAGGCGCGCACGTCCGCGCGCTCGTGCACGCGCGCGCGCCCCAGATGCGCGGGCACGCGCCGCGACGCGATTCTAACGTGCCTGTGCACGGATTGAGCGCTGTGAGCGCTGGGACCCTGACACAGTTAGAGGAGAGGAGCTGCTTCTACTCCTCCCCCTCCTCTCTTCTTCTCCTCCCGTGTCTGCCCCGCCCACTCTCCCGACAGACACTGTTCTGCTGCCTAAGGGATGTGGGCGGGAAGATTCAAGCCCAGCAATCAGAAAGGAAAGATGGAGTCTGATATCCATTCATCCATCCAGTCAGTCCCTCCTGCCTCTGAGTGAGTACTGAGAGTACTGTACACTGATGTATGGGGTGCCCTTCATTCCCTTCTCTCTCGCTCTCTCTTCACCTTTCTTTCTTTCTCTCTCTCTTTTTTTTTTCGTTTGCACCCCCCCACCAGCTGCCACTGTAGATAGATAGATAATAATCTATCTAGCTATCTATCTACAGTGGCGGCTGGTGCTCAAAATTTTTGGTGGGCGCAAATGAAAAAAATAAATAAATTGCAGCCTCACTGTGCCCATCAAACGCAGCCACTGGGCCCATCAATTGTCACCACTGTGCCATGCCATCAAACGCAGCCACTGTGCCATCAAACACAGCCACTGTGCCATCAAACGCAGCCACTGTGCCATCAATTGTCACCACTGTGCCATGCCATCAAACGCAGCCAATGTGCCATCAATTGTCACCACTGTGCCATGCCATCAAACACAGCCACTGTGCAATGGCATCAAACACAACCACTGTGCCATCAAGTGTCACCACTGTGCCATGCCATCAAACGCAGCCACTGTGCCCTTCAATTGTCGCCACTGTGCCAATTGATGCCCCTGTGCACTTTAATTGTTGCCACTGTGCCCATTGTCGCCACTGTGCCCATCGTCGCCACTGTGCCCATCGTCGCCACTGTGCCCATTGTCGCGGCTGAGCCAGAGGGGGCGGCGCTCGGGCGCCCTCTATAGACGCACCGCCACTGTCTATCTATATCTATCTATCTATCTATCTATTTATCTTTATCTATCTTCCTTCCTTCTCTTCTTTCTTTCTATCTTTATCTATCTTTCTTTCTTTATCTATCTTCCTTCCTTTCTATCTATCTATCTATCTATCTATCTATCTATCTATCTATCTATCTATCTATCTATCTATCTTCCCTTCTTTCTTTATCTATATTTCTTTCTTTATCTATCTTCCTTCCTTCCCTTCTTGCTTTCTATCTTTATCTATCTTTCTTGTTTATCTATCTATCTATCTATCTATCTATCTATCTATCTATCTATCTATCTATCTATCTATCTTCCCCTATTGCTTTCTATCTATCTATCAATCTATCTTCCTTCCTTCCTTCCCTTCTTTCTTTTTATCTTTATCTATCTTTCTTTCTCCCCCCCCCCCCCCCCCCGGGCTGCTAAGTCTAAAATGCCCAGGCCTATTTTTTGTCCCAGTCCGGGCTGCCTGCAGCTGCCGCTGCCGAGTCTCTCACTCTCTCTCTCTCTCATCACCAGGGCCGGTAGGCTGCCTGTCCTGAGGCTGCTTTGAGCTGTAGATGACTGCAGCGCTCCCCTCTCTCCTGCGTGTATGACATTGGGCATCTCTGTGTTCGGCTGTGCTGCCTGTGCTAGACCTGCTCGTGTGATAGTAGATGGAGATGGAACACTGATTGAATCAGTGTTTTGTCTATCACACAAGCCCATCTAGGGGGGACCTTGCTAGAGCACACTGCCCTGCCGAACACAGACCTACAGCTCCTGTTTGTTCCATGACACACGTCGGGAGAGGAGATAACTGCTGTGTGTGATCGAGGTAATGCCATGGTGAGTGCCATGCACAGTGTGGCTGCATTAATAGACAACAGTGGGGCCTGCATTAATAGACAAAAGTGGGGATGCATTTATATACAAAAGTGGTACTGGATTCATAGACAAAAGTGGGACTGGATTCATAGACAAAAGTGGGACTGCATTCATAACAAAGGTGGGACTGCATTCATATACAAAGGTGGGACTGCATTCATATACAAAGGTGGGACTGCATTCATATACAAAGGTGGGACTGCATTCATATACAAAGGTGGGACTGCATTCATATACAAAGGTGGGGCTGCATTGATATACAAAAGAGGGACTGCATTAATATACAAAAGTGGTAGTGCATTAATAAACAAAAGTGGGACTGCATTAATATACAAAAGTGGGACTGAATTTTTATACAAAGGTGGGGCTGCGTTCATATGCACAGTGAGGCTGCAATGATGGGCACTGATGAGGCTGCATTGATCTCTTGTACCATGTCTTCAGTCTCTAAACATCCCTTGTACCATGCCTGCAGTCTCTGACCATCCCTTTTACCATGCCTGCAGTCTCTGACCATCCCTTGTACCATGCCTGCAGTCTCTGACCATCCCTTGTACCATGCCTGCAGTCTCTTACCATCCCTTGTACCACGTCTGCAGTCTCTGACCATCTCCTGTACCATGTCTGCAGTCTCTGACCATCCGTTGTACCACGTCTGCAGTCTCTGACCATTTATTGTACCATGTCTGCAGTCTCTGACCATCTCTTGTACCATGTCTGCAGTTTCTGACCATCTCTTGCACCATGTCTGCATTCTCTGACCATCTATTGTACCATGTCTGCATTCTCTGACCATCTCTTGTACTATATCTGCAGTCTCTGACCATCTCTTGTACCATGTCTGCGTTCTCTGACCATCTCTTGTACCATGTCTGCATTCTCTGACCTTCTCTTGTACTATGTCTGCAGTCTCTGACCATCTCTTGTACCATGTCTGCAGTCCCTGACAATCATCTAGAAACTATGGGATAGATTTATGGCATTTATATTTAAATATTTTTTACTAGTAATGGTGGCAATCATTGATTTTTTAGCGATACTGCAACATTGCAGCGGACACATCGGACACCTAATTGAGTTCTGTAAGCAACACATTATTTTCTGGCAGTGCCCCTCCCGAGACTAGACTCTGGATCCGCCCTTGCCCTATACTAGAATGCAAATGAAGATTTATGATTCCCCTGATCTGCAGACATGTTCCAGATCAGTGTCTCTGAAGTTGCAGACAGCCAGGTAACCAACCTTTTCAGACAGATGTAAACAATGGTGATTTTGTCATGTGATGCTGAGCCTTTATGATTGAAAGAACTGATAAATAAATATGGGCCAGTGGCGATTAAGCTGGGGATGAAAGAGCTATTGAATGCTGGATGTCCTCTATCAAGGAAATGAGGCAGATTCTATCTGACTTTTTAGCAGCTTCTAATGCACACTGTGGGCAGTGAAATCAGAGTAAGCCCTGGTTCACACTGGGCTGCGGGAGTGAAATCGCGCAGTTCAGCTGAACTCGCGCGATTTCACTCCCTCTGGCAGTCCCGATTTCGGCGCGATTTAGGAGACATCTATGCAGGTTTCTGCACAGATGTCAATGTAAATCGCGTCCTGAAATCGCAAAAAGTAGTACAGGAACTATTTTTTTAAATCGGTGCAGCGCCGCAGATGCGGCATCGCACCGATTAGGACGGTGTCATTGCCGGCAATTGCCGCCGATTTGAGATGCGATTTCACATGTGAAATCGCATCTCAAATCAAACTAAATCGTACCCAGTGTGAACCTGGGCTAAGCCTTTTCAGTACAGGAGCCTGTACAGCTGTGCAAGATTGAACGTACAGCTGGGGGTCAGCTTTAAACTGAACCTGTTCCTTGCTAGGCAAAGCAACAGGTTTACCTTATCAGGCCCCACAGTACCTTATACTTTTTCCCAACTCCTTGAGTAAAAAACAAGGAATTTTGGCTACGTGGAGTGATGTGGCACATCTGATGGAGATGGAGGGGGGGGGGGGGTCTTTATTCCTATAGGCTCTGACTATGATCAATTAGGACACACTGGGCTTCTTTTCTGACCAGAGGGTGAACAAGGCCCAGGTAAGTATAGGCTGTTGCAAGAGCTGATAGTAAAGGGGACCTGTTGCTTAGACCTTTAAGGGAAAAGCATAGGTTTGCTTTCAGAAGAGAACCGAAAGTTTAAAAAGGCAATGGGATTTGGAGAAAGGGCTTGACTGGTCTACAGGGTGCCATACAAGGTTACTGAATAATGTAGTACAGTTGTCTTTTTCTGGTAATTGTGGTTGCTGTCCCCTATTATAAACATAATAAATATCTCAGATAATTAACAAAAACTATATATTTTTTTTAAAACAGATTTTATTTTTGAAAATGTTAATACAACATATTACAAACAGAGCAAATATGAAAGAGAAAAACAATCTATTAAACAATAAACAATTCCCTTTTCCTTCCTTCTTCCTTCCCCTTAAGCAAATATATCAGTATCAACAACATTATTTATTTAATTTCATTTATCATCCATTCCCTCGAAACAAAAACTACATTAAAGCGGAAGTTCACCCTAAAAACATTTTTCTAACATTACATTGTGCTCACTTGCAACATTGACAGTATGCTGATTTTTTTTTCTGCTGTACATACCGTCGTATAGCTACCCCCCCCCCCCCCGGCTTCCGGGTAGTGGATCCCGCGGGAGTGGGCGTTCCTATGCAGCGGCTAAGTGTTTGATGTATTGACAAAAACTCCCTGGCGCATAAGGCGCGTCGCAAGTTGCCGAAAGAAGCCAAACGTCGGTGCGCAGGCGCAGTATAACGCCGACTCGCTGTTCTGCTTCTTTCGGAAATGCGTGATGCGCTTTATGCGCGGGGGGGAAGTTTTGATGCTGAAATAAAAAATCAGCATACTGTCAATGTTGCAAGTGAGCACAATGTAATGTTAGAAAAATGTTTTTAGGGTGAACCTCCGCTTTAAGCACTGCATGCATCTGACATGGTCACAAAACAAAGCCCCAGTAAAACAATTTAGAAAAAACAAAATTTCTGGGAAAAGCAACCTTTTTTTTTAGATGCTCATGGCACTGATGCCGTGTACACACGATCATATTTCGGCATGAAAGAATCGTTGTTTTTTAAAAATGTCATTTAAAATGATCGTGTGTGGGCTTCACATAATTTTTCTGATTCCGAAAAACAACAAATATTTTTTTCGAACTTGCTGCATTTTTTAACAACGTTTTAAACAATGTCGTTTTTCGGGTTGTAAAAAGTGATCGTGTTTGGGCTAAAACGACGTTAAAAACCCACGCATGCTCAGAAGCAAGTTATGAGACGGGAGCGCTGGTTCTGGTAAATCTTCCGTTCATAATGGAGTAAGCACATTCATCACACTGTAACAGAAATGCGCGAATCGTCTTTTACTAACAAGGAATCAGCTAAAGCAGCCCCAAGGGTGGCGTCATCCGCATGGAATTTCCCCTTTATAGTGCCGTCGTCCGTGTTGTACGTCACCGCGCTTCGCTAGAGCATCCTTTTAAAACAATGGTGTGTGGGCAACGTCGTTTTAATGATGAAGTTGGAAAAACGTTGTTTTTTCTACATGCTGAAAACGTTGTTTGTTTTTTCATGTCGAAAAATTATCGTGTGTACGTGGCATGACTGTCAGACACACGTGAAAGACTTTAGCACCTTAGTGTACCTCCACCTTTATTTCCGAGTGTCATAGCCGAGAATGTCTGAGCCCTGAAAATGTTATCTTCCACGATGCAGAAAAAAATAGGTTTTTGGTAAGTGGTACTTGCTGTCAGAAAATACGTATTGGGTAGAGACAAAATTACTAAAGCCTTTGGCTACTGGCAGGGCAGATCCTAGGGTCACAGGCGCCTGGGTGCAGAAATGTTTCTGGCGCCCCCACATGGGCGTGGTCATCTTACTAACTCCCCCCTTACACATGTTTCTATGGCTACGACTCAAACACAGATGGCCAGATTCATGTACAGAGGCGTATCTTTGTGCGGGCGTAGCGTATCTCATTTACACTTCGCCACTGTAACTTTGAGAGGCAGGTGCCGTATTCACAAAGAACTTGCGCCCAAAGTTACGGCGGTGTAGCGCAAATGGGCCGGTGGGTAATTCAAAGTAGGCTTGGAGTGGGCGTGTTGTATGGTAATCAACCATGACCCCACGTAAAGGACGTTTCTAACGAACAGCGCATGCGCCGTCCGTGGACGTGTCCCAGTGCGCATGCTCAAAATTACGCCGCAAATACCCATTGGTTTCGACGTGAATGTAACTTACACAAAGCCCTATTCGCGAATGTTTTAAGCAAACGACGGAAAATTAGACGCTGTCCCGACGTCCATACATACATTGCGTACGCCTCATACAGCATAACGACGTAAAAAAATGCGACCGGGCGCAAGTACGTTCGTGAATCGGCATATTTAGCTCATTTGCATATTTGACGTGTAAATCGACGGAAGCGCCACCTAGCGGCCAGCGTAAATATGCAACTAAGATATGACGGCGTAAGAGACTTACGCCGGTCGGATCTTAGCAAAATTCTGGCGTATCTTTCTTTCTGAATACAGAAAAAAGATATGCCGGCGCATCCTAGAAGTTACGCGGCGTATGTCGAGATACGCCGACGTAACTTCTTTGTGAATCTGGCCCAGAGATGCTCCCTTAAGAAGTCTTCATTAGTGTACCCCATCAGAGCCCCCCACAGCAGGTGTCCCCCAGAGCCCCCCCCCCCCACTGCAGGTGTCCCCCATCAGAGCCCCCCCCAGCATGTGTCCCCATCAGAGCTCACCCACAGCAGCTGTTCCCATCAGAGCCCCCCCACAGCAGGTGTCCCCCATCAGAGCCCCCCACAGCAGGTGTCCCCCATCAGAGCCCCCCCCCAGCAGGTGTCCCCCATCAGAGCCCCCCCAGCAGGTGTCCCCCATCAGAGCCCTCCCAGCAGGTGTCCCCCATCAGAGCCCCCCCACAGCAGGTGCCCCGCAGAGCCCCCCACATCAGGTGTCTCCATAGATCAGTACCTGTCCAATAGATCCCTGTAGCTCGGGTGCGCTGGAAGCAGAAGCATATTACAGGGGGCGGGGCATACATTGTATCTTTGGTCACTTGGAGGGTGGCACTCGTAAAGCATTTCTGGGAGTGCACGGGATGATTGGCAGAAGCTCCGGCCAACCCAAAAGCCTCTCATCACACCGCCTATGGGAGAAGAGCCGAGGCACACAGAGGGGGCGGGGCAGACAGGAGACTGCTCCATGCACACCATACAGAATTAATTAGTGGAGCCTAGTGTCGGGACGTGTTCTGGTACTAGGCTTCGCTATGGTACCTTGCATAGCACACCCACCGGGAGCCGGGCTGAGACCACCAAACTCAATTCACATGTAGCCGAGACCGGGATCCGAACCCTTGGCTGCAGAGGTGAATGGCTTGTCAACGCAGTGCCAATCACGTTGAGCCACCACAGCTCCGCTAAAAGTTGTTTTAATGGCCGAAGCCCCCTGTGCTGAATTGTTTCCAAGACTCTGTTATGTCAGCTGCTTTGCACTAAATTATGATCGGAACCTGTGTTAAACAGAGGACCAGCACAAAGTCTTCTTTGATACAAATGTTTTTTGCCTGCATTTACAGTCACTTACTTGACACTTTAGTTGTGGAACCCTTTTTTACAGGCTTATCCACCACAAAATGGTGCCAAGGTTGAACTAACATTTTTGAGAACTTAGCTTAACCACTTAAGGACCTTGCCTGTTTTTCAGATTTGGTGTTTACAAGATAAAAACAGTTTTTTTTTTGCTAGAAAATTACTTAAAACCCCCAAACATTATATATATATATATATTCTAACACCCTAGAGAATAAAATGGCGGTCATTGCAATACTTTTTGTCACACCGTATTTGCGCAGCGGTCTTATGCCGCATACACACGATCACTTTTTGTGATGAAAAAAAACAACGTTTTCAAAAACGTCATTTAAAATTATCGTGTGTGGGCAAAACGTTGTTTTATGTCTTCAAAAGAACGACCAAAAAAATATTCGAACATGCTTGAATTTTTTGTGTCGTTTTTCAAAACTTCATTTTTTGTGTCATAAAAAGTGAACATGTGTGGGCAAAATGACGTTTAAAACAACGTTTTTAAACCCGCGCATGCTCGGAAGCAAGTTATGAGACGGAGCTTCAATGGAACAGAGTGCTGTCGAATGTGGTGTACGTCACCACGCTTTGCTAGAGCATTTTGGAAAAACGATGGTGTGTCGGTCCGACCGATTTGAACAGACAGATTTAATCGTCTGTACAAGGCCTAACAATAACATACAAAGCCACTCACAATTTTGCCCCGAGCTACAACACCAATCTTATGGTTCGTTGATGCTACATAAATCCTGTATAATAATAAAAATAATAAAGAGATTGTTTTAAAAAAAAAATAGTTAGGTTAAGGGTTTGCCCGTAGTTGTCTTTGATGAACTACAAATAATGAAGTTTATGACAAAATGAACAGATACCATGCATTTCCATGTTTTTTATACATAATCATTTCTCCCAATAGCGAGAATATTCCACAAATGATGCCCTTAAAAGGGGTTGTAAAGGTAAATGTGTTTTCACCTTAATGTATCCTATGCATTAAGGTGAAAAAACATCCGACAGTTAAGCCCCCCACCCCCCCTCCTCCCAGGCCCCTGCTTTACTTACCTCACCCCTCGAAAGTCCTGTGCTCATCCTCGTCATCCTCTTCAACTCCCAGCCTGGCCGTTGATTGGCTAGGTTGGATGGATTGATAGCAGCGCAGCCATTGGCTGGCGCTGCTATCAATCACATCCAATGACGTGGTGCCGGGGGGGGGGGCGAGTGATACAGTTGGCGGCTATGCCCACTGCTGTTTTACGGGAGTGCGCCCGCAAGAGCTTTTCACCATGCGAGCTGGCTGGCATGAAGGTGGAAAGCTCTTCCGGAGGGGAGCCATGACAGCCTCCGAGGGACTCCAGAAGACGTGGATCGGGGCCACTGTGTGCAAAATGAGCCACACAGTGGAGGTAAGTATAACATGTTTGTTATTTAAAAAAAAAAAAAAAAAAACTTTAGTGTCGCTTTAAGGGTGTGTCACAGACAGGTTTTTATACCACTTGTATGCAATGGTGGAAAAACAGACAATATGATGTCAGTATGGCTAACGTCATGCCCTGAATTTGGAAGGGTGGGGTTTCATCCAAAAGGTGGCACTACTTCTTTCTGTAAGAGGGAAGGGCCATTTTACCACAATACACAGTTCAAAAAAGTCAAATTAAATAGGAGCACTGTTCACTTTTTGATTTTTTAAGGCCACTTGCATGCCAGGGACTATTAATATCACATTAATCTGACTTCTTATTTTGTCTATCTATAACCACAAAAATGCCACACAGTGGCAGAGATCATGGAAAAAGGTCTGTGTTTGTTTGTGTTTAGGGTGCGGAGGGGCTGTTGTCTACAAAGTGTGCATTGATTCTCAGCCAAACCAAATATACGGTACACAAAACCTTGTTATGTATCCAGTAGCATTATAGATAATTGTTGTAATAATTCATATATTAATCGTTTGTGTGTGCTGTACACCTGAAACAATTAAAATAAATTTAATGTTGTGTGAAAATATTCTTTATCCTTGGGGTTGTGGGGATGCCCGGGATTCTTAATTGCAAATGTTATTTGCTCTTGTGCTGTAATATCTGTCATTTAATGACCCTTATGACACATAGAGCCTTGTATGTACAGTCATTCCTTTATAAATACAGTGTGAATTTTGCATAACAGGACTTAATCTACAGTTTACATTATAAGGGTGGCTGGAATCTCTTGTGTTCAGTGCATAAATTGAATTCAAGCTTCCAGTGACAATAACTCATTATACAGTACTATGTGACATGGCTTGTTGGGATGGGCAAAATGAACCCCTGTTTGGTTCGTACCAGAACTTTCAAACATCGCAAAAGTTCGGAACTGAATAATAAACCCCATTGAAGTCTATGGGACCCAAACGTGAAAAAATCGAATTTCCTATTTTGAAGGCTTATATGCAATTAATTGGGCATACAATGTTTATGGGGGTTCATGTACCTATTGGGTGACATGTATCAATGAAAGAAAAGCTAGTAAAAAAAATCATTTTTAAATGAGCAATGATTTATTGATACTTAAAGTGAAAGTATAAAAATGAAAAATTCCTTCCAATATAGTGCCTGAGCAGGTCCTCTTAGTCCAGCTGTAAAGTGACACATCTGTACTGTGTATAGAAGCTGCTGCAGCAATTTATAATGCCCAGAAAACTACCTTTTCCCTGCAAGCTTTCTTTATTTTCTAAGCAAATGTTGAGGCCACAATGTAGTGCACTGGGAACAAGATTAATCTCTACCACAGACTTTGGATAGAAGTAACGGGTGCAGAAAAATTGTTCTTTGGGTGTCAGTGGCACCTTCACACTGTAACTCTATAGTTACTATTGATGAATGCAAGAATTGGCCTTATTGTTGAAAATTATAAATGATATGCACCTGTCACACAGGTGCGTAAAAATAGTTCTTTGGGTGTCGGTGGCGCCTTCACTCCGTAACCCTATAGAGATACTCTTGATGAAAGCAATAATTGGCCTTGCTGTCAAAAATTGCAATGATATGCACTTGTCACATGGTGGATGACTATCTAGGGGCAAAAACAGAGATGGAGAGCTTGCCATTCGATGATCCACTGGCTTACTGAGTCATAAGAATAGACTACTGGCTAGAACTTGTCCAGTATGCTATTGAGCTGCTGGGCTGCCCTGCATCCAGCGTGCTTTCCAAAGGGCATTCAGTACAGCTGGAGGTTTTGTTACAGATCATAGAATGCATCTGTCCACAGACTCTGTGGACTATCTGAGCTATACCATTATCCGTTTCAGTGGAGGCTGCTGAGAGGTCATGAGGTATAGCAGGGACAGACTGAGTTGAGTAAGGAGGAGGGACAGATTTGTGCCCCTTTTGTGTTGCTTTTAGGTGCTCTTACCAATGGGCTGGGTGGTGGGAGTTTGAATGCCTTGTCAAGCATGTGGTACCCAAATGGTTGGTATTTTTGCCACGCTTGATGTGCTTCAGACAAAGTTTGCAAATAGCAACAGTACGATCAGCTGTACTAAAAAAAGCCCAAACAGCAGAGGTGTAGGCAGTGGGCTGGGAGATAACAGCTCCACAATGTGATGGAATAGGGTGGCTGCTCTCTACTCTTCCATGATGGCTGCCTCATTGGGGTTGTGCCTCACATTCACTTTCTTCTTCTGCTCTATCCGGTACCCAAGTCGAGTCAGTGACCTCATCATCATCAACTCTTCCATCCTCATTACCACTGGAGACAACTTGGCAATACGATGCGCCTGTGGGAACATGAATCCCAATTTGTGTACCAGTGTTCTCTCCTTTCTGTAGGCTCATGTTCCTGCCTTCCTCAACCTCAGAACCAACATCTAAATCGATTAATTGCTGTGCATCATCAAGCAACAAGTGGCTGATGCTGTGTTCAAATAACTCTGCTAACTCCTCCATGCCTGATGCTGGGACTATGGCAGGAATAGCTGTGGACAAGGAGGCAAGTTTTGGCACTCAGGCAGCTGCAGGGGACTGTGCACTAATCTCTGCTTGAGTGAAGGAGGGATGAGGAGGATGAGGAGAGTTTAGTAAAACAGTCCACCACTTCCTCTGCATGCTGTGGCTGAATAGCATAGGCAACATCACTAAACAGAGGAAATTATGCCCTGCCTGAGGACTGACAACATCCACCTTTGCCTGTGGACACATACGCTGCTGATCCTCTTTACAGTGCCATGGGAATGTCTGCCTCTCCTTACTCTCCTCCCAGACATGATGGGGGGGAGTCTGGGGGGGGGGGGTTATTAACAAAATGTAATAAAGATGTGTAAATGTGTGCATGAATGCGCTTTAATCAAAAGAAAGTGGTGTTTGATGCACTTTTATTTGAGTATTCACTACACAGACACACTCCACGGATACACTATATTATACTGCGTCAAACATACAATAATGCACTGAACTATATGGCGTTAAACTTGCAGTAACACAATGAAATATATGGCATTAAACTTACCGCAGTACCGCACAGAAATATACAGTGTTAAACTTGCAATAACACAATGAAATATGCAGCGTTAAACTTGCAGTAATGTTGATCTAGAGGGGAACCCTGCGGCCTGCCTGCTTCATTTCTCAGAGAGAATGATTAACCACTTAACCCCCGGACCATATTGCTGGTCAAAGACCAGAGCACTTTTTGCGATTCGGCACTGCGTCGCTTTAACTGACAATTGCGTGACGTGGCTCCCAAACAAAATTGGCGTCCATTTTTCCCACAAATAGAGCTTTCTTTTGGTGGTATTTGATTACCTCTGCGGTTTTTAGTTTTTGCACTATAAACAAAAATAGAGCGTCAATTTTGAAAAAAAATATATTTTTTGCTTTTTGCTATAATAAATATTCCCCAAAAATATATATAAAAAAAATGTCCTCAGTTTAGGCCGATACGTATAACAACCCCCCGGCTGGTCGGTAAGCAGTTAAGAAATACAAGGCTTCCCTTACAATCCAGTTGCTTAATGCAGACAAGGCATGCACCCCCCTTTGTTGGAGATCGGAAAACTCCCATTCATATATACCTGTGGTTTGTTAAAGTAAACAAACTGAGAGATATGGAGGACCTTACCGGTACCTTACTCAACCGGGAGGAGACTTCCTGTGAAACCTGGAGACCATGGAACTATTTTGTGTACACAGATGCCTATTTCAGGAGATGGCGCAGTCAGGCTGACCTTCTGGAATTGGCCCTACTTCCTGGGTGAGAGGCCCTATATGTAGATTTATTTTCTGCCCTCCAGGGACGCCTGACCTCCTCCAGGAGCAGTGATTTTAATAAAGCTTAAATAAAAAAAAATAATGAAAAATTCCTTTAAATATTGTACCTGCTGGGTGTCTATACCTGCGATAACGTCTTTAAATAGCACAATCACCTGCCTGCCAGTAAATTAGGAAGAACTGATCTACAGTACCTGCCGCCAAGAATGTGTTTTTAGCACGACAGCATCGCACTGATTCTCGGCGACAGGGTGCCGACATCTCGCACTCGCTGGAATAGTAAAAGCACATTCCAGCGAGTGCGTCATAGAAGCGATGGGGATCCGACGTGGATTCCCGCCAATTCTACACGTGGGCGGCGTTTGATATGAATCCTGAGGGGGAACTCCCAGCCGGATTTTAAATAAAAATCCGGCATGGGTTCCCCCCTCAGGAGCATACCGGGGCCCTTAGGTCTGTTATGGTTTGTAAGGAGACCCCCTACGCCGAAAAAGCGGCGTGGGGGTCCCCCCACAATCCATACCATATTCAAAGCACGCCGGCCGGCCTGTCAGGAAGGGAGTGGGGGCGAGCAAGCGCCCCCCCTCCTGAGCCATACCGGGCAGCATGCCCTCAACATGTGGCAGGGGGGCACACTGCGGCCCCCCCACCCCAGAGCACCCTGTTCCCATGTTGATGAGGACAGGGCGCCTTCCCGACAACCCTGGCCGTTGGTTGTCAGGGTATGCGGGCGGGAGGCTTATCGGAATCTGGGAGCCCCCTTCAATAAGCCCCCAGTCCCCCACCATAAGTTAATGAGTATGGGATACACATACACCTGCAAGAAAAGTGTAAACACAAATAAACCACACAGGGTATTAAAATATTTTATTAGTTGGCCGCCAGGGGGGGGGTTGCTTTTATAAAAGCCCCCCCCCCTGCGGGCTTCTTCCGACATCTTCGGCGCGGGGGGGTGGGTCTTCTCCGCTCTCCAGGGTCTTCTCCCGCTCTCCGGGGTCTTCTCCCGCTCTCCTGGGGTCTTCTCCGCTCTCTGGGGTCTTCTCCCGCTCTCGGGGGGTCTTCTCCGCTCTCCGGGGGTCTTCTCCTGCTCTCCGATCTTGATTAGGCGCTCTCCGGTGCCTTCTTCTTCTTCTTCAGGACTGGCCGCCGCTTCTGTCACGTCTTCTTCTTCTCTTCTCCAGATGTTGACACGACGCTTCCTCCCACTGTAATGCCGGGCGCGCGGCTCCCAGCGATTTATATAGAGCCGAGAAGACCCCCGGAGAGGGGAGAAGAAGCAACCCCCCGGCGAAGATGTCGGAAGAAGCCTGCCGGGGGGGGGGCGCTTTTAACTAACCAACTAATAAAATATTTTAATACCCTGTGTGGTTTATTTGTGTTTACACTTTTCTTGCAGGTGAATGGGTAGGGGTATCGCATTATTAAAGGGGGCTCCCAGATTCTGATAAGCCTCCCGCCCGCATACCCTGACAACCCCAACGGCCAGGGTTGTCGGAAAGGGGCCCTGTCCTCATCAACATGGGGACAGGGTGCTCTGGGGTGGGGGGCCGCAGTGTGCCCCCCTGCCCCAGAGCACCTGACCCCCCCATGTTGAGGGCATGCTGCCCAGTACGGCTCAGGAAGGGGGGAGCGCTCGCTCACCCCCACTCACTTCCTGGCCGGCCGGCGTGCTTTGGATACGGGTCTGGTATGGATTGTGGGGGGACCCCCACGCCGTTTTTTCTGCGTAGGGGGGGGGGCTCCTTACAACCCATAACAGACCTAAGGGCCCAGTATGCTCCTGAGGGGGGAACCCATGATGGATTTTTATTTAAAATCCGACGGGCAGTTCCCCCTCAGGATTCATATCAAACGCCACCCACGTGCAGAATTGGCGGGAATCCAAGTCGGATCCCCGTCGCTTCTATGACGGCTTTGTCTCCATCGCGGCAAGCCAGCTCGGCGCTGGCTCCCGCGATGGGGCTCGCAGGTGGTCAATCTCGCCGAGAAAGGGAGCGAGATTGACACAATATCGTGGTTACCCACTGTAGCTAAGCTATACAGTGTATAAATATATGTACAACTCCTAGGGATGTATATATATCCTCTACACACTGTAACATTAAGATAAACTGACTAGCCTGCCTGCTTGCTCTATCTACCTATCTAAAAAGACTATCTTTCTGTCTCTCTGACTGCTTCCATTAACAAGCCGGAACACACTACACGAGGCCGCCCAGCAGGCAGCCTTATATAGTGTGGGGCGTGTGCTAAAGCCCTGAGCCATAATTGGCCAAAGCTACCCGTTATGTTCGAAATTCGTCGACCATACGAACGCACAATGTTCGAGTCGAACATACGTTCGAATCGAACGCGGAGCTCATCCCTAGTGCAGAAAAAACTGAACTGCACAGAACTCCATCTGGTATGAACTGGCCCTTAAAGTATTGTATATTGCTGCTGCTCACATCTAATAACACAAGAACATTTAATTAACACTCAGAGAGTCAGGGACTCATATTTACAGTTGTTGCATATCTTTCTGCTAAATTATTTGGAAAAAAATGTTTGGTTGCAAACCCAGCAGCCAGTGTGTATGTAAAGGGGCAGAACACGGCATATAACATGTTCTATAGTACTACAGAAGATGGTCAAAGACTGCAGACATACTACAGGAAATGGTTCAGATACTGCAGACCTACTACAGGAGATGGTCAGAGACTGCAATTATACTACAGGAGATGGCCAGAGACTGCAACCATACTACAGGAGATGGCCAGAGACTGCAGACATGATACAAGAGATAGTCAGAGACTACAACCATACTACAGGAGATGGCCAGAGACTGCAGACATGATTCAAGATATAGTGAGAGAGTACAACCATACTACAGAAGATGCCCAGAGACTGCAGATATACTGTACTACAGAAAATTGCCAGAGACTGCAGATATTCTACAGGAGATGGTAAACAGCTTCAGACATACTACAGGAGATAGTAAGAGACTGAAACCATATTACAGGAGATGGTCAGAGACTGGGAACATGCTACAAATGTAGCTGTAGACCACAGACATCCTGCAAGAGACATAGACATGATATTTCTAGAGTTTAGTGCCCTATACAGTCCTAGAGATGCAGGTGCATCAGAAGAGTAGATGATTTGAGTTGAGCGGACACCTGGATGTTTGGGTTCGACAGGTTTGGCCGAACTTTGGAAAAAAGTCTGGGTTCGGGACCCGAACTTGACCCAAACTTGACCCTGAACCCGAACCCCATTGAAGTCAATGGGGACCCGACTGTACTAAAATGTCTCTAAAAAACGAATGTAAAGGGCTAGAATGTTGGTAAGAGCATGGCAAGTACTCTGCAAACAAATGTGGATAGGGAAATAACTTAAAATAACATAAAATACATTAAAAAAAAATCTTGACCTAGGAGGACGAGGTCCATATGGAGTAGGAGGTTGAGGTGGCGGTGGATGTGGCGATGTAGGTGGAAGCGGCGGTGGAGGAAACACTGCAAAATATATGTTTTTGCCCTAAATGGGTGTTTTTTGAATAGCAAAATAGAAGAACACTAGCTAAAGTGTTTATTTTACATGTACAGAGGAAATACTGCAAACACTGGAGGAAACACTGCACACACTGGAGGTAACACTGCAAAATATATATATTTTGCCCTAAATGGGTGTTTTTTGAATAGAAAAACAGTAGCTAAAGTGTTTATCTCACACGTACAGATATGGAGGAAACACTGCAAACACTAGAGGAAACACTGAAAAATATATGTTTTTGCCCTAAATTGGTGTTTTTTGAATAGTAAAATAGAAGAACACTAGCTAAAGTGTTTATATCACACGTACAGATATGGAGGAAACACTGCAAACACTGGAGGAAACAGTGCAAATTTTTTTCCCCTTAAATGGATGTTTTTTAAATAGCACAATAGAAGAAAAGTATCTAAAGGGTGTATCTCATAGTAACATATGCAGTGCTGGTATATCTTGATTTCTGAAGCAAGAGTGACTCCTATTTCTCTCCCTAAAAGAAAAAGCAGGCAGGAACCTTTCCCTAAAGCATATAAAGGGTGTATCTCACAGAAACATATGCAGTGCTGGTATAATTTGATTTCTGAAGCAAGAGTGACTCCTATTTCTCTCCCTAAAATTAAAAGCAGGCAGGAACCTTTCCCTAAAGTAACTATCTAAAGCAGAGTGACTTGCTGTGCTATGTAGATCGCTGAGTAATGTGATTTCTGAAGCAGGACAGTCTGACTCCTATCTAATTATCTCCCTCAGAAGAGCAGCAGCAGCAGCCTTTCCCTACCCTAACTAAAGCAGAGTGACGAGCTGTGCTATGTGCCTCTAGCGTATATAGAGGCTGTGTCACATGCTGGGTCACATGCTGCACTGGCCAATCACAGCCATGCCATTAGTAGGCATGGCTGTGATGGCTTCTAGGTCACGCAAGTAAAACAAACGGTGATTGGCTGCCCTGCAGCACGCCATTACATTGCCGAACACCGAACCCGAACCCGAACTTACAGTAAATTGTTCGGGTTCTGGTCCGGGTACAAAAAATCCAAAAGTCTGGTACGAACCCGAACTTTACAGTTCGGGTTCGCTCAACCCTTTAGATGATAACTAAATTCTTGCAACAGCAGTCTGTTATGGCCTATATATCCAAGACCAATGGATATTACAGATGTGAGATATCAATTCTGAATGCCTCTCATAGTTTTATTGATTCAGTGGTTTGTATATTGTATGAATTGTATTTCCCTTAATTGCAGGATATAGTGTTAACATGTTATGCAGTGCTGAACAGTGTAGGTTCACATTAGTCCCTGTACTTATCGTTCCAAGGAAGCACCAGCATGCGTTGCCAGCAACAATAAAAACAGTGACATTTAAACTTTCTTTTGTCAAGCTCATTTAAGTGGATTGCCAAGGCTCAAGTTACAAGGTGTGGAGAATTTCTAAGGTAGCATGAAATGGGAGAGGTGATACTGTATTAAGGTAGATTTTCCTTTTATCAATCTTTATTTTTTAGCATTTAACATTTGCATATAGACCCCGTTCAAAACTTTATTACGAATATCTAAAGGTGATTATATATATATCCATTATTCTGGAGCCTTGCTTGGAATGATGTGTTTTTACAAATAAACGATTGCATGTTGTTATTCCGAGGGGATTTGTATTACTAAAGGTCTCCTGTAGTGACATTTGGTTTGGAGGGACAAATCAGTGAATGCTTCATGGGACACATAAAACTGAAACTTCTAGAAGTGTCTATCTTTGAAGAAACGTCATCCAGTAATTCTTCTTCATTGGAGTCTGCTTTCTGCTTTATAGAAGAAGGTCTGAAATAGGATTAGACAATTATCTCCTCTCGCAACTAATTGAGAAACTTATGTTGGCTATCAGCATGACATAATGGAAAGGAATAGGCATAGGCATAGGCATATACACTATATTACCAAAAGTATTGGTACGCCTGCCTTTTGCCATTAAAGTTCATGTGCGTGTAAAATGTACACGTACATGAATTTTACTGGCGTCCCAGTCTTAGTCCGTAGGGCTCAATATTGAGTTGGCCCACCCTTCGCAGCTATAACAGCTTCAACTCTTCTGGGAAGGCTGTCCACAAGGTTTAGGAGTGTGTCTATGGGAATGTTTGACCATTCTTCCAGAAGCGCATTTGTGCGGTCAGGCACTGATGTGGACTAGAAGGCTTGGCTCACATTCTCCGCTCTAATTCATCCCAAAGGTGTTCTATTGGGTCACATGATGAACCTCAGTGCTGCAATAAGAACACTGAACATCTGCCATCACTCTAGATGTCCAACCCTCTACATTTCATGAAAGATGATTCCCAGCTCCTTCAGTGCAGTAAGTATAAGACAATGGGGGTTATTTACGAAAGGCAAATCCACTTTGCACTACAAGTGCAAAGTGAACTTGAAATTGCACTGAAAGTGCACTTGGAAGTGCAGTCACTGTAGATCCCAGGGGGGACATGCAAGGAAAATAGAAAACAGCATTTTAGCTTTCATATGATTGGATAATAAAAACAGCATAGCCTCCCCTCAATTTGATCTACCTCTCAGTTTTACAGCGACCGCACTGCCAAGTGCACTTTGCACTTGTAGTGTAAAGTGGATTTGCCTTTTGTAAATAACCCCCAAATTCTGGGAATCCCTTATTCAAAGAAACAGCTACTTGCAAATTTGACCTCAGGTCATGAACAGACATTTAACAAAGGCAATCAACAAGTAGTGCTATTGAATGAGGAAAGCTGGGAATCCCGATGGCAAACTTAAAGGGGAGTTCCACCCTCAATCACACTTTTTAAATATAAATACCCCTGTAATACACAAGCTTAATGTATTCTAGTAAAGTTAGTCTGTAAACAAAGGTCCGTTTTATTAGGTTGTTACAGCATTATAGAGTTTATAATCTAGAAATAGACAGTGGCCATCTTAAGTGTGGGCATCATGAAGCCAGACTGTATGACTTCCTGGATTTCAGCTTTGCATATCTCGCACATGCTCAGTGCTGCACAAGCAATGTAATAGGTTTCAGTCAGGTTTTCATGGACTACTGGGAAACGCCTATCCCAGAAACCCTTGCAAATAGCCTTGTGACTTAATAGCCTTGGCTAATAAGGAGGAGGAAGTAATCAAGGACTACAAAATAAAGGTATTTACAAGCAACAAAATAAAAAAAAATTGTCCATTCTGAACACTATGAGATTAGGGCATGCAGCACAGACAAACATAAGGCTGATGACATGGCTACGATAAAGAAAAATGTATTTATATATTTAAATTTGGTTAAAGAAAATCATCATTGGCACAAGTTTTAGTAGAAAGGTAATGTTATTGTATTCTTTTAGATGCCCTTTCTCCTTGCCTAGGCCTGTTGTACCTACATTTTTGTTAATGGCATTGTATTTCAACATAGGAAAGTAAAATCTCTACCTGTTTCATCAAAGCTTACTAGTTCTATAGACAAACTATCATCACATTTACCTGTATGACATTTGAAATACCAACAATATTTACAAGTTATTGTTAATTGGTAGTTTGCCCAAATATATGCAACCTGAAACATTTTACACACAGTTGCAATTTGCCAAGTTTACTTAACAAACATTTGATACATTGTGCCATTATGTTCTTATTTTGATACTGATATTATGCTTGGAAGGACAATAAGTTCTAATGCCTCTAGCCTGGGTATTATAGCTAGTGTATCAAATAGCGAGCTAGTGTGCTGCTCGTTGTTCTTTTTGGGGGTTGCTGGGGAGTAAACTGTACCTAAGCATCTCCCTACTACTGCTTCATTCATTCTGTGGATCAATGCAGATAGGTCTTATGAACAATTGTCCAAATTGTATTCACTTTTCATCTGACCTGCTAGGCACAGAGGTAGGATGTGCCATACTGTATTTTTGGGATGTTTTTTTTTTAATCTTGGTAACTGCTGGAGCACATTGGACGTGGCTAAAACTGACTGACCAAAATAAACAATCTATCCATATTTTTCAGTGGCCACTGCATAATTCATCTAGAACATGCACTTTAAGGCCTTTAGGTTGACAGCAACCTTTATTTCTGAATTCCGAATCAAATTAACCAGTAAAGTTCCTGCAGACAGCAGAGGAAGTACCTAAAACAGACCTTATATAAACCTTTTGCAGTGCCTGTACAGAGTACTGAATAAAAATGATAAAAGTGCCCTTTGATAATGTCATTTATGATGGAACATGTCAGGGCGGAGCCACGCACTGACGTCACCGCGTTCAACGTGACCCCGGAAGCACGGGTGTACGTTTTATTTTTTTTCTGACAGCAATTTTAAATTAGTTCTTTGGAGCTTGTGTTACTTTTATAATTTAATAAAACTGAGGAAATGTTTACGGTATCACACCATCTCAAGTTATTCTTTTGCTTTTTTAGTCCATGAGCTGATACTCATTCCACGAGAGGGAGAGATTTCTTCCAAAAGAACACAGTGGATGGGATCTATACAGCCGTAAGGAACCCAATAGGAGCGGAGTGGCGCATACAGTTGGGATATCCTGGTACCCCGCAGAGGGTTATTTTTGCAGGCGCATACGACCTTTCCGGTAAGGGTGTTTATACTCATTCTTCTTCACGGTGTACCTCTTGAGGAGCGGCTTTCTTTCAACTACTGCGGTGGTGGTGGATTCACCTATTTTCAACACTATTTCCACGTTTGACTGTTCAACATTCACCAGTTGTGGACTTTTACCCCTTTACATTGGGACTTTATTCATTTACACGCTACACTTATTTATTTATATATAATTTTTATTCAGTATTCATTATAATTCATTGATTATGCACGTTCATTATCAATTTATGTTATCAGATTTAATTTAGTGCGACTTTAGTCCCCCTTTTTTCCTTTATTTCCTACTAAATGCCAAATAATGTATGTATGCAGATTTTATTACACAGAAAGCAACTAAAGCTCCTGCTTTGGCAAGGATGAGATGACAGTGGTGCTATACTAAAAAAAGTTAAAGTGATAATAAAGTATTTTTTTTGTTTAAAAAACAAGAAACATGTTATACTTACCTGCTCTGTGTAACGGTTTTGCACAAAACAGCCCAAATCGACCTCGTCTTGGGTCCCCCATCGGTGCTCCTGGTCCCTTCCTCCTGGCTATGGGGTACCCGAGCCGAGCTGCTGCTCTGTATGTCCATTCAGACACAGAGCCGTGACACGGCCCTGCCCCCTCTCTCCTTATTGGCTCCCTGATTTTGATTGACAGCAGCGGGACCCCATGGATCAAGATGGGGCTCAGGTAAGTATTATGGGGGCTGAGGGGGGCTGCTGCACACAGAAGGTTTTTTTTTTTTTTATCTCCATGCATATATTGCCTTCCGCCTTTAGAACCTCTTTAAGTTTTTGTTTTTTTTGTCTTTATAGGCATAGGTGTTTTGCCTTGCATTGAGATGTAAACCCCAGAGCGCAAACACACATGTGTGTGTGTGTGTGTGTGTGTGTGTGTATTTGGTAGTAGGGCAACGGACAATGGTAATAGAGAAGTGGACGGTGTCAGTAGGACAGAGATTGGTGTCAGTTTATTTATTTTTATTATTACTTATTTACAATTTTATGATTTTTTTTTTTTTTTTATATATTTTTTAAATAATTCTTGTTAAAATAAAACAGTTTTGTTTACATAATTTTTTTCATTTTTTTCCAGCCTTGGCCAACAGCCACCAATTCTTTCCTAGGCGAGATTGACATCTCCAGTGTCCAACGTGAATATGGGATATGTACGTCTCATATACCAGAATGCATCATGTATTACAGGTAAGAGGACCAAAGTTCCTCCTTAACAATAAACTTATTTGCTCTCATCTGCCTAAAAGACGTATTTGAGACTTCCTCTATTAAAATACAAAATACTGTTTGAGTGAAGATAACAAAACACAACCAGAAGGTTTTTAACTATGTTGAAATATCTTAATACCTTTCAAAAACAATACATGACTGGGCAAGCATTATAAAACAATCTCTTAGGTTTACATGTCTAAAGCAAAGAAGAGAGGAGTAATGATTTCTCATTAAAATTAAAGAGTACAGCAAAAATTAGCTTTGTAGCTTTACACTAAAATATGTACGTTACTTCTTATATTTGTCACCATGATGACTTATATCTTGGAAAAGTGGACTTGGAAACGAGCATGATCCACCTCATGTACAGGAAGAGTAAGCAAATGGAGCCAAGATTAGCTATGTACCTTATATACTCATGGATAAGCCAACCCGAATATAAGCGGAGGCACCTAATTTTACCACAAAAAAATGGGAAAACTTATTGACTCGATTATAAGCCTAGGGTGAGAAATGCAGCAGCTACTGTAAGTGGAAAAGAGGGTCAACAATGCCAATCTGCAGCCTCACTGTCCCCATTTGCAGCTTCACTGTGTCCATCTGCAGCCTTACTGTGCCTCACTGTATCCACCTGCATGCCTCACTGGGTCCATTTGCATGCATCACTGTGCCTCACTGTGTCCATCTGCAGCATGTCTCACTGTGCCTATCTCCCTACCTGATCTGGCAGGCTGCCATATCTGATGAAACACCGGCGCTGTGTCCATCTGCAGCTTTATGATCTCTGGCGCTGTGACATGCAGCCAGTCTAGTCGGCGGCTGTGTAGTGTAACAAAGTCCCGGCTCCTCCTCGTCTTCGTCCTTGACGGAAAACTGATTCAGTTTCCCAGCAGTGAGTCAGTGTTCCGCCTATCACGGACGAGGACGAGGAGGAGGCAGGACTTTGTTACGCTGCACGGCCGCCGACTAGACTGACGTCACAGTGCCGGGAGATCAGGCGCACAAAGCTGCAGATGGACACAGGCCCGTGTATAAGCCAAGGGGCGCATTTTCAGCACAAAAAAAATTGCTGAAAAACTCGGCTTATACGAGTATAATTTATGGTAGTTAATTGACTTTTTTGAAAAAAGATTTACCAATACTAATACAAATATAAATGTTGATGAGAGATATTTTCACCAGAATTGTATTTGTATTTGTAAGCTGCTTGCTGTGGGGGCACTGAACAGGAGGGAGGGGCCAGGATCACAGAAGAGGGAACCAAGAAGAGAAGGATCCAGGCTGCTCTGTGCAAATCTACTGCAACAGAGCAGGTAAGTATGACATGTTTGTTATTTTTATAGGAAAAAAAACAAGCCTTTACAAATCACTTTAACTATTAAGGCCCCAAAAAACAACAGCGGAGCAGATAAACTATGTGAAAAGAAGCTTGAAACTCCACCTACTTGCTGAAAATGGAAGTTCCAAAATGTCATGCTCAATATTTACTTAGTTAGCCAGACTATATATATATTTTTTCCTAAACATAAGAAATACAAAATATATATATAAATTTCCATACATTTCCTTTCAAATAGACTTATCCTTGAATCTCATCTGGTTCAGCAGGAACTGGCCTGAGATTTGAGCCATGTTTGGGCAGGCTAAATGTACCAAGTTGATTAATCGATCAACTTGGGTACAACCAGCCTGCCGATTATCGCTAGCGGCTGCGATAACTGGTAGCAATAATCACTGTTTTCTTCCGGCAGATACGGCTTCCTGCTGAGACAATTGCCCGGCAGGAGGGATTCCCCTGCAGCACTGTCTGAGAGCACTGAACAGAGTGATCTGGCAGGTGGCTCGTTCCCCTTTCAGAACACAATAGCAGAGCTAAGGAGATCATTGTACTAACATCAGATTGTTAGTACAGCAACGCCAAATTGAGCTTTGAGGTTTTTTTTGTTAGACCCGCTGGGTTGATTGAAAAAAAATACTAGGACTGTGTACTAGGCTTTAGACCCTGAGTCTAATGACAACCTCTGACAGAACTTTACAGAGGTAGGGGTTCATTTGTGTATAAATTGCATCTTGAGCCATTAAGCCCTGTATATTGAATATTCGCTTTCCTAACACTGAACTGCCTCTCTGCCAATCAGGTGCTCGGGTCTGTTACCTGTCACCTGATTGGTTGAAACGACAGGCTTTGTAATTGGACACCTATCAGACATCCAATCATAGCAGAGGATGGGAACAGAGGACGGGAGAAGACACCGAGGAGCATGGAGGACACCGCCGTCATGACCCGCTGCCCCACTGAGACAAGGTAAGTGCCAGTTGAGCGGGGGATGCACACTGGCAGCATTTGATGGGCACAGTGGTGGAAATTGATGGGCACACTGGCACTAATTGATGGGCACAGTAGCGGCAATTTATGGACACACTGGCAGCAATTGATGAGTACAGTAGCTGCATTTGATGGCACAGTGGGCGCAATTTATGGGTACAGTGGCTGCCTTTGATGGGTACAGTGGCTGGCTGCGTTTGATGGGTACAGTGGCTGCGTTTGATGGCACAGTGGCATCAATTAATGGGCACAGTAGCTGCGTTTGATGGGCACAGTGGCTGCAATTGATGTTTTTTTTCAGTTTGTTTGCGCCCCCAAAAGGGGGGCGCAAACAGCACCGGCTGTTCTAACAATAAGCCACTGGTTCTAAAAATCTTTATCTGCAAATTTGCATTTTCATGGTACATTAGAATTTCCCCTTCGAAGTCCTGTACAGAATGTCCCCCGAATTGCAATAATCCCCTGTGATAAACATTCAGGATATGGGACCACATGATACACCGTTTATTTACATGAGGGTAAGACATTGGGAATGCAGCAATAACAGTTCCTAATAAAACATCTGAACTAGAAGTTCTTTTCCTTCTTGTGTGGTTAGCTGTTTGACAAAGGAAAAACACCCACACATTTTATATTGTTTATTTATATATATATATTGTGAGGCACTGGCTATCAGAATTGTGGGTGCTGTGTATGTGTCACCTAGGTTTCCCATATGCACATGGTGAGACACTCCAGAGTTTATGGCTGGTGTAGAGAAAACAAAAGTTTTTCCTTTCTCAGAGTCTTAACACCTTGGCGTTGGCCGCATACAAATATGTGGCCTCTCGGTAGGGCGCACCTTGGCGCCGAGCAGTCGCATATTTGTGTGCATTGGTGCAAATATTCCTGCACGCTCCTGCCATAGTTACCAGCAGCTGACAGAAAGATGTGACCGCCAATCACTGCGGTCATATGACCTTAAGCATTGCCCGGCATTCCAAACCCTTTAAGAGGCCGACAGGTGCCAGCTTCAAAGGGTTAATAGGTTATTTTCTGGGGTCTGAAAATGATGTAGAGCTTTTGGCAGGATATAGCCTCCAATCATAGGGACACATCTTACATGGTAGTAAGAACTAATTATTGGACCTTTTTATGGGTGGTCTGACTGAGACTCAGTCTGTCTTTCTCTTCTTCTGGCATATTTGCACATTATGGCAAGTGCTTTTAGGGTTCCAAGGGCCCCACGGCAAATAGGCTGTTCACTTTCATTTTGTAATGGAAGTTGCACTTTTGCAAGGGAATTTGCGCTAGAGCTTAGTAAAGATGGTGAAGTTTAATTTTGCACAGCATACCCAAACAACTGCAAGAAAAAAAAATAGCTTTTTGTTTACAAAAGTTAATATATTGTATAGAAAAACAAATATTTAGCCAATATTCAAAACGTACAGCATAGGGACAAAAGAAAATGCTGAACAGGCAGATATAGGCCAGTACTTTTACCACCAAAAAATGGGAAAACGTATTGACTCGAGTATAAGCCTAGGGTGTCCATCTGCATGCCTCACTTTGCCTCACTGTGTCCATGTGCATGCCTCACTGTGTCCATGCCTCACTGTGCCCATGCCTCACTGTGCCCATGCCTAGATTGACGTTTAACATAGGAGTCTATGGAAGGGGTGCCCGGCTTTGAAAAATCGGTGTTCCCCAGCTGCAGGTTCCCCAGACAACAAACTTTGTACACTTGTAGAGGAGAAATGGGGCTATATGTGTGCCAAGAACTGGGTCCAGGGGATCTACGACCGGCCAGTACCGGGTCCCCAAGGTCACCGGAGAAATAACCATTAACATTAACATGGGAGTCTATGGAAGGGGTGTCTGGCTTTGAAAATCGGTGCTCCCCGGCCGCAGGTCCTCTGGACAACAAAATTTTCACACTTGTAGAGACCTATGGCTGGCCAGTACCGGGTCCCCCAAAGTCCAGGAGGTCAGGTGCAAAAAGGTGACTAGAGTATAAGCCGTGAGAGGCAAAAAAAATGTGCTGAAAAACTCGGCTTATACTCAAGTATATACGGTATATAGAAAAATAATATAAGTATGGGCACATTCAATGTCATACATGAAGATCATGATAGAGAAACAAACAAGAGTATCTTACATAGCAAAGTATAGATATTAATACCTAAAATGGCTATAGTTCGTAGTTTGGAGCTGGAAACTGATATAGAAACCAAGGGTCCCATTTAGGATCAAATTTTGCTTCAGAGTCATGTAAGGAATAGAACATTTACTCCATCAACAGAATACCATTCATTCTACAAACCGACTGGGCAAAGGGAATATCTGGAGACTTCCAGTGGTTGGCACTGACCCAATGCATCGCAACACAATCAGTTGTTCCATTAGTTTAGGGCAGGGGTGCCCGACCTTTTGAAGAGTGAGGGCCACTTAAGCAACTTGGTAACCAGTTGCGGGCCACAATGAGCGGAGCGGGCAGATGACAAGTCGCGGCTACTCTATAGACCCTCTGATCCGCCCACATGGAAGGGGACGAATTCCCTTATTTTTTTCCGATTAGAGGTAGGTGGGCGTAAACGGACATCTATCCTGCGGGTTAGCTGAACTTTGCCATAGACTCCACCTGTGGCAAAAGCCAATGCTATAAGGGAAGCATTGGCTTATGGGGCTCTGCTCCACAGCCACGTTCTTCCTCTACCACCAGCTTCATTCACAACACTGATGCTGTGGTATGGCGGGTCGGCAACCTGTGGTCTGGGCTTGCCAATCCGCCATTCCAGAACAGGAGTTCGCGGGCCACATCAGAGGGCTCCACGGGCCACATGTGGCCCCCCGGCCACTGGTTGGCCACCCCTGGTTTAGGGGGACCAGGGATATGAGAGAATAACAAATAATTTGTTTTACTTGGAGTGATCCGTTTCCCAGCCAGTTGAGAGCATAAGTGAAAAAGAACTTGCCACACAGAGGCTATTTTTTTTTTGCTTTCCCCCAGAAAATGCAAATAGGAGCCAGATTGGGGGAAGCCACAGAAACATCGGAGTGAGGCCTAAGGATACATTTTATGAATGGTGCATAATACCTTGTAGTAAACAGCTTAACGTCCATATCTCTAATCTTAAAATATTTGGTGCAATTTCTTAGGGTCCGCAAACTGGCATGCCAGTCTTGTTCTGTGGACCGTTCCCCAAGGTCAGAGTCCCAGTTCATCATATACAAAAGTTTAGTAGGAGCTATCGCATGGGAAAGGCAGGTGTAGATGAATTAATTTAAATGCTTTCCCCAAGGACATCTATGACAGATGTCCTCAAAAAATTATAACACACGACTATTTTTAATGGTCTAGAAAAAAATGCTTGAGCAAAGCACGGTGATGTACAACACGTAGGACGGCACTATAAAGGGGAAGTATTATTC
This sequence comes from Rana kukunoris, assembly GCA_029574335.1. NCBI lineage: Eukaryota > Metazoa > Chordata > Amphibia > Anura > Ranidae > Rana > Rana kukunoris. The sequence goes on along the minus strand of CM056051.1, from coordinate 471,878,558 downwards.
AGATGGCGCCACCCTTGTGCTTTTCAGTCTGTTACAGCGTGATGAATATGCCATTTCCATTACGAACGCTAGTTTTACCAGAACTAGTGCTCCCGTCTCATAACTTGCTTCTGAGCATGCACATTTTTTTGACATTGTTAAAGCCCACACACGACCTATTTTTGCGACGTTAAAAACGACAACGTTAAAAACGACAACGTTAAAAACGACAACGTTAAAAACGACAACGTTAAAAACGACAACGTGAAAAACGACGCAAAAAATTAGAGCATGTTCTAAATTTTTGATGCCCATTTTTAACGTCGCAAAAAATGCTCTGGAGCCCACACACGGTCGTTTTTAATTACCACCTGCGCTCTGGATCCTGGTCCCTCACAAATGCTACGTTCACCCTCTGGCTCTATTCTACACTCTCTAACCCAAATCTCCAATCTCTCCCTCTCTTCTTTCATCTTCCCTAACTATTTCAAACATGCACTAGTCAGCCCCATACTTAAAAAGTCCTCACTGGACCCATCCAATCTTGACAACCTACGCCCCATCTCCTTGCTCCCCTTTTTATCCAAACTCCTTGAACGTCTAGTCTACAACTGACTGAGCGTCCACCTTGCTGATAATAACCTTCTTGATGCCCTTCAGTCTGGATTTCGTCCTCAACATTCCACAGAAACTGCTCTCCTAAAACTAACAAACGATATACTAACGGCCAAAACTAAGGGACACTATTCTGTGCTCCTACTCCTGGACCTCTCTGCCACCTTCGATATGGTTGACCACCCACTCCTTCTCAAAAAACTCCACACCTTTGGTCTCCGTGACTGTACTCTTCGCTGGTTCTCTACCTACTTATCCAACCGCACCTTCAGCGTTACTTACAACTCTACTTCCTTCTCTCCTCTTCCATTCTCTGTTGGGGTCCTCCAAGGTTCTGTTTTTGGCCCTCTCCTATTTTCAATCTACACCTCCTCCCTGGGTCAGCTGATAGCCTCCCATGGCTTCCAATACCACCTTTACGCTGATGACACTCAAATCTATTTCTCTACCCCTCAACTCACTCCTTCATTTTCCTCACGTATCACTAATTTACTATCAGATATATTACTTTGGATGTCACACTACTTCCTCAAACTCAATCTATCCAAAACGGAACTTATCATTTTCCCTCCCCACGTGCCTCTTCCCCTGATCTCTCTGTCAAAATTGATGGCACACCATCAGCCCATCCCCACATGTCAAGGTCCTAGGAGTAGTCCTGGACTCTGAACTGAACTGGACTCTTTTAAGCCTCACGTTCAATCACTGTCCAAATCTTGCCGCCTCAACCTTTGCAACATCTCCAAAATACGCCCCTTTCTAACCAATGACACCACAAAGCTCTTAATTCTCTCCCTGGTCATCTCGCCTTGATTACTGCAACTCCCTCCTCATTGGCTTACCTCTGCATACTCTAACCCCCCATTCAGTCTATCATGAATGCTGCGGCCAGACTTATCCAACTTACCAACTTCTCTGTCTCTGCTACTCCTCTCTGTCAATACCTCCACTGGCTTCCGCTCACCCAACAAATTAAATTCAAACTACTAACAATTACCTACAAAGCCATCCACAACTCTGCCCCCAGCTACATTACTGGCCTAGTCTCTAAATACCAACCTTATCGTTCTCTTCTTTCTTCTCAAGACGTCCTACTCTCTAGCTCTCTTATCACCTGCTCCCATGCTCGTTTCCAGGACTTTTCCAGAGCCTCTCCAAGCCTATGGAACTCCTTACCCCAATCTATCCGCCTATCTCCTTCTCTATTAGCTTTTAGAGGATCCCTGAAAACCCTCCTCTTCAGAGAAGCCTACCCTTCCCACACCTAACAACTGTATTTTCATTTGAGTCCATCTGATCATCCCCCACAGCTACTACCCTTTGTTCCACTTGACCCTCCCTTCTAGATCCCTCCTGTATTGATTTGTATTGTGACTGTATTGTCTTCCCTCTTGTAAAGCGCTCCGCAAACTGTTGGCGCTATATAAATCCTGTATAATAATAATAATAATAATAATGACATTAAAAAAAAAAAAAAAATTCACATCGTGAAAAATGGTTGTGTGTACGCAGCATTAGATCTTGTCGCAGAGAGATAGACAGCATTTTTGCATGCACATGATTGGATGATGGAAGTCAGCAAAGCTTCATTTCATTCACTAAGCTCTGTTACAAAGTGCACAGCTTGTTTGCCTTTAGTGAATCAGACTCATTGAGTCAAGAAATATCCCTATGTGTAATTCAGGGTTAGTACCAAGTGAAGAAACATGTCAAATTTTTATATACAGTATTTGGTGTTGAAAATGTAAACCCACTAGGTAGGCTGGGTAACAGTCATTTATCATTAGAGATGAGTGGATTGGATTGTCCAAGCTGGCATACAGCCCAGATTGGTGAACAGTGTATACCTGGGAATCTGTACCAATCTACCAGGTGAACAGATGCACCCTTGAACTGAACTTGTAAAGTGGTCTTCCGGGCGCACAGCTTACCATTCATCACATTGTATACAGCAAGGACCCATAAATATAGAGTGCTGATGAGTTGGAATCCATGTAAAGTTTTTTTATTGTTATCTGTGTCCCCTCTGGGGAATTTACCCTATTTGTCAATGTAACCATTAAGGGGCAGACCCAATAGACTACTTGGGCTTTTCGTGCCATCGCTCTTCTTTCTATGTTACCAAGCATATTTCATTTAGAGCACCTGGCATTCTGAGAACTGGGGTGCTTACACTGAAATAGGGCCTAACATACACCTTCCCTGTAGTGTTTGCCATTTGCTGGTACTATCGATTCAATTTAAAACCCAACAGATGACTTTGTCAACAAGAACATGTTGTTTGATTTTCTAGAACCCTATAGAGTTAGCACTGAGTAGAACAATTTAGACTACAATTTAGTGGTCACACTTAGGCACACAGTAATTTTTTAAGTTTCACATGATGTAATACATGTGGACAAATGGCAAGATGATTGATGAGTGAAGAGCATTTTCCCTTACATCAAGAGTTTCTTCATTATGATTCCTTTACTATGTAAGTGGTGTATTGTATGAAAAACACTTGAAACTAAAACATTATTACTTGTCTACTGTTGTAATGCTATTTATGCACATAGTAACACACAACATATTGATGGGAAATCGTTAGGGGACATTTACTCTGTTTCCTTTGGCATTGCTACATGTGTTTACTCGTGAATGCTGATATTGTGAATAAGAATAGTTATATTAAAGTGGTATTAAAGGTAAGGCTTTTAAAAAACAAACAAAAAAACCCCCAAAACAAACATGTGATACTTGCCAGGTCACCTTACCTAGTTTTGCACAGAGTAGCCCTGATCCTCCTCTTCGCGGCTCCCCCGACAGCACTCCTGGCTCCTCACCCTTGACCAGTTCCCCCCAACTGCAAGCTGCTTGCTATGGGGGCAATGGTGCATGTGCGCTCCCGAGCCTTGCTCTATGTGTGCATAAGACACCTAGAGCCCCCCCCCCCACTCTCTCCTCATTGGCTCACTGGCTGTGATTGAGAGCAGTGGAAGCTGATGGCTCCTGCTCCTGTATTAGCCAATGAGGAGAAGGATTCCTGGGACAGGCTTTCGTACACTTTGCTGGATTGTGAGTGAGCTCAGGTAAGTATTAGGGGGGCTGTGGGAGTAGGAGCAGCACACAAAAGGTAAAAAAACTTTAGTCTTTACAACCACTTTAAAAAGCACAGCACTTACATTGGAATATACACTTTTACAAAATAAAAAGGTCTCCTAATATTTACTGAAATATATAACATTTTTGCTCCAGAAAAACAAAGTGATACCTGGTCAAAGCTTCATCAAGCAATGGTCTGAGGTGTTTGTGCTAACCTCCAACAGTCTTGAACTAGTAAGGACAAAGGTGGGACTTTAATTGAGACATAGAGGCACCACAGGAGATTAACTGATCCAGTAGAACCAAACACATAACATGAAAGCATTGCATAACAACAATTAACAGTCAGTTATTTAACCACTTAAGGACCGCCTCCTGCACATATACGTCGGCAGAATGACACGGCTGGGCACATGTACGTACAGGTACGTCCTGTACTAGTACCCACCCGTGGGTCGCGGGCGCGCGCCTGCGGTGCACTCCTGCGACCCGGTCCGAAGCTCCGGGACCGTGGGACTCGCGGACCCGATCGTCGCTGGAGTCCGGCGATCGGTCACCGGAGCTGAAGAACGGGGAGAGCCGTGTGTAAACACGGCTTCCCCGTTCTTCACTGTGGCGGTGTCATCGATCGCATGATCCCTTTTATAGGGAGACACAATCGATGACGTCACACCTACAGCCACACCCCCCTACAGTTGTAAACACACATTAGGAAGCACATAACCCCTTCAGCGCCCCCTTGTGGTTAACTCCCAAACTGCAAATGTAATTTTCACAATAAACAATGCAATTTAAATGCATTTTTTGCTGTGAAAATTACAATTGTCCCAAAAATGTGTCAAAATTGTCCGAAGTGTCCGCCATAATGTCGCAGTCATGAAAAAAATCGCTGATCTTCGCCATTAGTAGTAAAAAAATAAATAAATAATAAAAATGCAATAAAACTATCCCCTATTTTGTAAACGCTATAAATTTTGCGCAAACCAACCGATAAACGCTTATTGCGATTTTTTTTTTTTACCAAATAGGTAGAAGAATACATATCGGCCTAAACTGAGGAAAAAAAATATTTTTTTTATATATTTTTGGGGGATATTTAATATAGCAAAAAGTAAAAAAATATAGAATTTTTTTTAAAATTTTTGTTTATAGTGCAAAAAATAAAAACTGCAGAGGTGATCAAATACCACCAAAAGAAAGCTCTATTTGTGGGAAAAAAAGGACACCAATTTTGTTTGGGAGCCACGTCGCACGACGGCGCAATTGTCTGTTAAAGCCACGCTGTGCCGAATCGCAAAACCTGGCTGGGTCCTTTAGCTGACTAAAGGTCCGGGTCTTAAAGCGGAGTTTCACCCTAAATATAAGATCTCCCATGCGCTTCAGCATACTGGCGTCAGCGCCAGTATGCTGGGTTTTTTTTTTTTTTATAGCACACTTATTGTTTTATCGTAGAAATCCTTTTCTGTCCCCCGCGGTGGACGGCGCCAGTACAGCGCGTCACATCTTCCTAAGATACCCGATATGGACTCGGGTATTTCCGGCGCTATGCGGCGCCTGCGCACAGACCTAGGAGCTGACTGCGCAGGCGCCGTATTTCTCCGAGTCCTATTTCGGAGGGCGTGACGCGCCATAGTCGTAGGACTCGGAGAAATACGGCGCCTGCGCAGTCAGCTCCTAGGTCTGTGCGCAGGCGCCGCATAGCGCCGGAAATACCCGAGTCCATATCGGGTATCTTAGGAAGATGTGACGCGCTGTACTGGCGCCGTCCACCACGGGGGACAGAAAAGGATTTCTACGATAAAACAGTAAGTGTGCTATAAAAAAAAAAAAAACCCAGCATACTGGCGCTGACGCCAGTATGCTGAAGCGCATGGGAGATCTTATATTTAGGGTGAAACTCCGCTTTAAGTGGTTAATAGTGTAAAAATATAACAGATACAATAGTAGCATGATAACTGGTACAATAATCAAAGAATTTGATATTGCATAAATTCCAACAGTTTATAGTATCAATAATCGAGATAAAATAACATTATTGGTTCATACTACAAACAATAAAGAGAAGCCAATTCATTGGAACGTGTCTCCATGGTATATAAATATAATCTTGATACGTTGCTACAGTCCAATTGGTATAAAAAGAAATGGTTGGTAATTAAAATGTCATATATTGACCAAGGGGGCATCTATTGGCTCCTAGTAATATTTAGTTGGTCCATAATATAGACATTGTACAAAACCAAATAAATGAAAATATCTTCGTAATATTTATAGCCATGATTAAATAATAAATGAATTAAATCGATATATAAAATGATAGATGGTACAGTAACAGCGAGTATGAAGGGGGGCATCTATTGGCTCCTCCGTAGTAGTTGTAGCCATGATTAAATGATAAATAAATTAAATCGATATATAAAATGATAGATGGTACAGTAGAAGCGAGTATGAAGGGGGGCATCTATTGGCTCAACGCGTTTCATGGCTACTGACACTCTTCAGGAGCAAGGTATGAAGTAGAAGTCTGTAGATATCAAAACAATGTCATTTTAGGTAAAGATAGCCTTCTCTTAGTTGTCCGTTTATTTAAAACTTTATAATTTCATAATGTCAAATCCTCTGTTACACCAGTTAGGGTCTGTAGGAGTTTAGCTATACAGTACCCCTCCACATGGTGTGTTTTTTCGGTTATGTTGCTGCTATACACTAGGATATGACTTGGATGGGCGGATCGGTCCAGGCCAGCTTGTTCAGTCCTGGGAGCTGTGATGCGCTCTTGGGGCCCACCCCTCCTCCTCCCTCCCATCTCTTTTGTGTATGTGAGGGGTCAGGCGGACGCCGAATTACGCATCGATGGCACGTTTCCTTTGCTATGCTCGCTGCGATACCACGTGTGACATCAGAGCACAGACGCTGTTGATTTCGATCTGGAGTCCTCCACGAGGTGGCTAGCATGGGGCTGCAGGCCTATCCGCTGCCCCACTGCTCATACGCCACCTTCCCTCATTGGACGCCCCACGTGCCGTTGGTGAGCCACCCCCTACCCACAGCGAGTATTCATACTCCCTCCAGTGCAGTCTCTCCCCACATGGCGGTTGTTCTCGTGGCCTTGATTGCTCCCTGGCACTCATCCGTTTACCTTCATGTATTCCTTTACCCTGTCCTACTATTCACCACTTATGAGTGAGTGAAAAACGTATAGAGCGCAACACATGCGAACTGAATCGCCACACTAGGCTCCAATTTCCCAACCCCTCTCTGTTTTTGGCATACCACACCAGTGTTGGGGTCCATTTACAGTCCCTCTATTACTTTTGTTATCACATTGGGGCCCACTGCACTTTTTCCAACACTCCCTCGTCACACCTTATATATTTTTTCACCCATTGGCTTATGCCATATTACATTATCTTGTTTATAGTTACACTGTTTACTTCTTAGCTATTTTCAGCATACATTTTCGTTTTTACGGATGATTACATCCATGTGAGATACACAAACTACCATGTATCCATGAGGCCGCCACTTGGGATTTCTAGCTCTCCACTGGATTTTTCATCAGTGTGGCGGGGTTGGTCCACCTCAGCTCCCAGGGGCTGTCACCTTCCCAGCCATCTTTCTTAGGCATGTGCATTTCGTTTCGTTCCGAATCGAAATTCGGACGAATTTTCCATTATTCGGACATTCGGATGCATACGAATTTCCGAATTGCTATAACGAAAAATTTCGACCGTTTTCCGAATTCGTTCATTTTCGACCGAATTTCGAAAAAAAAAAAAAAAAAAGTCGAAATCGAATTTTTTTTTTCGAATTCCGAATCGAATACCCGCGGACTAAATTCGATCGGAATTCGAAAAAAAAAAAAAAAATCGAATTTAATTCGAAAAAAATTCTATTAGAAAAGAGACTATTTGTTTTCTAATCTGGTTGAAATATTTTCGATTTCGACCGATTTTTTTCGAAATTCGGTCGAAAACGAACGAATTCGAAAAACGGTCGAAATATTTTCGATTTCGACTGTATTTTTCGAAATTCGGTCGAAAACGAACGAATTCCGAAAACGAATTCAACACATGTAACGAACCTAACTTAACGAAATTTATTAAATGACGAATTGAAACGAAACGAAACGAAACGAATTTTTCACTTTTGCACATGCCTAATCTTTCTTCCCTCCTAGCCCATGCCCATAGTCATTGACATACCTGTAAGTACCTTGGGGAATAGTTACTACTCTATTTATTTCCCCTTTCTCCTTAGCTGGATCTACTATATATACTGTATATCTTTACCTACAATTACATTGTTTTAATAATCTACAGACTTCTACTTCATACCTTGCTCATGAAGAGTGGCAGTAGCCACAAAACGTGTTGAGTCAATAGATCCCCCCCTTTTTACTTGCTGCTACTGTACCATCTATCATTATATATATCGATATAATTTATTTATCATTCAATCATGGCTTTTTTTTTAAAGATATTTTTATTGAAATTTTTACAAAACCAACAATACAACACATAGAAAAATTAAACAACACAGAACAGACAACCAAACTTGTTTGCTCCTCAATCACATCACACCATTATAAACAGCATATGTATATTGAAAGTATAAGACAGAGTAGAACGCTGCATACAATCAGGGTAGAAAGGCAGTAGAACCACCTTGCGGGACTGCATATTAAGGTTATTCTATCAAGTGGATACCACACTACCAACATTATTTTTACGGCTGTATAGGAGAAAGGGTCAGGGGGCTAGCCAGCCACCTGCCCCAGATCTTATTGAATGACTTGTTTCTTTTTCTAATTTCAAAGGTAAGCTTGTAGAGCGGGAGGGCGTCATTAACTAGTTTCAACCATAGGCTCCTTGTCGGGGTCGCCGCTCCCTTCCAGGTCAAGAGGATAGATTTTTTAGCATAGAAATATAGGATTCAAAGTAATTTTTTGACCTGGGAGGGAACAGAGAGATCACCAAAGACCCCTAGCAGACAGTTTTTGGGGTCCAGTATATTGGGGAGCCCCAAGGCGGAAGAGAGGAAGGATCCTATACTTCTCCAGAAGTCTTCTACAATGGGGCAATTCCAAAAGCAGTGAATAAAATCAGCCACCTGCCCGCAGCCGCGGAAGCAATCTGCCAAGGCCAGTATGCACATTCTGTGCATCCTGGCCGGGGTCAAGTGTGATTGGTGGAAAATCTTTAGTTGGATCACCCTGTCTCTAGAGGCTATAACAGAGGTCTTAAAAGTGTCACAGAACTCAGTCCAGTCATCTTCCGTCATAGTAATGTCTAAGGATTCCCACTTGCTCTGCGCTGCCTTAAATCTAGGATTAGAGATCACCGTTAAGGCTAAATAATAGTTAGAGATGAGTTTTGTTCTGTCCGGGGAACGCAAAAGCTTTTCTAGGTCAGGAATCGCAAGTGGACTATCCAAGGAACCAAACTGGGCTCGCGCGGCATGTCTTAGCTGGTAATAAAAGAATAAATATTTGGGGGGCAGATTAAAGTCGTCTTTCAACTGGGAAAAGGATTTAAGGCCTTCTGCGGTATATAGGTGGCATAGGTATTTAATCCCCTTGGATATCCATCTCTGAGGGTCAGGTAAAGAATTAGATTCTGGAAGTGACGTGTTAAACCATAGCGGATTATTTGGAGAGGTCACCCAGGAACCCGGGGCATGTTTGAGAGTCACTGTTTTAAACAGGGATAGTGACGTCTGCAATACAGTCAGTCCCGGTCCTGGGGGGGTACGCCCACGGTATATAATGTTGTGTAGTGTCTCAAACTAAGTGACCATAGCCCCTTCAGTGGTGGTGCACGCATTATTGGGGTCAGGGTGTAGCCAGTCATGAATATTCACCAGTTGGGAAGCTTGGTAATAAAGGTAGAAGTCAGGGAAAGCCAGTCCTGCCAGATGGGAGGGTAGTCTAAGTGTTTCCAGAGCTATTCTAGGGGCCTTACCATTCCACAGAAATGTTATACAGATCGAGTCAATGCTCTTAAACAATGCTTTTGGGATCTTGCATGGGGCATTCGCTAGGACATACAGTAACTTAGGTAGGTATATCATCTTCAAAACATTGGCTCTTCCCATCAGATCCAGAGGAAAGTCTTTCCACTGCTTAGTCTGAGACTGCAGTTGTAGCAGCACAGGGCTCAGATTGTTGGTAATGTACAGGGACAGTGGCAACTGAACACCTACTCCCAAATATCTAAACGAGGTGGCCACTAACAATTTAGAGTCTGGGTGGATTTGAGGGGTGGGTGATTGATCTATGGGGTAGATAATGGATTTCTCCCAATTCACTCTGAATCCCGAAAAGTCCCCAAAGTCAGACACCATTTTTAACACATTAGCTAGTGAGTCCTGGGCATCTGCTAAATACACCAGCGTATCGTCAGCATATAGCGAGATTCGCTCCTCCATACCATTGATGGGCAACCCTTTAAGTAGCGGGGAGATACGTATCCTGATAGCGAGAGGTTCCATGGCCAGGGCGAAAAGCAAGGGTGACAACGGACACCCCTGTCTGGTTCCCCTAGTAATTGGGAAGGTCTCTGTAATTTGCGAGTTGATACGAATACGAGCAAGCGGCATGGTATAGAGGAGTCTAATCCAGGCAACCATACGAGGGCCAAAACCATACATTTGCAAGACCCGCAACAGGTATGACCATTCCACACTGTCAAAGGCCTTGCAAGTGTCCAGGGACACCACAACCCGTGTCGGGAGGCAGTCATGTACATAGGACAAGTTATGAAACAGTCTACGTATATTCATTCTAGTTGACCTGCCCGGGATAAAGCCACCCTGATCACACCCCACTAAGCGAGCAACCACTTTGTTCAGGCGATTCGCCAGGGCCTTAGCCAGAATCTTTGCATCCACGTTTATAAGGGATATAGGGCGGTAGGAGTCACATTTCAAGGGGTCTTTTCTGGGCTTAAGGAGTAGAACAATTAATGCTTCCCTCATCGAGGGGGGTAGCACCCCCTCCTTCAAAGCTGCATTATACGTTTTAAGTAATAGAGGGGCAAGTAGATTTTGGAACTGCCTATACCATTCCATTGGAAACCCGTCTAATCCTGGCGATTTATGAGCCGGCATCTGTGAGATTGCGAGTAACAGTTCCTCCTCAGACAGCGGCTCATCCAGTTCCTCCCGCACCCTGTCTGTCAGTGTTGGAAGAGGTACCTGAGTCAAGTAGTCATCAAGCTGCACGTCTGAGTAGTCAGCCCTGGAGGTGTAAAGGTCACGGTAAAAGGAAAGAAAGGCCTCTGTTATTTCCTGAGGGACATCACTTATATGGTTTGCTACAGTTAATATCCTTGGAATAGAGATAGGGGTACTCTCCGCTCTTGTAATATACGCGAGCAGGCGACCCGCCTTGTTACCATGTTCAAATGTCTTTTGTGTAACATAGAGCATGCGTTTCTTAGTCAGGTCTAACAGCCTAAGTTCGTACTTCCTGCGATTATTTAGCCATGAGGCCAGTGTGTCGGCATTGGGACATTTAGAGTATTCAGCCTCAGATAACACCATACCTTGCTCAAGTTCTTCAGTGTGTATTTGATTGTTCTTGCGCAATATACCCGTAATTGACATAAAGGACCCCCTCAGCACTACCTTGGAGGCCTCCCAGGCATTGCTGATACCAGTTGAATCCTGATTGAGGGTCCAATAGTCAACCATAGCCTTTTGGCACTCAGCCTGTACCAGCTCGTCCTCGAGCCAATAGGGATTTAACCTCCAGGCCCTAGGGCCTGATTTTGGCAAGAGGAGGAGACCGACCATCAGGGGTGCATGGTCTGATATACCTCTGGGTAGGTATGTGGCCGAATGCACCAAAGATAGTACATCTGATGGAGCAAATGCCATATCTATGCGAGACATAGTGTGGAATGAGTCCGAATGACAGGAAAATTGCCTGTCATCCGGGTGTTTCCACCGCCACAGTTCCGTGAGAGAGTAAACCTGAGTCCAATCAACAAATGAGGGGTATGGTCTGCCCCCACTCCGCAGGCGGTCCACAGATGGGTCAAGCACAGCATTAAAGTCACCTACAAAAAGTAGGGGACCAGGAGACCTAGGCAAAAGCATTAGGGACAATTTAGAAAGGACCTCTGGTGAAAACGGTGGAGGGATATATACATTCACCAACGTAAAGATTGAAAAAGCTATGCGAAGAGTAAGTATAACAAAACGACCCGCTGGATCCGTTTGTACACTCAGAGTCTCGGCCCCAAGAGTCTTAGCTATCAAGACCGAGACCCCTCTTGAGTAATTGGAATAAGTGGCATGGTACAGAGAGGCTAGCCAGAGGCGCTTAAGATATTTAAGCGTAGGGCCCATAAGGTGTGTCTCCTGAAGACAGATAATATGAGGCCTATACTTTTTCAGATAGGAAAACATCAGGGACCGCTTGTGAGGTGAATTCAGCCCTCTAATATTCCAAGAAATAATTTTAACTGTGTCAGCCATGAGCATGTGCAAGTAGCATATGAATATAGCAATAGTAAGCAGTCAATGCAGCCCCCCACAAAATGCAACACTTGCAAGATGGTTGACATATGCAGCATATGAACAGTAAAAAATGACAATAGTAACAAACAGGAGGAAACCTATCCTCCAACTTCCACTCTGGGCGGACATTCCCTGCCGGACAATCCTGTGGGAAAGCCTCCCAAATCTCCATCCCTACCCACCCCCCACCCAGCTCCGCCAACCCCAACATAGCGAGCATTGGATCCCAAAACAGTGTCCCACTCCCTTCAGCAAACATCGTAGAAGGGAGGTGAAAGTCCTGTGGTCACGCCACCTATTGGTAATGGGGAGAGTGGCAGTTCCATATAAGCTCACAGATGTATTATAATCGTCCCTGAGGTAGGATCCAAAAAAAAAAGGGAGTACGTTTCCCAAAAGGCACTACAGTAAACAGTACTTGTGGCAGTATAGTAACAGTACCTTACATGTAATGCAGCCAGCATTACCGACCAGGATCACAGCAGAATCAACTATCAAGCAGCGGTTCAGGTTTCTCCTGTGTAACAGACCTCTGACATAGGGGAAGAGCAAAGGGCATACTCCCCCTTCCCTTCGGATCAATCAAGCAGCCAGGTCCCGGCTCTCCAGAGCCCATCTCCCAGGGGATCGCTTCTGGAAAAAGAAGGGGAGAGAGGGAAGAAAAAATAAAAAGAGGGGGGGGGGGGGAAGTGGGGAGAAGTAAATAGGAACTGCCAAGCCGTCGGTCGCTGGATTAAGTGGGACGATGTCGGGGACGTTTACCAAATCTTGCATCCAGCCAGGCCATAGCGTCTTTAGGACAGGAGCAAAAATGAGCCTTCCCTTCATGAATGATTCTCAATTTTGCCGGGAACAACATAGCATAGGGGAGACCTTCGTTGCGAAGACGGTCTTTCACTGCAGCAAAGGATACACGTTGACGTTGCACTTCAGCTGAGAAGTCAGGATAGATGGAGATGTTGTAACCATTAAACTTGAGAGGGCCTCTTTCTCTTGCCAGGCGTAAAATAGCCACCTTGTCCCTGAAGTTTAGAAATTTGGCAATAAGGGATCTGGGGGGGGGGGGGGGCCCAGGCTACGGAGCACGTGGTGGGGTGCGGTGCGCTCTCTCTATTTCAAATGTTCTGGAGAATTCCTCCAACCCGAAAATGTCACGCAGCCATTGGTGTAGGAACCTTTCTGGACGGGACCCCTCAGATTTTTCGGGGTACCCCACAAAACGAAGGTTGTTCCTTCTGGAACGGTTCTCCAAATCATCCAGCTTGACCCTTAGGGCCCCTAACTCATCCGTGGTCGTGCGCATAGTGGCAGACAGGGGATGCACTACATCTTCCAGCGAACTGACCCGGCCCTCTACTTCCCCAGTCCTATCCCTTAAATTTTAGACATCTTGTTTCAAGAGGGAAAAGTCCACATGGATAGTTTCCATTTGCACAGTAAGGGATGTTTTAACATCTTTAATGGCCACCAGGATCTCTGCTAGTGTGGGTTCAGCAGCCGAGGGGGGGCTAGGGGCTGTAAGGTCCTCCGAGTACCCTAGGGAATCAGGGGAGCTGGATGTTTCAGCCTGGGTGCGGAATAGGGCAGGGACAGATCCACTCACCCCCTTGTAGGAGTCCTGGGCTGCAGATGGAGCAGGCTGCTGCGTGGCCGCGTGTGCTGCTGAAGAATCGGCGCCATCTTGCTTCTGTGACCGGGTCCGCTGCTCCGCCGCGGATTGGGGCGCCGGGGGCCCGTATTTATTAATCATAATGCCTGGATCGGGTGCCCGCCGTCCTAAGGAGCAGATCGGTGCCTTTTGGGGTCAAAACGGGTGAAGGATGCCTGTAGGATGGCTGTGAGAAGCAGGAGCTAGGAACTCACGCTGCCTCTCTCATGGAGTCCCGGCCACGCCCCCCCATTCAATCATGGCTACAACTACTACGGAGGAGCCAATAGATGCCCCCCTTCATACTCGCTGTTACTGTACCATCTATCATTTTATATATTGATTTAATTAATCTATTAGTTAATCATGGCTATAATTATTACAGAGATATTTTAATTAATTTGGTTTTGTACAATGTCTTTATTATGAACCGACTACATATTACTAGGAGCCAATAGATGCCCCCTTGGTCAATATATGACATTTTAATTACCAACCATTTCTTTTTACTCTAATTGGACTGTACCAACATATCAAGATTATATATATCATGGAGACACGTTCCAATGAATTGGCTTCTCTTTATTGTTTCTAGTATGAACCAATCATGTTATTTTATCTCGATTATTGATACTATGAACTGTTGGAATTTATGCAATATCAAAATCTTTGATTATTGTACCAGAGTTATCATACTACTATTGTATCTGTTATATTTTTACACTATTAAATAACTGACTGTTAATTGTTGTTATGCAATGCGTGTTTCTAAGTGAAATCATAATTCATGTATTACAGAAGATGGGACATTACGGATAGTTCATATTCCAGGATGTCTTGAGATTACAGGAGATTTTATTCTGAACCCCAGCCAGGTCAATAGACTCAAAAGAGATACTCATTGTCCATTGTGTGATAACCCTATTTAAAAGCCTTTTGATTATCAGGTAAATGTCTTCTGCCCTGTCTCAACTCTCCAGACAGTTCCATTGTTCTGTGGCTGGCTATTGTGTACATTGATTGCCCCCTGGGGCTTGTGTCTGAATACACATAAGTCTTTCTATTCAACACGTTCTGACCAATCTCTGCTGTGTCCTCATTCGCATGGAAGGTGGACCTGATGGTACTGTAAAAAGGACCAATAAGAAAGCGGTTGTTGGGGGCGGGATGTTCCAAATCCTGTATAAAAGTGTGCTGTGTACTTTCAATAAAGTGTGTCCTGTTTACATCCAACATTAAGCCTTGGCTCATGTGTGGATTATTCTGCGATTCCAGGGATATTCCTACTCGTGGAATATTGGGTGATTATCTTTTATGGAAGAAGAAGGGAATGGATGACGGGGATATGTTCTACTGCCGTCACAACTGGTGGCAGCAGTGGGATATTCCCCTCTACTTTCCATTACACCAGGATTCCAAGCAGACACTGGGAACAGTGAATGGAAGACTGGTACACCCGGCTTAAACGAAATACACTGAAAGAACTACTGGAAGTTCGTGGAAGGATTGCTAGCAACAAAACCGAGCGTGTCATCATAGCAGAATTAATGGAGCTAGACCAGGAGAACTCGGTTGCAGCAACGCCAGCAGTACAAGAGATGGAGACACCAGTGATTCAGGAGGAGGAATCACCAGCCAACAAGCTAATAAGAGAGAAATTAGCATTGTTCGGTCCGAACCCAACGGCGGATGTGGTGCTGAAAGTGATGACCCTGGTAGCGGAGGAGGCTAAACAAATAAGAGACGCAGAGCTACAGTTAAAACTGGCAGAAGTCCAACAAGCAGCCGCACATTCTCCAAACAGTGAGTACAGCACAGCAGACACAAGGAAGATTCCGTTTAGCGCTTCTAAAGATTTTGATGAGAAAGAACGAGAGCGGCAACATGAGCTGAGAATTGCAGAAATACGACGATTGGTGACAACGCCTAAAGAAGCAGCACCAAATGAAAGACGAGGAGAGGTACAGATACCAGTAACCATGGAAGAGGAATTCAGAAGGAGGTTGCGAGAGAAGCAGATACAGCACACAGGACCAGTATCAGAAGAGGTCCTGCTTGAATGGTCTGATTCGATCCGCTGCGAACTCTGGAAGGAAGCGCTAGCTCTCGAGCAGCGACACCAGGGAAAAGCTCTCCCCTCCATCCATGTAAGGTACTGGTCACAGTATGAAGTAAGAATGCCGTTGTTGGGGGAACCACCGAAGCAGGAATGGACAGCGGAATTAAGCAGGCTGATCCTGGCAGAGATGCAGCTAGACGAGAGCTACAGAGCCCTCCGGTGGTATGTAGCCCAAGAGTGCCCGTGGTCAGCAGATGACAGCCCCATAGAATGCTATGACTATGATGGCCTGGGATTGTTGTATTGGAGGATGTCCAGTGATCCCGGCTTTGGGGATGATCGGGAGTGTTGCTTGGAGGACATATGGGAGCACAGAGAGGAAAAATTGAATATCTCAGGAGGCCACTGGTTACAGGAAGATTTGGAATTTCTGTCCATTCAAGAATGGGATTTGGAAATCGCCTACAGACAGCTGCTAGACTCGGCTCAGCAGCAGGGTGGGGCTCCCGTTGCCTGGGACTATGAGGAAAGTTCATATGACAACTGTGAAATCCTGGCTGATGAATCGGCAGTGGAAAATATAGAGATTGCCATCCCTAAAGCCGAAGCGGACTCGTGGAATATTGGGTGATTATCTTTTATGGAAGAAGAAGGGAATGGATGACGGGGATATGTTCTACTACCGTCAAAAATGATTTCATGTTATGTGTTTGGTTCTACTGGATCAGTTACCTGCCATTTTCAATTGTTAATCTCCTGGGGTGCATGCCTCAATTAAATTCCCACCTTTGTCCTTCCTTGTTCAAAACATTGGGGATGGAAGCGCTTGGCTTTATGCCTCACGCCTCATTTAAAGTCCCACCCGTTTAGTTCTCCATATACAACCTTCAACAGTCACCACAATATGAACCATATGAAGCTTGGGTACGACTCCAGGGTTATTATTCAGAGCCCACTAAAATAGCTAGAGGCACTAGACAGGGCTGCCCCTTATCCCATTTTATATTTGCGATAGCCATAGAAACCCTGGCGATAGCCATTCGTGCCCACCCTGATATACAAGGTGTTACCTGCGGCTCACAGACACATAAATGTGCTCTGTTTGCTGTTGATCTATTGTTATTTAACACATCGCCTAAAACCTCTCTCCCAAACATCTGCAAACTGCTGGATAACTTCACTAGGGCTTTGGGATTACAAGTTAATCTTACTAAATCCCACTATTTAAATGTGACTGCCCCTTCCTCGATAGCAGAGAATCTTAAAAACTCCTATGCAATGCATACAAGCTCATTATGCCTTTGTCTTGCAGGGTTTTTAATTTTTTTGTTTTTTTAAGAGGGTTTACTTCCTCTTTAAAGCCTTCAGCTGGTGGTTGGATAAAGGGTTATACCATTGCACACTACCTGACTAGCCTGGGCCCGGTCTCGCTCAGTTATTGTAAAAGCAAGTTAGAGATGCCCGAATCTGAACGGTTTAGATCAGGGATCCTCAAACTTTTTAAACAGGGGGCCAGTTCACGGTCCCTCAGACTCTTGGGGGGCCAGACTATAGTTTAAAAAATATGAACCTATGCACACATGTTATTTGAAGTGCAAAAAAACAGGAAAAAACAATACAATATTTAAAATAAAGAACAATTTTCAACATAAACGTATTAGTATTTCACAGACTCCCCTCATCACAGAACCTCTCCCCATCACAGACCCCCAATCATCACGGAACCCCCCTATCACAGATTCCTCTCCATCACAGACCCCCCATCAAAGATTCCCCCCATATTAGGCCCCCCATCATAAAGCCCCCCAACACAAACTTCTCTCCATCACAAAGCCCCCAATAACAGACCCCCACCACAAACTCCTCTCCATCAAAAAGCCCCCATAACAGATCCCCCAATCATAAACCCACCCAACACAAACTCCTTTCCTTTACAGAGCCCAGAATAACAGACCCCACATCATAGACCCCCATAACAGACCCCCCATCACAGACTCCTCTCCATCACAGATTCCCCCCATCAAAAAGCCCCCATATCAGGTCCCCCATCACAAAGCCTACCCAACACAAGCTCCTCTCCTCACATTGCCCCCCATAAAAGACCCTACTATCACAGACTCCCCCCATCACAGACCTCCCCCATCGATATTACTCTGCCGTCCCTTCTATAACATCCCAGCACTCCACCTCTCTGCTACCTCAATCACAGAAGACGCAAAGCATGGCAGGTCCGGACAAAGAATGGGACTTTGCTAGTGAAAGGCAGGTGTGAAACAACCCTGCTGCTTAACTCAAAAGACCCGCCTTTTGTCCGGACCTGTCTTGTTTCTCATCTTGTGTGATAAAAAGGTAGCAGAGGGGAGCAGGATTTCTATGAGATTAAAGAGGCAGTCGGCAGGCCGGGTAAATCACACTGGCGGGCCGTAGTTTGAGGACCCCAGGTTTAGATACTTCCAAATTTCCAATTATTTGAACTCACAATGGAAGAATAGGCCAAAGCCTTAACATTAACAGCCTATGAACAGTGGTGGGGGGCAAACAACACAATGGGCCAGATTCAGGTAGATGGGAGCATCTTTGCTCTGGAGTAACGCTTCTCATTTACGTTACTCTGACGACCCTTTCAGCGCAAGTACTGTTATTCACATAGCAGTTGCGCGTAAACTTGCGCCAGAGTAACGATAATGCGCTGGCGTAACCCGACGCAAGTGGAAGTGGGTGTGATCACATGTAAATGATGGGCGGAGCCCAGCGCAGAGGCTTACGTACAGCGCATCATCCACGGAGCATGCGCAGTGAGTGCGGCTCCACTCGCCCCCTTGTGCGCATGCTCACAACTTCCGTCGGCACCACTTCACGGGAAACGTCAGCGCAATGCCTTCCATTGGGCGCTTAAAAGCGCAGGTGGAAACGCCATTCCGGCGCAAAAGTATTTCCGTTTTCCCCCACCCCAGGGAAGATACTTTTGTGCTGTGATGGCTGCTGCCGCTACCCCCAGAGAGAGGAGGAACCTCAACTTTAACGCCCAGGAGGTCTCAGTGATCATCTCCGCTATGGAGACATTTAATAATTTCCTCCATGGGAAAAAAAGCCGTAAGACCAGCCGGAAGAGGAAGCAGGGCATCCTGGACACCATTGCTGGCCGGGTCAATATTTTGGGGTACTCCACCCGGACTGCTGCTAACATCCAAAAAAAAATCAATGTTCTGCGGCGCAAGGTCTGTGGCAAGGTGGCCACCATCAGGAGGCATGAGAGGGGCACAGGTGGTGGTCCCCCATGTCCGGTCACCCTGACCGCGGAGGAGGAGGTGGTCTCTCGCTGCCTGGAGAGGGAGCAGGTGGAGGGGGTCCCTGGCTATGACTCCGTGGAGGAAGGCTCCAGGACAGGTAAGTGTTTTTTATCCCCTATTTGATGTGTTGCATTTGGGGGGGGGGAGGGTACATGTGCCAAGTGTGTGGGACCACCAACATGTGTCTGCTTTGTGTCATCCACAGATGACGGAGCTGGGCCAGTCCACCCCATCCCCCCCACGCCATCCTGTGCACGAGCCCCTGGGTGGTGAAGAGGTAGAGGAGGAGAGTGGCCACACCACACCTGCCGAGGTGGTTGTGGAGGATCCTGCTGTGGCAGAGCAGGACTTTTCCTTAGTGTTGGAGGTCTCCTCCCCTTCTCCTGGGCCGTCTGTCATCCCCTCCCCCATCCTTGGAAGCCCCTCAAGGGCGACTCCATCCCCCTGGGGACAACCATCTTCTGGCCCCAGGAAGGCGACCCAGAAGACCAGGGGGGGTTGGATCTTGTCCAGGGCCAGTTGGCGAGGGATCACGCCAGACAGACCCAAAAATTGGGGACATAGTTGGGCACTTGGAGAAAGTGGCTGACAGCCTGTGCTCCGTTGGCCAGATAAGCAACGCAGTGCAGGATGTGAGTTGCAACTGCGCTGCAGTGGTGACCAGTTTGGGGGAGGTGCAGGGGGATATTAGGCACCTCACTGCAGCCGTCCAGGCCAACACTGCTGCCATCCATGGAAACAGTGCTGCCATCCGGGACCAGGGGAGGCTGAGTCGGCGGGCCCAACACTACCAAGTGACCCGGCAGCTCAGGATGCAGGCCCAGCAGCTGAGGATGCAGGGCCAGACAAACAATTACCTTGGCCGGATAGCCATGGCCTTGGAGGGCATGCAGGCCACACCTGCCAGGAGTGGCCCACCCGGGGATCAGCCACCTCCAGATGCCCCCCCACCCCCACCCACTCCATCCAGGCAGCTGAGGAGCCAGAGAGGTTCGGCAAGAAGGAGCCCCCGGCATCCCCGATGATTTTTTTATTTTTTTTTGTCTGATTTTTACTCAGGATATGAGATTTTTATTTTATTTTGATTTTTACTCAGGATATGAGATTTTTATTTTATTTTGATTTTTACTCAGGATATGAGATTTTTATTTGATTTTGATTTTTACTCAGGATATGAGATTGTTATTTGATTTTGATTTTTACTCAGGATATGAGATTTTTATTTTATTGATACTGCACACGTTGCAGTGTGAATGGTGTGTGAATGTGAGGGGGTGGCACTCCTGCCAGTAAGGGGTGTCACCCTCGGCCGTGGTGGTGAAGTTAACCCCACGGCTGTATGAATGACGTGTGAAAGGTGTATGAATGGACAGTGGCATCATTGGGGCCTTGACGCTGGCGTTGCTGCTCCCAAGTCCTACATGCTGGACTTGGGCTAATCCAATGCGATGTGGATGTGGTGTGTGTGATCTAGGGACATCAGTGGTGTACACGCGTGCATTGTCTGTGTGATTAATGTTTTGGTTTAGTGTCCAAAGATGCCTACGGCAAGGACCCTCCTGACTGCTCTTCCATCAGCAGACTGGGTGTCCTCTGGCAGGTGGGGACTGTGTGGGTCGGGGGTCAGGTCATCACGCATTTCAATCTGCAGGCCTTTTCTCATAGCAAAGTTGTGCAGAATACAACATGCACCGATGATCTGACACACAAAGGTAGGGGAATACAATAGGGTTCCCCCAGACTTATCCAGGCAGCGGAAACGGGACTTCAGGAGCCCGAATGTTTGCTCCACCACTGCACGGGTTTTGATGTGTGCTTCATTGTATTTTCTCTCTCCTCTGGTTTGGGGGTTCCGGAAAGGAGTCATGAGATGGGGTCCCAGTGCATATGCAGAGTCACCTGTAAGGGAAAAGACAGGAGGATGTTAGTCATGCATGTGCCACTTTTGATGTGTATCACGGGAGGGGATAGTCATGCCTGACTCCCATGTCACTCACCAACCAGCCAGCTGTCCCCATACATGTTCTGTTCGAATTCTGCTGGGATGGGGCTCTGATTGTATATGAAGCTGTCATGGCTGGACCCGGGGTGTTTGGCACGGACGTGCCATATGAGGCGTTGGGCATCGGCTATCACCTGTACGTTGATGGAGTGCCAATGCTTCCGATTGCGGTATATGTGCTCTGTGGCACTGGGGGGCTGGAGTGCCACATGTGTGCAATCAATGGCCCCCACAGTGCGTGGGAATCTGGCAATGTTGTAGAAATCTGTCATTGCCTTCAGCCGCAGCTCCTCAGTGGTGGGTCTGATGAACTGGTTGGACATGCGTCTGAGAATTGCAGGGACAACCTGGTGCACACATCTGCTCACGGAGGACTGTGACATCCCAGCCACCACTCCACTTGTACGCTGGAATGATCCACTTGCTAGGAAATGGAGTGTTGCCAGGACCTTCACCAGTGGCTGCACTGCTGTGAGCGAGCGGTGTGTCTTGCTGGTGATGTCATCCTGCAGGGTTGTGGTTAGTTCAAGTATTGCATCTGGGCTGAATCTGAAGAGGCGATACACCTCCTCATCCCCCATGCCAAAGAGGTTCATGCGCGTGCGATATATCCTCTCACGTGCCCGCCTCCTTCGTTCCGGGGGACCCATCAGTAGTGCTAGGACCACGATTGACCCTGGCATGTTGGCACACAGAGGTGTTGTCCTTGCAAGTGTGGTTGTTCAGCTAGCTCTTATCGTCGGTAACGCTGCTGTAGCTGCTCTCCTGCTGACCTGTGACCGTCTGGAGTAAAGATAAAGCAGCCTTTTGTAGAAATAACTTTGCGCCGGACGGACGAGATACGCGCATGTAGCCAGCGTATGGTGCTAATCCGTTCGCGAATCGGGAAATCTCCCTCATTTGCATATTTGCAGGGGAAATCAATAGGCGCGACTGATGCGCCAAACGAAATTATGCGCTGACGGGACTCTGGCGCCGGAAAGTTAAGCCGATCGGAAATGGCCCGTTTTCGGGCGCATCTAGTTTGGTGGGTACGGCCACATAGAAACGACGGCGCATATTCACAGTTACGCGGCGCATATCGAATTACTCCAGCGCAAGTCTTGCTGAATCTGGCCCAATGTCTCCTTTACCACAGCCAAAAGAAACATTTTCTGGATAATGGCTCAAGAAAAATTGTTAGCTCCTTCAAGGACACTGTGGCAAACTTCGAGTCTGTTTGGGAACCTTGGGCGACCTATGTTGTTATCCCCTGGATATTCTACACAATACGATCGGATAGGGGGGATTCCTGAAGGCCGGCAAACCCTAAATCTCTCTCCTTTTCTTCTTCTTTCTGACTTTCTTCTCCTTTACAAAACACTCTTTTTGAACTATCTTTTAGTGCTCACAGTAAGCGGTCCCGGTAGTCCCGGTCGGCTCGTCGCTGGAACGCAGGAGCAGGTAAGTGAGTGTTTATTAAAAGCCAGCAGCTACACTTTTTGTAGCTGCTGACTTTTAATAAACACAATTTTTGGCTGGAACACCCCTTTAAAAAATTGCGTATGTGGCGGCGTAGCGTATCATACCGCATTTACGCTACGCCTACGCCAATTACTGGAGCAAGTGCCGTATTCTCAAAGCACTTGCTCCGTAATTTTTGGCGGCGTAGCGTAAATGCAGCGTCGTAAGGCCGCGTAATTCAAATAGTGAGGGAGGGGGCGTGCTGTATTTAAATTAAGCGCGCCCCCGCGTCAAACGAACTGCGCATGCGCCGGCCGGGAAAAAGGCCCAGTGTGCATGCTCCAGCTCACGTTGGAAAGCGTCGTTGAAACCGACGTCAAAACGACGTGATCGTCACTTACGCAATTCCCTATTCGCAAACGACTTAGTAAAACGACGTAACCAACGGAAAAAGACGGCGCTAACCCGACGCTATACTTAACATGGCAACGACGGAACTTCGGAAACCTACCTCATATAGCAGGGGTAACCTTACGTGTACGCAACCTACGTAATCTACGTCGCCGCGTCGCAAAAACGTTTGAGAATCGGCGTATCGGCTCATTTGCATATTTGGCGGTGAAATCAACGTAAACGCCACCTATCGGCCGTCGTAGTATTGCATTTAGGATCCGACGGTGTAAATGACTTACACAAGTTGGATCCGAGCTTAAAACTGGCGTATCATGTTTTCAGAATAGAAAACAATGATACGCCGGAGGGAAATTCGAATTACGCCGGTGTATGTGTACATACACTGGCGTAATTCCTTTGAGAATCTGGCCCTAAGTATCCAGAGGCTTCTTAAATATTGGAATGTTAATGATGGATGTTAGGCACGTTGAAAATGTTTCAAAAAGCCAGATGGCTAATGTCACCTGTTAGGTTTAGCACACTTCATATACTTTTCGTTCTTCAGACAAACAACTCCTGCTGAAAGCGATGTGCCTTACTCTTTTCATTGTTTTGTTCAATTAGAAGCTAAATACTTGACCTTTATACTGTAGAAGAATCCACCATTGTCTCGTCCTTAAAAGGATAAGTCCAGCCTGAGATTTTTAGACTTGGCTTCTCCTATGGGTCACAGGAGTGCAATTCGTTTTGCACTCCTGTGACCCGTTTTCAGTGGAGAGCGGTCTGAAGTCCGCTCCCCACTGATAAAGAAAAAGAGAATATGGGATTCCCACCTAATTATGAAGGCTGCATTACTCACCGATATTATCGGGGGGGGGGGGGGGGGACTTAATATATATAGTATTACCAAAAACAAAAAAGAAACAGACCACTGCACACCCTAAAGAGTTAAGTACAAATTTTTATTAAAGCTATTAACTATATCAAAAAACATATAGGGCCAGATTCTCGTAGAATTGGCGGCGGCGTAGCGTAAGCCGTTTACACTACGCCGCCGCAACTTACTGGAGCAAGTGCCGTATTCTCCAAGCACTTGCTCCGTAGTTTGCGGTGGCGTAGTGTAAATGGCCGGCCGTATCCCCGTGTAATTCAAAGGGGGCGGCTTGTATTTAAATTAAGCGAGCTCCCGCACCGATCGAACTTCGCATGCACCGGCCGTAAAAATAGGCCAGTGCGCATGCTCCAGCTCACGACGGAAAACGTCAATGAAGCCGACGTGAGCGTCATTGACGTAAAGTCCTATTCGCAAACGACTTAGTAAAACAACGTAAACTACGGAAAAAGTCAACGCTGACCCGACGCTGACCGGACACCATACTTAACATGGCATACGACGGAACTTTGTAAGCCTACCCCTCATATAGCAGGGGTAGGTTAACCCTTACGGATACGACGTAAACGACGACGAGGCGGCGTAAAAACATTCGGGAATCGGCGTATTAGGCTCATTTGCATAGGCAAATGAGAAATCAACGTAAAGGCCACCTAGCGGCCTGCGAAGGAATTACATCTAAGATGCAACGGTGTAAGTGTCTTACACCTGTCGGATCTTCGCCGTATCTATGCGTAAGTGATTCTAGGAATCACACGCATAGATACCCGGGGGAAAAAACAGAGATACGACGGTGTTTCCTGCGATACACCGTCGTATCTCTTTTGAGAATCTGGCCCATAAAGGACATAAAAGCTGGTCCCCTATACTTTGTAAATCTCAGTCCTCACTGTTTGCTGTCACTAATAGCTCAGAATCGCAGCTATTCCATTCAATAAGTTGTCACAAATTGCTCAAGGGGATTGCAGCGAATCCATCCATCTGTGTGTATCCACAACACTGAGAACAATGCTTATTGATAGAGTAGATGTAGTAATTGTCCAGTAAAACAATAGTAGAACAATATTTGATGCTGATATTCAGTGAAACAATACTTGATGCCAATAGTTGCTGAAACAATTGTTGATGCCAATGTCCGAACAAGATATATAATAATCTCCAGCAGGGCCGGCCTTAGATGTTCAGGCGCCCTGTGCGAGCTAATCCTGTGGCGCCCACTATTTCTTCACGCCAAACCCGAACACTTTAGCTGTGCATGACAATTTTTTTGTGCTATTCTCTATAAGATTTTAAAGACCTGAAGGAGAGAAATGATGCAGTATGCTTAAGACGCTGCAGCAAACAGTTGGTGTGGCCAATTTTAACAGGTGGCAACAGATTTTTATATGACTGTCTCGGTTACTTCGGAAGCCACAGTCCGGTCTGAATAATGTGTCTGGGTTTTAGGCAGACTAAAATCCAGACACATGATTCAAACCTGAGCTATTCAGGTTTACCCCGGGCAGGTGGCTAACCTAAGCGTCATAATACAGGAGTCAGGGAGAAGGACAGAGGGACGCCGTGGGAAGAGGACAGAGGGACGCCATGGGAAGAGGACAGAGGGACACCGTGGGTGAAGAACAGAGGGACGCCGTTGGTGAAGAACAGAGGGACACCATGGGAAGAAGACAGAGTGACGCCGTGGGAAGAGGACAGAGGGACACCATGGGTGAAGGACAGAGGGACGCCGTGGGAAGAGGACAGAGGGACACCGTGGGAAGAGGACAGAGGGACGCCGTGGGAAGAGGACAGAGGGACGCCGTGGGAAGAGGACAGAGGGACCGCGTGGGTAAAGGACAGAGGGACGGCGTAGGAAAAGGACAGAGGGACGGCGTGGGAAGAGGACAGAGGGACGGCGTGAAAAGAGGACAGAGGGAAGCCGTGGGT
Organism: Rana kukunoris; assembly: GCA_029574335.1. Lineage (NCBI taxonomy): Eukaryota > Metazoa > Chordata > Amphibia > Anura > Ranidae > Rana > Rana kukunoris. The sequence goes on along the minus strand of CM056051.1, from coordinate 471,852,701 downwards.
GAAGGACAGAGGGAAGCCGTGGGAAGAGGACAGAGGGACACCGTGGGAAGAGGACAGAGAGACGCCGTAGAAAGAGGACAAAGGGATGCGGTGGGAAGAGGACAGAGGGATGCCATGGGAAGAGGACAGAGGGACACCATGGGTGAAGGACAGAGGGACGCTGTGGGAAGAGGACAGAGGGACACTGTGGGAAGAGGACACAGTGACGCCGTGGGAAGAGGACAGAGGGACACCATGGGTGAAGGACAGAGGGATGGCATGGGTGAAGGACAGAGGGAAGCCGTGGGTGAAGGACAGAGGGAAGCCGTGGGAAGAGGACAGAGGGACGCTGTGGGAAGAGGACAGAGCAACACCGTGGGAAGAGGACAGAGGGATGCCGTGGGAAGAGGACACAGTGAGAAGAGAACAGAGAATGATGTTGTGGCGGTCAATAAGGCTTAGAGAATAGCAGGCTTCCTAATGGCTCAGTCCCTGGGAATAGTAATGGATAATGGTCAACAGGCCCTCTTACCAGACCCAGCAAAATCACAACAGTGATCCCTCTGGTTGGACGTTCGCTCACTCTGGGTTGCCTGGGATGACTCTAGTCAGTAGTGTAGCATGTCTGTATCCTGGCAGTGGCTCTGTCTTTCTCCCTCTCTGGTGGTGCAGGAACAGCGTGGCTCTCTCTCTGGTGGTACAGGTACAGCATGGCGCTCTCTCTGGTGGTATGGGTACAGCATGGCGCTCTCTCTGGTGGTATGGGTATAGCATGGGGTTCTCTCTGGTGGTGCGGGTACAGCATGGGGCTCTCTCTGGTGGTTCGGGTACAGCATGGGGCTCTCTCTGGTGGTGCGGGGTACAGTGTGGCTCTCTGGTGGTGCGGGGTACAGCATGGCTCTCTGGTGGTGCGGGGTACAGCATGGCTCTCTGGTGGTGCGGGGAACAGCACGGCTCTCTGGTGGTGCGAGGAACAGCACGGCTCTCTGGTGGTGCGCGGTACAGCACAGCTCTCTGGTGGTGCGGGTGCCAGGGGTACAGTGCGGCTCCCTCTCTGATTTCCCAAGCACAGTATTATCTTTTGCTCCTTTTCTAACATGCCCTCTCTTACCTCCAGCAGAGTAATTTCATGCTGGGGGCTGTAGCTTGGTGTCTATGGACACACTGGGGCTGAAACTCTGCAGTAACTACATTTCCCATGATGCCCCCAAAGTCTTCTGATTGGCCCCTTTTCTGTGGGCAATCATGGGGAGGAAAACAGCGGGCAGAAAGCTGGGTGGCGGCGTGGCAAATCCAATTGGAGCAGCTCTCTCACTTCTCCCTTCGGCTCCTCTCCCTGTCACAGCACCACTGCACTATTTGCCAGAGAACTCGGCAGCGGCGCTGTGACAGGGAGCGGAGAGCTGCGGGCTGTCTGTATCTCCCCTGCCGCCCCCTTCCCTTCCTGTAACCTGAAGGGAGAAGTGAGAGAGCGGCTTCCAATTGGATTTGCCATGCCACCGCCCAGCTTTCTGCCTGCTTTTCCCTTCCCATGATTGGCCACAGCATAAACTGCTTCCTGGCCCCCTCCGAACCCAGCGCAACCCACTTCTCTCCTAAGCAGTACTCCCTTGATAGTGGCCCTGCATGCGGGGATGTCAGGAGGAGGGCGACATGTTCTTTGAGGGGGCGGCATGCCTGGTCCAGAATACTGCACTGCCTAAAGGGCTCACATTCTGCCAGCTGTGATGGCCCCATGGCGCCCTGTGCGGCCTCACAGCTCGCACACCGCAAAGGCCGGCCCTAAACTCCAGTCTCCAATCCAAACAGTTAAAGCAACTCTATACAGAACTATGACGAAGTTCCAAGGCACATGGAACAAAACATGTAAACTCTTGGGGACCAGCACCCCCCCCCCCCCCCCCCCGTACATGTTGAGCTTTGTAACCCCTGTATCAGCTCAGTGACATTCACATTTTGAGCCTTAATGCAGCTTGCTGCAGGACATCATATGGAGACATGAACTGCCTACATTGAGGACAAACACCACCCTCCGTATAGAGTTGCTTTAACTGTTTGGATTGGAGACTGGAGATTATTATATTTTTTGTTCGTACATTAGCATCAACAATTGTTTCACCAACTATTGGCATCAACTATTGTTTCACTGGATACCAACATCAACTATTGTTCTACTATTGTTTCACTGGACAATTACTACATCTACTCTATCAATGAGCATTGTGCTCAGTGTTGTGGATACACACATATTGATGGATTGGCTGCAATCTCCTTTAGCAATTTGTGACAACATATTGGATGGAATAGCTGCGATTCTGAGCTATTAGTGACAGCAATCAGTGAGTAAATCCATGTGTTACATTGCTTTGGATTACTACTGCAACCACTGTTTCCAATAACCATCACACAATTTGTTTGTTTACAAGCTATTTTTCCAACACTGTGGATACTAATCCAATGGATCGATCCAGATCCTTTATGAACAACATCTGCTAGTAATATAGTGAACAGCTTTATGGACACAGTTCTCTATCATAATTGCTTTGATTGAATGGACTATACCTGTATGATATGGGAACGTGTTTAACTGTGGCCATATTATTGCCACCCAATTAACTGTACTGCTGGTGAACAATATTCTGAACATCCATAGCGCTGTGCAGGGCTCAAGTCCTGCGGGAACGGAGTCCCTGCACTTTTTTCACAGCAGGAACGCAGTTCCCTTTGCAGGACCTAGAGCAGCCGAGCCACCTGAGCCAATCCTTTACTAAGCGGCGATGCCCAGCTCGAGTCACTGTCAGGGGGAGGCGAACCTTAGTAATCCTTTATGTTACTGGCCGCTTCCTGTATATGGATTCATCGGGTAGTGTGCGGGTATTCCGTCACTTCCTCGATGCCGCAATGTGAGTGAAGGACAGAGGAACGGCGTGGGAAAAGGACAGAGGGACGGCATGGGAAGAGGACAGAGGGACAGCGTGGAAAGAGGACAGAGGGAAGCCATGGGTGAAGGACAGAGGGAAGCCATGGATAAAGGACAGAGGGAAGCCGTGGGAAGGGGACAGAGGGACACCATGGGAAGAGGACAGAGAGACACCGTAAGAAGAGGACAAAGGGACGCCGTGGAAAGAGGACAGAGGGATGCCGTGGGAAGAGGACAGAGAGACGCCGTGGGAAAATGACAGAGGGACACTGTGGGAAGAGGACAGAGTGACGCCGTGGGAAGAGGACAGAGTAATGCCGTGGGAAGAGGACAAAGTGACGCCGTGGGAAGAGGGCAGAGTGACAACATGGGTGAAGGACAGAGGGACGCCGTAGGAAGAGGACAGAGGGACACCGTGGGAAGAGGACAGAGGGACACCATGGGAAGAGGACAGAGGGACGGCGTGGGAAGAGGACAGAGGGGTGCCATGGGAAGAGGACAGAGGGACGCCGTGGGTGAAGGACAGAGGGATGGCGTGGGTGAAGGACAGAGGGACGGCATGGGAAAAGGACAGAGGGACGGCATGGGAAAAGGACAGAGGGACGGCGTGAGAAGAGGACAGAGGGACAGTGTGGAAAGAGGACAGAGGAAAGCCGTGGGTGAAGGACAGAGGATAGCCGTGGTAAAAGGACAGAGGGACACCGTAGGAAGAGGACAGAGAGCTGCCGTGGGAAGTGGACAAAGGGACGCCGTGGGAAGAGGACAGAGGGATGCCGTGGGAAGAGGACAGAGGGATGCCGTAGGAAAATTACAGAGGGACGCTGTGGGAAAAGGACAGAGTGACGCCGTGGGAAGAGGACAGAGTGATGCCGTGGGAAGAGGACAGAGGGACACCATGGGTGAAGGACAGAGGGACGCTGTGGGAAGAGGACAGAGGGACACCGTGGGAAGAGGACAGAGGGACGCCATGGGAAGAGGACAGAGGGACACCGTGGGTGAAGGACAGAGGGATGGCTTGGGTGAAGGACAGAGGGAAGCCGTGGGTGAAGGACAGAGGGATGCCGTGGGAAGAGGACAGAGGGACGCCGTGGGAAGAGGACAGAGGGACCTGTGGGAAGAGGACAGAGGGATGCCGTGGGAAGAGGACACCGTGAGAAAAGAACAGAGAGGGATGTTGTGGCGGTCAATAAGGCTTGGAGAATAGCAGGCTAGGCACTTTCTAAAGGCTCAGTGCCTGGGAATAGTAATGGATAATGGTCAACAGGCCCTCTTACCAGACCCAGCAAAATCGCAACAGTGATACCTCTGGTTGGACGTTCGCTCACTCTGGGTTGCCTGGGGTGACTGTAGTCAGTAGTGTAGCATGTCTGTATCCTGGCAGTGGCTCGGTCTTTCTCCCTCTCTGGTGGTGCGGGTACAGCGTGGCTCTCTCTCTGGTGGTACAGGTACAGCATGACGCTCTCTCTGGTGGTACGGGTACAGCATTGCGCTCTGTCTGGTGGTACGGGTACAGCATGGGGCTCTCTCTGGTGGTGCGGGTACAGCATGTGGCTCTCTCTGGTGGTGCGGATACAGCATGGGGCTCTCTCTGGTGGTGCGGGGTACAGCGTGGCTCTCGGGTGGTGCGGGGTACAGCATGGCTCTCTGGTGGTGTGGGGTACAGCGTGGCTCTCTGGTGGTGCAGGGTACAGTGTGGCTCTCTGGTGGTGCGGGGTACAGCGTGGCTCTCTGGTGGTGCGGGGTACAGCATGGCTCTCTGGTGGTGCGGGTGACGGGGTACAGTGTGGCTCCCTCTCTGGTTTCCCAAGCACAGTATTATCTTTTGCTCCTTTTCTAACATGCCCTCTCTCCCCTCCAGCAGAGTAATTGCATGCTGGGGGCTGTAGCTTGGTGTCTATGGACACACTGGGGCTGAAACTCTGCAGTAACTACATTTCCCATGATGCCCCCAGAGTCTTCTGATTGGCCCCTTTTCTGTGGCCAATCATGGGGAGGAAAACAGCGGGCAGAAAGCTGGGTGGTGGCGCGGCAAATCCAATTGGAGCCGCTCTATCACTTCTCCCTTCGGCTCCTCTCCCTGTCACAGCACCGCTGCACTGTTTACCAGAGAACTCGGCAGCGGCACTGTGACAGGGAGAGAAGAGCTGTGGGCTGTCTGTATCTCCCCCGCCGCCCCTCTTCCCTTCCTGTAACCTGAAGGGAGAAGTGAGAGAGCGGCTTCCAATTGGATTTGCCATGCCGCCGCCCAGCTTTATGCCTGCTTTTCCCTTCCCATGATTGGCCACAGCATAAACTGCTTCCTGGCCCCCTCCGAACTCGGCGCAAGCCACTGCTCTCCTAAGAGGTACTCCCCTGATAGTGGCCTTGAATGCGGGGATGTCACGAGGAGGGCGACATGTTCTTTGAGGGGGGCGGCATGCCTGGTCCAGAATACTGCACTGCCTAAAGGGCTCACATTCTGCGAGCTATGATGGCCCCATGGCGCCCTGTGCGGCCGCACAGCTCGCACACCACAAAGGCCGGCCCTGATCTCCAGTCTCCAATCCAAACTGTTAAAGCAACTCTATACAGAACTATGACAAAGTTCTAAGGCACATGGAACAAAACATGTAAACTCTTGAGGACCAGCACTGTGGCAGGCGCAGCACTATGAAGTGCCTCATGCGCTGTGGCATTAGAAGAATTGTGATATCTCTGACTTTTCAGTCCAACAAGACTGTCTATTACTCTGAAAATTCCTCTGGCGCCGTTCTATGGAAGCAGTAGGTTTAAAGAGCACACCAAATGCTTAAAATAACTTCTTTATTAACTTTACCTTTCTTCACATATAAATACGGCTGCTTCGCAGCAGACAGTCCATGTACAAAACACGTGATGAATAAGTATAACAGAAAATGGTGGTTCAAATATTCAATCTTGTCATTTAACATAAGATGGTGGATATATTTCTTTCTTCAGTATTTACTCTTTCTCTCTCTGTAAGTTATCAAAGCATTCTCTGATTTCTCTGAACGGTATAACTCTGTTGTTTGCAACTTGGTTTGCAGGGTTGCTTTTGCAGGGTTAGCTTAGTTGGGTTTGGTTTCTGAATTAGGTTAGGAGGTAAGGTGGATCTACAAGTGAACATACAACTAGATCAGTATACAGTTCTAACCACACTATTTACAATAAGAACATATATATAACTGTGCCACATACCTATTTTTAGCCCCTGGCTTCCATAAAACAAGACTCTGGCCTTGTGTGTCTGCTCTCTGTCTCTGTCTCCATGTGGCTCTCTGTCTCTGTGTAGTGGAATAATCCAGCAACACTTGGAGTATTAGGAACCTCCCAGACAGAAATGGATGCAAAGGAGACTGTGATAGGTCAAGACTCTGCTCAATGTGAGATTAGCTGTGATTGGGCCAAGGCTACCAATGAGTCACAAAAGCTTAACTCTATGCTTGCTGGCATAAATTTAACTGTGTTATTCCTAACCTCCTGCTGCCATACAAACAAATGACTCTTAAAGGCATATTTTTTATTTTCCTTCTGTGAACACAACATACAACTGCTATATGACATCCAAGCACAAAATCACAGTGAATAACTCTGCTTTTGTCTCTCACATATAAACATGTGCTTTACATTAGGTTCTTAGCAGGCTTAGCTGTATATACATGTAGGATATATTAGCTACCTAGGACATGTTCTAGCTGGCCAGCTACAAGCACCCCCCCCCCCCCATACATGTTGAGCTTTGTTACCCCTGTATCAGCTCAGTGACATTCACACTTTGAGCCTTAATGCAGCCTGCTGCAGGACATCATATGGAGACATGAACTGCCTACATTGAAGACAACCACCACCCGCCGTATAGAGTTTATTTAACTGTTTGGATTGGAGACTGGAGATTATTATATTTCTTGTTCGGACATTAGCATCAACAATTGTTTTACCAACTATTGGCATCAACTATTGTTTCACTGGATACCAGCATCAACTATTGTTATAATACTGTATTGTTTCACTGGACAATTACTACATCTACTCTATGATCAATGAGCATTGTGCTCAGTGTTGTGGATACACACATATTGATGGATTGGCTGCAATCCTCTTTAGCAATTTGTGACAACATATTGGATGGAATAGCTGCGATTCTGAGCTATTAGTGACAGCAATCAGTGAGTAAATCCATGTGTTACATTGCTTTGGATTACTACTGCAACCACTGTTTCCAATAACCATCACACAATTTGTTTGTTTACAAGCTATTTTTCCAACACTGTGAATACTAATCCAATGGATCAATCCAGATCCTTTATGAGCAACATCTGCTAGTAATATAGTGAACAGCTTTATGGACACAGTTCTCTATCATAATTGCTTTGATTGAATGGACTATATCTGTATGATATGGGAATCCGTTTAACTGTGGCCATATTATTGCCACCCAATTAACTGTACTGCTGGTGAACAATATTCTGAACATCTATAGCACCGTGCAGGGCTCAAGTCCTGTGGGAACGGAGTCCCTGCATTTTTTTCACAGCAGGAACGAAGTTCCCTTTGCAGGACTAGAGCAGCTGAGTCACCCGAGCCTATCTTTTACTAAGCGGCGATGCCCAGCTCGAGTCACTGTCAGGGGGAGGCGAACCTTAGTAATCCTTTATGTTACTGGCCGCTTCCTGTATATGGATTCATCGGGTAGTGTGCAGGTATTCCGTCACTTCCTCGATGCCGCAATGTCTCCTGGGAGATTTTGTCATTGTACCCAGGAGACATTGCGGAGGTCTGCCGCGAGTTATCGCAGGATTTAGAAAGAACTTGCTTAACGTTCATAAAGGATTACTAAGGTACAGTGGATCGAAAAAAAAAACATGCTGTTTAGCAGGGCTCAACATTTCAAGTCCTGAGTTACTAGCCAGGCCTAAAGACTTACTCACCACCAGTTGCCCCACCTAATTCATACACTGCCCTGTGCCTAATTGCACCCGTAAACACGCCCTCGTAGAATATCTCATGGAATGACACTGTTAAATGTTTTATGCAGAATCAAGTTACAAAATTAAATATTACCAACAACAACTTTAACAAAATGGGACAGGGCACTGGGGGCAGACCAGAGGGAAAGGGCACTAGAACTGGGTCTCTTCCCCATTCTCTTCCTGTCTCCTCTGCAACTCCCATCCATCCTCTCTCTCTCTCTCTCTCTCTCTCTCTCTCTCTCTCCCTCTCCTATTCATCTCATCATCAGGAGCCTGTGTGTGCGGCTCCACACTTGCATGTCCCCACTTCCCCCTTTTATTCAGGCTGGCAGTGAGGAGAGGAGCTGCAGCACAGCGGGAGGGAGTACAATCCAGTGCTGAGATCCACACAACTGCACAGCCGTTGACACCATAGCACAGCGCAGACTGACAACGCACAGCACACATTGAGACCAGTCTGTTCACAGTGCTCAGGCTGAACTGTTGGACACTTACATAGAGCACAAGGAGAAGAAAACTGCACAAACTTGAAGGCTGCCGCTCTCATGTAAGAGCAACTTTTAGTGAGCGCTGCACCGGAGTGGTAATTTTCGCAATCCTCCACCTCACTCATTACTTTGTGCTCTCCAGCTACATTGGTCAGGGGGAGGGGGGCAGGCTCAGAGAGGTCATACTGTTAGGTCCAATGGCTTAATGAGAATTACAAGGAGACTTGTGTACTGCTCTGCCTGTGCGCGGCTTACCAGACTACTTTTCCCGAGCATGCACCTCTTCGGCCGCCAATCTCATCGGGACTCTAAGTGTAGGCACAGATTGGAGGGAGATTGGTCATGCAGCCCTGTCATCACTCGCCCCCAGCTTAAATCCACTCGCCAAATGCTAGTAGGCGAGTGGAAATTTTGAGGGCTGTGTTTAGTATTATGCATATGAGCGTATCATTTTTATTTATTTTTGGGTGGGGGAGTGGATCTTGGGAGGGAGTTCCCACACTTTTTTCCCCAGGACTTGACCCCTGGCGCTGTGCCATCTCGTTTATGTCTCCCATAAATAACTTCAAGAATCAATGAGATCAGACTCATAGGGATGTTACACCTGCTTGACATGGTGATTCCTATGGAAGGACTTTAAACAAATAAATTAGGTTCCTTGTTCCTCTTGTATTTTCATTGATATCTTGCCTTTTATTAGCTATCTATTCGAGTGGAGTGGTGTACCATATTATTTTACCACATTTATGTGGTTTGTATATTTATTTCCAGGTGTTTTTTCAGTGCTGCTTTTCCACACATGGACAGTGGATACTAATAGCCTGCCATTCGACGCATGAGGGAGATTTATGTCCGCTGGGTAGGCGTACTATCCAGCGGACATGTCCGACGGACAGGTTTCCAGCGGACAAATTTCAAAGCATGCTGGTCGGTGGAACCGTTTCAGCGGACATATCCGATCGTGTGTACGCCGCCTCAGGGGTATATTCAGTTAGTAACTTGGCTCTTTATCTAGGGGGGGTGTCTGTGATTTGTGGAGGGTGTGTGTGCTATTCATGTATCTCGGTCCTCCTGCGGGGGGGGGGGGGGTTACAAGCTTGTTTATTTACCAGTATATGCTGTTATTGGTGTTCTTTTAATGGGGAATAATCTGGGTAGGTCCACCTATCAATTATAGGGGGACCGCTTTTATGTCCTATATATGTTTTTTGATATAGCTTATAGCTTTAATAAAAAATTGTAGTTAAATCTTTAGGGTGTGCAGCCGTCTGTTTCTTTTTCCTTTTTGGTAATGCTCTCCGCTGATGTCAATGCCATCAATCGAGGCAGTGCGTCATCCCAACTTCCAAGTCTGAATCCGCCAGCTGCCTTGATCAAAGGCAGTTTCAGCGTCTCAGCAAGCCGCTGAGACAGCCTCTTCCAACCCCTCCACCACTCAGCTCTCCAGTGAGTATAAAGGATCAGACAGGAGTGATGCTGACTAACAGTCAGCAGCTTTTCTCCTGGGGATCTGGGAGATCTGAGCCATCGGCGGTGCTCGATGGCTTGGTTCTCAGTGCAGAGATGACGGGGGACAGCTGGAGCATCGGTCTGATGCTCCATCCACCTAGGTAAGTAACCCATACTTCTCTTTTAACATGTTTGTACAACATTTTATATGCAACATAGATTTCTGTATGTTTCTAATAATAATAATAATAAAAAAAAAACTATTGACAGAGAAATAGAGGACACAGCCCCATAGTAAGTCTATGGATGATGTCACTCCCCAATAATTTCAAAGCCATTGATGGTTGTGTCCTCTGCAGGGCTTCAGCTGCTGGAGACCGGATCGGATCAAATTAAAAAAAGTTATGTACAATGATTTCCTCTTTACAGGGCTAGATAGGTTAGTGTTAGATCGTTAATGTCTTTAGAGATGCAGGGATTTTATTGTTAGGGTGGACTTCCACTTTAATGAACATTAAAGCCATTGCTCATCTGAGATTTAGATCTTGAACTCCTGTTCCCATTTTTGCTTATATTTGGTAAATAATTACATGGTTGTGAAAGCCAGTTGTACGCCGTGAAAGCCAGTTGTACGCCATTGAAGTGGCTTTGCTTTCAGGGTTTCGTTTATAGCAAATGTTTTAAAAGTTTTAAAGTTGTCTAGCCCAGAGGCTCTCAACCTCAGTCCTCAAGTACACCCAACAGGCCATGTTTGCAAGTTTTCCTTTATCTTGCACAGGTGCTTGAAATCAGAGTCAATGGCTTGGTTTTTTGGACCAGCCATTTCATCCAAGAGAAATTCCTAAAACATGGCATGTTGGGGGTATGTGAGGACTGTGGTTGAGAACCACTGGTCTAGTCGTCAAAGCTTTTTTGCTTATTATTTTTAAGAAAGTAGTTAAGGGGGTTGTAATGGAATTTATTTTTTTCATAATAAACATCCTTTACCTGCAGAATTCCTCTTTTCACTTCCTAATTGTTTGTTTTTGCTCAGAAGGTGCTCTATTTCTTCTCTGTTCTGTTCACTTCCTGCTTGTCTGATTGTAACTCAGCACCGTGAAGGAAGGCTTTACTGCGGTGGTCAGTGATGTGCCCGCCCCCTCCTGGGAACTACATCTGTGCGGCAGGATGCTCTCTACGTGTAAGGCCTCGTACACACGATTAAATGAGTCTGTTCAAATCGGTCGGACCGACCGATTTGAACAGATCTGTCTGCTGGGATTTTGGTTTGCTCGCGTGTACACACGAGCAAACCAAAATCCCCGCCAGCAGACAGCGCGCTGACGTGTCGGTGACGTTGCGGTGACGTTGACGCCTCAACGTCACCGCACCAGGAAGTAAAACACTTCCGCGCATGCGTCGAAATCATTCGGCGCGTGTGCGAGAAGACATGTCTGCTGGTTAGCATACTAACCAGCAGACATGTCGGGCGGACGGGTTCCCAGCCGACAGATTTTAAAGCATGCTTTGAAATCTGTCGGGTGGCCAAATCCGTCTGTTTGCCCGTACACACGATCGAATCTGTCTGCTGAAACGGTCTAGCAGACCGTTTCCAGCAGACAGATTTGATCGTGTGTACGAGGCCTTAGAGACTTCAAGGAGGTGTGAATTACTGGTCATGCCGCAATGCATACTGGGAAATGTAGTTCTTACACGAACGAGCGCCGCAAACCAGGAAGTGAATGAGAGAACAGAAACTAGAACGCCGGAGGTGATATAGATGAAGGAATTTAATATGTATTTACTGTTTTAACAGAATCATTACACTATTCTGTCTGTCTACCTTGCAGACATTAATTTTAGGCAAAACATTTTTTTCCTTTACAACTCCTTTAAAAGGGGATTTATTATATTCTGTTTTTAAAGTTTCAAAGAACTTTAGCTTCTCTTTGTGAAGGCAGGGTACAGTACAGCACTTTCACACAGGGCTGTCCATGTCCCGCCTCCGCTTTAGCTCAGCGGGGATCGCTCCGTTGATCCCTGCTGAGCAGGCAGATGACAGATCGGTCTCTGCACATTGTGCAGGGACCAATCTGTCAGAGCATCGCTCTTCCCTATGGGGGATGATGACGGACCGTAGAGCGGGTCAAATGTCAGCGGGCATGTCACTGCTGACATCCGTGGCTCCAAAGAGGCGCACGGAGCGCCTGTTCAAGTCCGCCTAAAAAACTGTCACCTGATCGGTCCGCCCGTGTGAAAGGGCCCTAAGGAACAGCCTTATTTTGAAGGCTGGGAGTAAAAGCAGGATTATTATTATTATTATTATTATACAAGATTTATATAGCGCCAACAGTTTGCACAGCGCTTTACATCAGGGAAGACAGTACAGTTACAATACAATTCAATACAGGAGGGATCGGAGGGCCCTGCTCGTTAGAGCTTACAATCTAAAAGGATTGCTTGCTATTGCCGATAGCAGTTTGTGTATAATTGCAAGAGTTTGTGTATAATTGCAATTTTGTGGAAAGAACTAGTGTTGTGTTGATAAGTGGGTGTTTTTTAATTGGTATTGGGTAGTTCGAAGGGTCTGTAAATGGGAGGAACTGTAAGGGAAATTGGATCCATGAACTTTCCGGTTTCATTTGCAAATAATTTTGCCATTCTTTGTACCAGAAACATCATTGTACTATACATTTTAATTGTAAAAAAAAAGTATATATTTTTTTCATTTGTTAAAATCTTTTTGTCAAAAGATTACAGAGTAAATAAAAAGTTTTTGCAAAATGACGCTAAAAGAAATCTTACTGTGTCCCCAAAAAGCACCATATGTATGACTTTGTTATTTTGTGTAATGACACAGTTATAGCCTACAGTGGAAATTGCTCTAGACATAAGAAGTATAAAGTGGTTAAAGGATAAAAAAATCTAATACAACATTTCTATAGTATGCAATAAAAGAGCAGGAAAGAAAAGAATCTCAATAACACATGTACTATAATACAGTTAAAAGTGGTTCTAGTGGAAATGCTATAAGACCCTACTAGCTAATTAACATGAACATCTTTTTTTTTTTACAGTCATATTTGGTTGTTTGCTACTTATCAAATTCTGTGTAAGCAATGCTAGAATGCAGATAGTGATTCTATCTTACTGTTGAGCCTTGTGTGTCTTCTGTATTGAATACTAAAATTTAAACATTTTCATTGTCCTTTTCTTTGTTCTTGTTCAATATGGATACACATTAACATATTGGCTATATTACCTCTTCTAAATGGTGTATTTTGACACTATGGGGCAGATTCACAGACATTTTGCGTAGCGTAGCGTATCAGAAATACACTACGCCGCCGTTTTTTACCTTGCTCTACGTGGAATTCAGGTAGATTTTCTACGGTAAACGACGGCGGCGTAGTGTATTTCTCCCGTCGCAATCCATCTGCGCGAGTAGGGGGCGTGAAACATTTAAATTAGGCGCGTTCCCGCGGCGATCGATCGCAAATTTCCCGCCGTGCATTGCGCGAAATCACGTCGTGACGTCATTCGTTGTTTATGTAGCGTAGTTTACGGGCGATCCACGTCCCGACGAGTTACGTAAACAAAAAAAAAAATTAAATAAATTCGAAGCGGGAACGACGGCCATACTTAACATGGGCTACGTAATGTTAGAGCAGCAAAAAGCTGCTCTAACATTACGTACAAAAAAATAGACGAAAACGATTGCGACGACCGCTCGTATGTTCGTGAATCCCCGTAAAAACACATTTGCATATCCCGATGCATCAAAACGACGCGAACTCCTCCCAGCGGCCGCAAATAGATGGCAGCGTAGATCCGAAGGCTTACGAAGACGTAAGCCTCTCGGATCGAAGCCCGAAGCCGCCGTATCATGGTTTGAGGATTCCAACTAGTGATACGGCGCGCGAAATTTGAAATTACTCCTGTCTAACACCAGTTAGACAGGCGTAATTGTTTTGTGAATCTGCCCCTATTTGTCTATTCTAACTGTTGATTCCTCTTGTATAAAATTGTCTCCTAATTAAGAATTTATTTATAAAAGAAAAAAAAAGTTTCCAAAGCAGTCCTGTATCTGATGGTAGATTGTAAAATTTCGTTTGCTCCTTTTTTTGTGGGAAGGACAGCAGGGGACATGTTTTGGGTTTGTTTGAAAATTCCTCTCCTGCATTCCAACAGTGATTCCTAGAACACTGACAAAAGGGGGATTGGTGGAATACTATATACATGGACACTATAACTAATTCAGTTTAAACAAATGATACTGCTACTGTAATGTGGGTCATAAGAAATTTCCTCATATTTACTTTTGCCTGGAGTTCACTTTCAGATTCTAGTTTAAAGGGGTGTTCCACCCAAATTTAGTGTTTATTAAAAGTCAGCAGCTACAAAAAGTGTAGCTGCTGGCTTTTAATAAACAGACACTTACCTTCTCCACGTTCCAGCGACGCGCCGACCGTGGCTCCGCTCCTCTCCCCCCCTCCCCGGCTGGCATCCTCATTGCGACTGTGGGCACCCAGCCGTGACAGCCTTCGACTTCATGGCCGGGCACCCACTGCGCATGCGCGAGCCGCACTGCGCGTGGCGCGGCTCACTGCTGATTGGACGGGCGATCGCCTAGGACCTGTCAGCGTCCTAGACGATCGGGAGACGAAAGGGAGGGGCTGCAGTAAGGCGGAAGCAGGAAGTGGGACAGGAAGTCCCACTCCTACTGAAGCCCCCACTCCCCCCCCAAAAAAATGACATGCCAAATGTGGCATGTAAGGGGGTGTGGAGTGAAATAAGCAGAAGTTCCATTTTTGGGTGGAACTCCGCTTTAACCAATTGACCTTGGGGGGTAAACATGTGTACTGCCGAAAAATTAGTTTGTTTTGTTTCATTCGTTTTTGGTTATTTTCGTTTTTCAGGTCATTCGTTATGATCGCAATTCGTAAAAAAAAAAATAGGGAGCTGTGGTGGCTCAACGTGATTGGCACTGCGCTGACAAGCCATTCACCTCTGCAGCCAAGGGTTCGGATCCCGGTCTCGGCTACATGTGAATTGAGTTTGGTGGTCTCAGCCCGGCTCCCGGTGGGTGTGCTATGCAAGGTACGCCTGTGCTTAGTACACCCCCCCCCCACAAAAACCACCACACTTGCACGCACACGAAATTGGTTTAACACACACGCACTTTGGCCAATGCGGTCTCCTAAAATAAAGAGAGGCGAAGGACCTACGGGGCTGGCTGGGTGGGCTAGGCCCCCTCACTCCCTCATAGGGAGAGTCCCTCTGCCCCATTGGGGTCCCGTCAGGCCCCAGTTGGGCTCCCAAGAGGAGCAGGTAGGGCGGGGTGAGTGGGAGGCCCCCCCTCACACCCGCCATTGCCACCAGGGGCATGGAGAAGGATGGCGATTGCCTCCGGGGGGAGGGTCTGCCTACTCCCAACTCCTGCAGTCCGGCTCCTCTCTCTCGAGTTCATGCACAAAAATACACTTTAAAAAAAAAAAATAATAAAAAAAAAAAAATTAGGAAATTCGAAAAAAAATTGAAAAATCTGAAAAAAAACAGAGATTCGGAAATAGTAAAGAAATGAAAAAAATTAAATCTAATATAATAATAAATAATAATAATAATAACTAACTAACTATCCTTTCAAATTTGTCTGTTGAACATGAACGTAACGAAAATGAATTCATCCGAATTTATCCGAAGTTACGAATTTTCCAAAATAACGAATGTAACAAATTCATGAAAAATAATAATAATAAAACATTTTTATTATAACTATTGTAATGTATTATTATTAATTTGTTACGTTCCATTCGTTTAGATATGGCATTTGTTATTTCAGATAATTAGTAACGTTTAGAATACATTTTTTATTCATTACGTTCACTAACAATCAAATTTAAAAAGGAAATTTCAGTACCTATAATTTAAAAGCTAGTACTAGTTAAGTTATTATTAGTTAGTTATTATTTCAGATTTTAGAATTTTTGAGTTTCAGATATTTACGAATTTCCAATTTTTGTTGAATTCTACGTTTTTTCTCCCTAACTTCCTTTATTTTTTTTTAATTAAAGTTTTATAGCGAATTTCTGAATTTCAGATTTCTTTTAACCCCTTTCCGACCGCCGCACGCACTTTTTACATCAACAGAATGGCACGGCTGTGCAAATGGGCTTGTAAATATACGTTCCCTTTAATTTGCAAGCCATGTGGTCACAATCGATTAGTGACATGTCACGGCAAGCCACGCCCCCTAACAGTTAGAAGCACTCCCTAGGTCACACTTAACCCCTTTAGCACCTCCTACAGGGAGCACCTCCTACTGATCGCTGTAAAAACGACAATGGCCCCAAAATGGTGTCAAAAGTGTCCGATGTGTCCACCACATGTCACAGTCATGATAAAAATTGCTGATCGCCGCCATTACTAGTAAAAAAAAAAATATTAATAAAAATGATATAAAACTATCTCCTATTTTGTAGATGCTATAACTTTTGCGCAAACTGATTTTTTTTACCAAAAATATATAGAATAAAACGCATCGGCCTAAACTGAGGAAAAAAAATGTTTTTTTTTTCATATATTTTTGGGGAATATTTATTATAGTAAAAAAATTGTTTTTTTTTCGAAATTGTCACTCTACTTTTGTTTATAGCGCAACAAATAAAAACCGCAGGAGGTGATCAAATACCACCAAAAGAAAGCTCTATTTGAGGGAAAAAAGGACGTACATTTTGTTTGGGAGCCACATCGCACAAGTGCGCAATTGTCAGTTTAAGCAACACAGTGCGAAATCGCAAAAAGTGGCCCGGTCTTTGGCCAGCGAAATGGTCCGGGGCTTAAGCGGTTAAATTTCTGATTTTTTTCACATTTCCGAATTTGAGATTTTTTTTTCAAATTTACGAATTTTGGAATATTTAAATTAACGAATATTGGAAAAAGTTAGTTAAACAGGTTTTCGTTAATTCAGATATTTCTGGAGAAATTCATAAAAAAAAATTACTTTAGACTAATACAAATTGCACGTGTCTACTTGGGGGTGAGGGATTCACCCAACAAAAAAAAAACACCCTTAATTTAACTAGAGTGTATCTCCTAATTGCTCTATACCTCTCCCTGACACTACTCCCCTACCGCAAACACCGGTGACTGTATCGCATAGTAAGAGCCGCTGTCAAAATTCAGCCGGTGTAAGACGGCACTTGCATGTTTCATTGGGCAAATACAGTATAACAATTGTTACCTTGTATTCATTTTTCCTTTCATAAATAGATCAACTCTGTGACCTGCATAGGACGTCAGGGTACAAGTAGGTACAAGGAATATCTCCTAAACGTGCAATGTTTAGGAGATGTTCAGTGTTTCTGCAGCTAGTAATTTCTCCTCCCACCTACTTTCTGTGGATGAAGAATTCTTTGTTTTTTTTTTCCCCATTCAGCAGTCTACCTTTTTTTTTTTGTTTTTTTTTACTACCACTAGTCAAGCTTGTCTAATTGTTTATGTAACTTCTATGTCAAATAATGGATCAATGCATCCAAAACTGATAACTTATTTTTTTCACAGATGCTGAAGATTAAAAGTGACAAATTCCTATATCACTATGATCTCTAAAGGGTTCTGCTGTATTGTAACTGTACTGTCTCCCTTAACTACTTGCCGACCGCCTAACTGGGAATGTACGTCATGATTTTGGCGTTAAAGGATCACTAAAGGAATTATTTTTTTTAGCTAAATAGCTTCCTTTACCTTACTGCAGTACTGGTTTCATGTCCTTATTGTTCGTCCTTATCAGATTCATTTTAAAAACAAAACACTGCCCTGGATTTGTTTGTTTTTGTTTTGTGTGTCTATTTCTACTTTGCAGAAACATGAAGCCAGTTCAAAAGTGAAACTAAACTGCAGGCACATTATATGATTGATTTTTTATCTATTTTTAATCATTTTGAAAAGGAATCAGTTAATTTTTATGTCTCTATACTCTGTAAACAGTCATTTTAGCAAAAACTTTTTTTTTCCTTTAGTGAGCCTTTAAATACTGTTTTTTTTTCTTAAGTGGCTGGTAAAAGTGATCCCGGTGGCGGATTTGCCGCAAGTTCACTTTTATAAGCAGCAGGAGAGGTGACCCTGTCCCACCGCTTCTAGGGCCAGCGTTACCGTTTGCTGATCTCAGGAACCATCGGGCGTCAGCTGTGTTTTTGCAGAGGGATGAGTGATGATAGATGGCCACCGCTCATCTTTATGCCCTTGGAACCCCGGAGTGACGTCAATGTGTATATACATATATATATTTTTGTATCTTTTGCTTTTACGAGTAGAGGAGAGATTTATGCTCTATTAGACCTCACATCTCTTCATAAAGAGGACCTGTCACACTGTATTGTTATCACAAGGGATGTTTACATTCCTTGTGATAGCAATAAAAGTGCTTAAAAAAACTGTTTTTTTAAAGGGGGAGTGTAAAAAAAATAAAAAAATAAAAAAAAATAAAAAAAAATGAAAACATCCCCATTCCTGCGTAGTAGTGGAAGCATATGCCCACATATGTAAACGGTGTTTGCACCACACATGTGAAGTATCACAGCAAACGTCTGAGCATGAGAAATAATTCTAGTAATAGATCTTCTCTGTAACCTGTAGAAATTTTTAAAATTTCCATTATGGTGATTTTTAAGTACCGTAGTTTGTCGCTATTCCACAAGCCTGTGCAATTTTAAAGCATGACATGTTTTTTTTCTATTCATTAAAGTGTAATTTTTCACCAATATTTGCGTTTGAAAGACCACTGCACAAAAACCGTGTGACAAAAAATTTAACCAAATGCCATTTTATTCTCTAGGGTCTCTGCTAAAAAAACATATATAATGTTTGTCTAGCAAAAATGACTGATTTTAACTTGTAAGCAACATGTCAAAAAAAAAAAAACTCGATCAGCAAAAAGAATTACCAAAGCTTTTTTGGCTGTACTTCTCCTGTGGGTCACAAGAGTGCAGTTAGTTCCACACGCTTGTGACCTGTTTTCAGCATAAAGCAGGCTGAAGTCTGATGTTGGCTGCCTTCATAGAGCCAGGCTGTGAAAAGATCCCAACAATATGGTCAGGATCTGCCCAGAAGTCTGGACCAACAGCTGGCTGAGCCTTTCAGCGAGCCGACAGGGCCGCCATCAGGGGGATACAGGCATTACACCTGCAAGGGGCTTGGCTGGCCCCCCTCCTGTTTCTTTGCATTACACCTGTAAGGGGCCCGATACAGGCCCGGTCGACCCCCCTACCATTTTTTTTTACAATTTTTTTTGCATCACACCTGTAAGGGGCCCGATGGTCCCCAGGGCCCCCGGCCGGCCCCCCTCCCATTTTATTTATTTATTTTCTGCATTACACCTGTAAGGGGCCTGATGGTCCCCAGCCCCCCCCCTTATTATCTCGCCTCAGGAGAGAAGAGATTACACTTGTTTCTTTTTCCTCAGCACCCCCCCCCCCCTGGTTCTCTGCTCAAGGGGGGCCTTGCCTAAAGCTGTGTAAGGGGCCACAGAATTTGTGATGCCTCCCCTACGAGCCAAATAGAGCCTGAGCCAGCTGCTCCCCCTCCTTCCACAGCCCAGCGCTCCACTGAGTGCTTGAGGAGCAGAGCGGAGAGTCAGTGACCGACAGTCACTAGCTCTCTGCCATTTGAGGACCAAGAACTGAGCAATCAGCTGTGTTTGACTGCTCAGTTCTCGGTCCTAAGCCCTCCACACACTATCCGAATGTTGGGAGACATCATCTGGTTCAATAAAACGCACCCGACATTTGGCCTGTGTGTATAGCACCCTGTCAGAAAGCTGGAGAACCAGCAGCCGACCAGTTCCCGATGAGCGCTCTCAGCCAATGGCAGGGTAGATCACTGTACTAATGTTGGATTGTTACTAAATCGGCTTGAAGCTGTTTTTCGCTCAAAAAAATCTAGTAGTGTGTACCACTGTTGCTACAGAGATTGCGATCCCACACTTCTCTTCCAAGAAGTGAAAACAAATCTTTTTTCCCTTTCGAATGGAGTAAAAGAGGGTTATAATCCCCAACAGTTTTTTTGGCCATCTGTGTCCCTTTGGGGAACTTTCCAACCTCTTAGGCCTCGTACACACGATCAAATCTGTCTGCTGGAAACGGTCTGCTAGACCGTTTCAGCAGACAGATTCGATCGTGTGTACGGGCAAACAGACGGATTTGGCCACCCGACAGATTTCAAAGCATGCTTTAAAATCTGACGGGTGGGAACCCGTCCGCCCGACATGTCTGCTGGTTAGTATGCTAACCAGCAGACATGTCTTCTCACACACGCGCCGAATGATTTCGACGCATGCGCGGAAGTGTTTTACTTCCTGGTGCGGTGACGTGGCGGCGTCAAGGTCACCGCCACGTCACCGACACGTCAGCGCGCTGTCTGCTGGCGGGGATTTTGGTTTGCTCGTGTGTACACGCGAGCAAACCAAAATCCCAGCAGACAGATTTGTTCAAATCGGTCGGTCCGACCGATTTGAACAAATGGATTTACTCGTGTGTACGAGGCCTTACTGTTCCATAGCCAAAGCCAAAGCAGGAGGAGAGAGGATATCCCTCCAAAGTGAGGGATCCCTGGTTGTCACCAGGACAAGGAACAACCTGAAATGTGGGATTTTATTTTATATTAATTTGGTGATATTGGTAAACAGGACAAATAGGGAGGGCAAATCTCCCTAACGGGGGAACAGTCAGCAGTAAAACCTTTGTTTTCACGTACAGATTGCCTGCCCACAACAACTAGCACTGCACAAAACCCTAGCATGTCCGAGCAGTGAAATTCACTGGTTGTTTGTTGTGGGCATGCTACCTAAGTGCATCTATTGGTTTGGAAATATTATGGGGCACATGAACTTATTGCCTCAGTTGACCTGAGCCTTGTTTCCTTCTGTTCAACACTGGGACATTAAAGGCTCTTTGTGTCCATCCAGCCCATTATCGTATATAGACATGAAGGTTTTGAATAGGTGGATTGGTGTATTATTGCTGAATGACTGCAACCTCCTAATGTTTTTTTTTCCACCACGGCAAAACACATTGGGCTCTTCTTTTCATCGACAAACAGCTCTGCCTGGATAATTCACACCAGAACCCCGTAGGCTGGCTACCCCTGGTACCATTGGTTATTTGCTTAATTTGAAGTATTTTCATAAACAGTGGATGAATATTCCCAGAGGGTTTGCAATGCAGTTCCGCTTTTATTTGTCTTTTATATTGTTTTGAATAGATTTTAATGATGTTGGGGTTCTTGGTAACCCATTTATTTATAAATAGGGTTTGGTGGCCTCAAGCTAGGTTGTAAATGAAGACTATGTTTTAATCTAAATAAAAGTAGTAATGTTTATAAAAAGTCACGCTTTAATGGTGTTGTGGTTTTTTCCAGACTATGATGTATAGTGTTCATTGTCTAGTTTATGCCACACCTCTTGGAATCAAGTTATTTGGATATAGTATTACTTTTAACTTTTACGTTACTTGACAACATAGAGCTCAGGGTTTCTACCTAGTCTTAGCTTACTGAATTTCTGTAACGATTTGCAACACATGATCACTTTTGCTATCCAGTATACCCCCCAGTGCTTACTAGATTACCATCTGTACACTTGACTCCGGGGATTGATAATTCTTGGTTATTAATGTTTCATCACAGCCAATTCAATTCTGTTATATTTAGACAATATTTGTTTATGCTGAAGTTCAGCTTAAAACCTGCAATCTTCAGGCCCAGTGATACCACAGTCCACAGGGGCATGTCTTTAAAAGCCGGGCTTACAGAAAGTGGTTTGGATGATGTTGAATATTATCCAATCTGGAAAATAAATGGTGCTTGAAGTGGAAGGTCTATGGAGGACATTGTTGTAGATAAGGTGAGCATAGCAGCAAAAGTTTATTTTTTCATATTACAAGAAGGAAGCTATCGAAAAAAACTTCAAGACTGCCAAGACATAGCTGTCCACCTAAACTGACAGGCCAGACAAGGAGAGCATTAATCAGAGAATCAGCCAAGAGGCCCAACATAACTCATAAGGGGCTGCAGAGATCTACAGCTCAGGTAAAATAATCTGTATACAGGACAACTAAAAGGCCCCATACACACGATCGGACATATCCGATGAAAACGGTCCGCGGACCATTTCCATCGGATATGTCCGATCGGGAGTTTGATCCGATGGCGTGTACACACCATCGGATCAAATTCCCCGCCGCCGGACGGCGCGGTGACGCGGCGGTGACGTTGACGCCGCCGCGTCACCGCCACGTCACCGCACCAGGAAGTAAAAGACTTCCGCGCATGCGCCGAATCCATTCGGCGGCGGCACGGCGGCGGTGCGGGACGACATGTCTGCTGGTAAGTGTACTAACCAGCAGACATGTCGGGCGGACGGATTCCACCCGATAGATTTCAAAGCTTGCTTTGAAATCTGTCGGGTGGAGAAATCTGTCCGCTAGCCCATACACACGAGCGGAGATGTCTGCTGAAACGGTCCATCGGACCGTTTTCAGCGGACATATCCCCTCGTGTGTACGCGGCCTTAGTCGTGCACTCCACAAATCTGGCCTTTATGGAAGAGCGGCAAGTAGAAAGCAATTGTTGGAAAAAAAAGCCATAAGAACTGTCTTGTTTGCAATTTGCGAGATGCCATGTGGGGGATTCAGCAAATGGAAGAAGGTGCTCTGGTCAGATTGAACTTTTTGGCCTAAAAGCAAAATGCTGCGTGTGGTGGAAAACTAACACTGCACATAACCTTGAACACACCGTCCCCACTATGAAACGTGGTGGTGGCAGCATTATGTTGTGGAGATGCTTTTCTTCTGCAGGGACGGGGAAGCTAGTCAGAGTTGATGGGAGGATAGATGAGCCAAATACAGGACAAACCTGTTTGAGTCTGCAAAAGACTTGAGTCTGGGGCAAAGGTTCATCTTCCAGCAGGACAACAACCCCAAACATACAGCCAGATATCGATGGAATAGTTTCGATCAAAGCATATTCATGTGTTAGAATGGCCCATTCGAAGGCCAGACCTAAATCCAATAGATAATCTGTGGCAAGACTTGAAAAGTGCTGTTCACAGATGCTTTCCATCCAATCTGATAGAGTTTGAGCTATTTTGCAAAGAAGAATGGGCAAAAATTTTACTCTCTAGATGTGCAAAGCTGGTAGAGACATCCCCAAAAAGACTTGCAGCTGTAATTGCAGTGAAAGGTGTTTCTAATTGACTCAAGGGGACGGAATACAAATGCACACCACACTTTTTACATATTTATTTGTAAACAATTTTGAAAATCATTTATCGTTTTCCTTCCACTTTACAATTATGTGTCACTTTGTGTTGGTCTATCACATAAAATCCCAACAAAATACATTTATGCTTTTGGTTGTAACATGAAAAAATGTGAAAAATTTCAAGGGGTATCAATACTTTTTCAAGGCACTGTATCCAAAAATGTTATTGTAATGTGTAAAATTTCAGTTTCTATTGTTTTAGCAGCGGGAATGTAATATTTTCTCTAAGGCCCCGTACACACGCGGAGACATGTCCGATGAAAACGGTCCGCGGACCGTTTTCATCGGACATGTCTCCTGCAAGATTTTGGTCCGGCGGTGTGTACACACCATCGGACGAAAATCCCCTCGGACGGAGAACACGGTGACGTGGTGGTGACGTTGACGCCGCCACGTCACCAAAACAGGAAATAAAATGCTTCCACGCATGCGTCGAATCCATTCGATGCATGCGGGGGATTTCTGTCCGCTGGTTAGTCGTACTAACCAGCGGACATGTCCGACGGACATGTTTCCAGCGGACAAATTTTAAAGCATGTTTTAGAACTTTTGTCCGCTGGAAACCTGTCCGCTAGGCCGTACACACGATCGAACCTGTCCGCTGAAACTGGTCTGCGGACCAGTTTGAGTGGACATGTTCGATCGTGTGTACGCGGCCTAACATTTGATCCTAAGAGAAAAATAAGAACATTCCACCGGAAGCGTTAAATTGATTTTAAGGGTAGAAGTTTTTTTTTCCTTTTTGCAATATATACATTAAGGTAAAAAAAAAAAATTCTACAACGCATTTCCCAACTTATACCAACCTGAGCCCAATCTCAATCCAGCAATGTGCACAAGATTAGCGTCTCTTTGGCTCCTGCTGCAGCCAATCACAACCAGTGAGGGAGTGGGCTGGGCTTAGCCATGCTTTGTATCAGTGGCAGTGCATTCATAGTGGGCGCAGGACCGTCGCCCCCTCTCTCCTTTGTCACTTAATACATAGATTCATGCATTGCTGCAGCCGCCAACTTTTCAGGTGGCCGGCCCCCTGTTGAGCGCCGGCCATCTGAATAACAGCGGTGGGTGTGTTTTGAAAGTGTCTATCAGAGCCAGCCAGATTGTTGGGTCTAATCGGCTTCCAAATGGTTAACCAGAGGGAGCACAGGGTGTGCATTCCCTGGTTAACACTGACACGCGTCTCCGGGTCTCCGGGTCTGGTTACTGGTCACCTGATTGGCTGAAGCGACATCGAGGGTGGCAGAGGACATCGAGGGACCGTGGAGGAGGATGGCTGACTCGAGAAAGGTAAGTGCCGGGAGGAGGGGCAAACTGGAGGTATTTTACGGAACAAACTGGTGGCATTTGAGGGGGCAAACTGGCGCCATTTGAGGGGGAAAACTGGCGACAATTGATGGCACAGTGGCGACAATTGATGGGCACAGTGGCTGCGTTTGATGACACAGTGGCAGCATTTGATGGGCACAGTGGCGACAATTGATGGACACAGTGGCGACAATTGATGGGCACAGTGAGGCTGCAATTGATGTTTTTTTTTTTTCGTTTGTTTGTTTTTCCGTTTGTTTGAGCACCAGCTGCCACTGCTCTTTATGTCTTATGGACACACAAAGCCGGCTCAGAAGCAAGCATGAACAAGTGTCCCTATAGCAAGCGGGCACTCAGCAGGAGGTAGGAGCCAGGAGCACTGGCAGGGGACCCAAGAAGAGGAAGGTCGAGGCTGCTCTCTGCAAAACAATTGCACAGAGCAGGAACAGTAAGTACAACATGTTTTTATTATTGAAAAAAAAAAGCGATCCTTTACCACTTGCTAACCAGGCCATTTCTGACAATCTCTCATATATGTAAAAATCTGTTTGTTTTTTTTGCTAGAAAATTACTTACCCAACCCCAAACATTATTTTATATATATATATATATATATATATATATATATATATATATATATATATATATATATATATATATATATTTAGCAGAGACACTACAGAATAAAAATGGTGATCATTGCAATATTTTATGTCACACAGTATTTTCAAACGCAATTTTTTTTTTGTTGAAAAATACAGTTTAATTAATTGAAAAAAACAAAACAAAAAAACAATAGTTTCCCCTCTTTTTTTGTATAGTGTGAAAGATGATGTTACGCTGAGTAAATGGATACCGAACGTGTCAAGTTTCAAAATTGCCCACGCTCGTGGAACGTAGACAAACTACGATACCTAAAAATCTCCATAGGGCACGCTTTAAAACTTTTACAGGTTACCTGTTTAGAGTCACAGAGGAGGTCTTTTGCTAGAATTATTGCTCTTGCTCTAAGGCCGCCTACACACCATCAAATCTATCTGCTGGAAACGGTCGGCCCGACCGTCCCAGCAGACAGATTCGACCGTGTTTACGGGAGAGCCGACGGATTTGGCCACCCGACAGATTTCAAAGCATGCTTTGAAATCTGTCGGCTGGGAACCCGTCCGCCTGACATGTCTGCTGGTTAGTACGCTAACCAGCAGACATGTCTTCTCGCACACGCGCCGAATGGTTTCGACGCATGCGCGGAAGTGTTTTACTTCCTGGTGCGGTGACGTGGCGGCGTCAATGTCATCACCACGTCAGCGCGCCGTCTGGTGGCGGGGATTTTGGTTTCATCGTGTGTACACGATCAAACCAATACGTCCCCAGAAGACAGATTTGTTCAAATCGGTCGGCCCGACCGATTTGAACAAATCTGTCTGCTCGTGTGTACGCGGCCTAACAATTGTGGCGTTATTTTACATTTGTGGTTTGAACACCGTTTACTTATGTGGGCTTGACTTATGTATACATTTGCTTCTGCACAAAGGGATGGGGTGCTTAACCACTTGGCCGCACGACTATATACATCAGCAGAATGGCTTGCCTGAGCATATAGACGTATATATATGTCCCCTTTAAGAAGCAGCACCGCAAGCTCCGTGAGTGTGACCGCGGGTCCTGCAGACTTAATGTCCACCGGGAGTCCAGTGATCATCTCACAGAGAGGAAGAACAGAAAAATTCTGATGTAAACAAGTATTTCCCGATTATGCATAGTGACAGGACACTGAT
The DNA here is from genome assembly GCA_029574335.1 of Rana kukunoris. Lineage (NCBI taxonomy): Eukaryota > Metazoa > Chordata > Amphibia > Anura > Ranidae > Rana > Rana kukunoris. Next base: position 471,826,519 of record CM056051.1, on the reverse strand, counting down.
CACAGCTTCCTATGATCAGGAGCAGTGATCAGTGTCATGCCACACGTAGCCCATCCCCCCTACAGTTAGAACACATCCCTAGGACACGCTTAACCCCTTCAGCACCCCCTACAGGTTAACCACTTTACTGCCAGTCACATTTACACAGTAATCAGTGCATTTTATAGCACTGATCACTGTATAAATGTGAATGGTCCCAAAGTAATGCAACAAGTGTCCCATATGTCCGCCATAATGTCGCAGCCACTATAAAAATCACTGATCACTGCCATTACTAGTAAAACATTTTTTAATAAAAATGCCATAAAACTATCTCCTATTTTGTAGACGCTATAACTTTTGCGCAAACCAATCAATAAACCCTTCTTGCGATTTTTTTTTACCAACAATATGTAGAAGAATACGCATCGGCTTAAACTGAGTAAAACATATTTTTTTTTAACATTTTTGGAGATATTTATTATAGCAAAAAGTAAAAAATATTGCTTTTTTTTTTTTTCAAATTTGTCACTTCTTTTTTTGTTTATAGTGCAAAGGACAGAAACCGCAGAGGTAATCAAATACCACCAAAAGAAAGCTCTATTTGTGGGGAAAAAAAAGCTCATCAATTTTGTTTGGGAGCCATGTCACACGACCGCACAATTGTCAGTTAAAGAGACGCAGTGCCGAATCACAAAAAGTGCTCTGGTCTTTGGGCAGCAAAAATGGTCCGGTGTTAAAGTGGTTAAAAAAAGTGTCTTTTTAATTTTACTTAAAAAAATAAAATATTTTTACACTGTCCTTTTATTTATTTATTCATGTATTTATTTTATTACTTTTATTCCTATTACAAGGAAAGTAAACATCCCTTGTAATAGAAATAAGGATGACAGGGCCTCTCTATTAAACAACAGAGCAAAGCTGCACCACATATACTGTACAATATATATATACTAAATACCATAACTGTGACAGAAAGACTTTAAAAGTGATCCCTTCATCGGTATAAGGGGGGCCGCTTACCAGAGGGCAAGATCAATGTAGCAATTGGCTTTAGCCCAGCCACAGCCTTTGTGTCCTGGGATAGTTGTTTGGAAAGGATTTCCAGCAGGTCATAAAAAGGGCAGTGCTCACGATCAGCCACAGGGAAATGGAAGAAAGGATACGCCAATAGTATAATTCCGTTTGACCATTTAAAAATTTAATAAACGAAAGGTACTTACAATAAAACACTGTAACATTTGCATATAAATCAAACGCCGGCCGGCAGATAGATCGGAGCCCTTCTGCCGGCCGGCGATTGTTTTATATGCAAATGTTACAGTGTTTTATTGTAAGTACCTTTCGTTTATTAAAAAAGACTCCTCCAATTGGGCGGACAGCTTGGGACCCCTCCAAGTTAAGGACCCAGTCAAACGCTGGGCCCGCACAGCAGATCAGTTGCTCCGGGCCAACGTGGTCCCGAGACCAGGAACACTGCTACCCACGCACACCCCGATCAGGAGGGCCATATGCAGGGATGACGTAGAGTGTCCACCCCAATGGTGTGCGCCATACGAGGAAGAAGAAGACTAACCCTTGGTAATGGTGTCTTCCCCGTTTATACCCCTCCCCAGCATACACAGCGAGGCTGCCAACCCCTGACTAGCTGCTAAGAAGCGGTACTCAAAGCACTTGACCCCACTGCTGCCACCTGCCATCCGGAGGGTGACCTGAGTCCCCGGATGAAAGGTCAGCCCACAGTACAGCCAAGCCAGAGCAGAGACTCAAATTTAAACAATCAAACCCATTCAGAGCCAACTATTTCTCTGAAATCTCCCCCTAAATTTAACATAGCACAGGCTCTGAAATAAGCCCACAGGCTCTGAAAGTAGCCCGGCGCTACAATATGAAAGATGATGTTACGCGGAGTAAATAGATACCTAACATGTCATGCGTTAAAATTGCACGTTTGTGGAATTTCTACAGTTTACAGGTTTGGATTTATTGAGGAGGTCTAGTGCTAGAATTATTGATCTCTCACTCACTTATATATGTGGGTGTTACCTACGTATGCATTCACCACTGTGCGTGAGCAGCCATAACCCCGGTATTCCACTGCCAACCGAAAATGTTATTTGTCTATGGCCCGTTTGGCAAGTGGTTTAAGAACATTCAACCAATAAAGGAAATAACCTAAGACTATAGGCTTAAAACATTTGATCAGAAGAGATAAAGAACATTTGACAAATAGAGAAAATAGTCTTAACACTATAGGTTAAGATTAAGAACATTTCACAAGAATTTTATTTTTATTTTTTTTACTCTGTACAAAGTGTATGGAGATTCCTGTGGTGATGACCAACATTGTAATGAATGCAGTTAGTGAAGTGATATACAGAATTGATAGTGTTGCAGTGACACAATTTCCTCTTCTGGTTGAATGTTTTTAGCTCATAGTGTTATTTTCTCTGTTGGGTCGAATGTTCTTAGGGCTTTTTTTGATTAAGATTGAATGTTAGGGAATGTTACATCTGCCCCATGAAAGTCAACAAATAGAAACTGAGTTTTCACACATATTATAAACATTATGGGTATTATATGTCTTTTTTTTAATATATATATATATAGACCCCAAATTGTATATCCACTAAGTGTGTTCTGTGACTTTTAATCAATTAACAATATAAACAATCCAACTGAGACATTACAGAGAATACATGTATGCCAATCAAAACAGATCATAAATAGAAGAGGACACCACAAGAGCATACACACAATGAGGAATGGATCAGGGATAAGTGTGCTGAAACTTCCGCCTCCTCGTCTGTAGACTTGTGTAACCTGTTTGCTCATGTGAGTCTCTATAAAGACAGACAGCCCCAGCATGATATACAGAACTCATTTCCTCTCTGCAAGGAGTGAACACAGGAACATAACACAGACCATGCTGGGGGCTGCACTACTCCTCTTGGCACTGCTGCACTGCCAGGTGCTAGGTGAGTCTGGGGCACTGCCCTATAGGAAGATCTCTTAGAATTATTGTATAGTGGAAGCTATTGGAAACTTGTTCTGTTTGCTACTGCAAAAATAGACTGCTGGTTGGTGAAACCTAATTTGTAGTACACTGAATTAATAGTTAAACAATAACCATAAAGTAGTTGAATCTATCAGTAGCAAAGGATTTTGATTGCCATGTACGTAGACCTTTTACAAAGCTTTAATGTGTGAATAGAAGATCACATGGAAATGACTTGCTGGGACATCGTAGTGTAGTCTGGGGTGAATCGAAAGTTTATTTCCGTGTTTGGTTTGCGTATAGGTTAATTTTAAAGTCTATCTATTGTTTGCAATGAAAGTGCATATAGACTTTGTTTCTCTAGCAGTAGATCAGATTACAGCAATCAATGGGCAGCCTCCAGGCATTGGGATTGTATGTGATAACAAGGTATGCAGGCTCCACTTTTCTGCTTGTCCTCATAACAGGATTCCATGCCTCTGACACACCCAAACCTGGAGAGCTGAGTCTGTCCCTGGAAATATTCCTTGTGCTTGAGACTTTTCAAATATGACGTCCAATATGACAGTAGCTATAGCAGCCCATGTGGCTGTTATGGGGCCTGGGGTAGGAGGGGGCCCCATTACAAGAAGCTGCTTCCAGTACAGAAGGGCTGAAACCAGGCTTCAGGTTGCTAGGCATAAGGCCCATACACACGATAGGACTTTTTGACAACAATTGCCCGACGGACGTGTTTGATCAGCCAATCCGACTGTGTGTACGCTCCATCGGAGAAATCTTTTTGTTTTTTCAACAGACAAATGTTCACTGTGAATGCTCTCAAACTTTCCGGCAAAAAAAAATGTCCGATGGAGGATAATCCGATCGTGTGTACACAAGTCCAAACACCCAGGCTCAGAACCAATGCTAAAGATCAGACAACAATAGCAGAAGTTGCCTAAAGGGTGGCAGTAAAGAGCTGAAAAACCATGTGATTTGGTGAAAGTTGGCTGAAAAAGTCCACGGCCAATGCCCATTCGGACCAAAAGCCATGTAAAGTCAGAAGTCTGATCGTGTGTATGAGGCTTTAGATTCACTTCTGAGTAGGGATGAGCTCTGGCGTGTTCGCACATTTCCCCGATCTCTGCAGCCAAGCATCGGGACAATGTCTTCCTGCCTGTAATTAGCGCAGCGCCATGCAGACTTCCTGACAGGCTCTGCATGTGGTGTGTGCGAACACGCCAGAGCTCATCCCTACTTCTGAGCAGCAAGTAGGGTTGCTACCTCATCCCTTTAAACCAGAAGACAAATTAATTACACAGGTTCTGTGGCTGATTAGGGTGGTTATTAACCACTTGCCTACTGCCGTATAGTAAAATGACAGCGGCAGGTACCCTCCCTCCTGTCCTATCCTGACCAAGATTCTTCCGCATTCAGGAGCGCCTAAACAATCCTAAAAGCCTATGTGTACATGGACATTAAGGCTGGGTTCACACCTATGCGAATTGAGTGCGGCTTAAACCGCATCTAATACGCAGAACATTTCTAAATACATTGTTTTCAATGAGGCTGGTTCAAATATGTGCGATGCATTCGCACTGCGCATTGCAGAAAAAACGTGTGCGGATTTTTTTTTTTTTTTTGCCTTGCGGTGAGGCTCAGGTGCGAATTCAGTCCCATTATCTTCTTTGGGCACGCAGCTGATTCGCAGATGTGTTCAGTTCTCTTCAGGAATTTCTGTCATTCAGCTCAATACACTTCTCCCCCACTCTCCTCTCACCCGGAACTTCTCCCAGGTCTCCAAATTTGCAGCTAAAAACTGAGCTAATCTGCTGAACACTTCTCTTATCTATCTGCAGAGATTACAGAGCTGAAATTCTCACCACACAAGTGTGAACCTAGCCTTAGGCCGCGTACACACGAGGGGATATGTCCGCTGAAAACGGTCCGATGGACCGTTTCAGCAGACATCTCCGCTCGTGTGTATGGGCTAGCGGACAGATTTCTCCACCCGACAGATTTCAAAGCATGCTTTGAAATCTATCCGGTGGGAATCTGTCCGCCCGACATGTCTGCTGGTTAGTACACTTACCAGCAGACATGTCGTCCCCCACCGCCGCCGCCGAATGGATTCGGCGCATGCGCGGAAGTGTTTTACTTCCTGGTGCGGTGACGTGGCGGTGACGCGGCGGCGTCAACGTCACCGCCGCGTCACCGCCACGTCACCGCGCCGTCCGGCGGCGGGGAATTTGATCCGATGGTGTGTACACGCCATCGGATCAAACTCCCGATCGGACATATCCGATGGAAATGGTCCGCGGACCGCTTTCATCGGATATGTCCGATGGTGTGTACGCGGCCTTAGGGTTTGATGAAGTTGAGATTAGGAGCTTTGGCAAAAAAAATAGTAGGCTAGCTTGGCCCAAACAAACTGTTTATAAGTTCACTGAAGCTTGTAGTTCTGCTTTAAGGACTATGCTGACATCCAGTGGTCATCAACCCTGTCCTGCAGGGCCCACTAACAGGCCAGGTTTTATGTATTAGGCCTCATTTCCACTGGCGTTTTTACAGCCACGTTTTTTACAGCTTAAAAACGCGTTTTTGCGCGTTTATGCGCGTTTTTGAGCGTTTTTTAATGTCTGGCGTTTTTACAGCTCTATTGCTGGAGCTTCAGAACGCACTGGTCCCGCGTTTTTTTTTGCAGCTTAAAAACGTCTCAGCCATCTACAGCTCAAAAACGTCATGGTGGGCATGAGGCCATAGACTAACATGGACAGGCGTTTTTAAGCTGCAAAAAACGCTCAGAAAAGTGGCTGTAAAAACGCCAGTGGAAATGAGGCCTTACCTTGAGGGAGATTCAGACTAGAATACTGCAATCGCTGAGCAGCAAATGATATCACCTGGGATGTATTTCAGTTATCTTGCAAACCTGGCCTGTTAGTGGGCCCTGCAGGACAGGGTTGATGACCACTGTGTGACATCTCTTCTGCTGCCTGTCCTCGATTTAGGCATTCTTTATGGTAAGATCAACAGCAAGTGTTGTCACAGGTGACACTGCCAGCTGCTTCAGTGAACGTTAGCCTGGTTACCCCTATCAAAGGTTTGCATTGGGACTCCATCGCCCCTGCGCGTCCAATAACAATTTTAATTTAAGTCCCTCTTCTAACAGATTGCCCTGGTTCACACTATGAATCGCAAAGAAATGTGCCGCGTATTCCTGTGCAATTCACATGCGATATAGTGCAGTGCAATTTGAACTCATTCATTTTGAATAGGCTCAAATTGTATTGCATGCACTACTTTTGGAATCGTGGTACAACTGGATCACGTGGTGCTCTTGTACTCAGGGTTGCCACCTTATCCCTTTAAAACTGAACACATATTAATTACACAGGTTCTGTGGTAATTAAACTCAATTGGCGCTTTATCTACATTAAATTAACCAGTAATTCATCTGTGTTAGGCTTTAAAGCGATGAGGGGGCAACTCTACACACAACTGCCCTAAACCTCCTCCTCTGGGGTCCCCCACTGCTGCAGTCAAGTGGTTTCCTATGGTGGCAGATATGAGGCCTTGCTGTCGAGCTGGCACACCCCTTAGTAAAAACAGCACACAGTAAATACACCAAGCACAGTTAGGCACACGTTTACCCCCTTAATCCCCCTAGATGTTAACCCCTTTTGAGCCAGTGTCATTAGTACAGTGACAGTGCATATTTTTAACACTGATCACCGTGTTAGTGATAAGTTGCTGATTAACGCCATTACTAGTAAAAATAAATAAATAAAAATTCCAGTAAATATATCATAGATTGTAGATTTTGTGCAAACCAATTCATATACACTTTTTTGGATTTTTTTTTTTACCAAAAAGATATAGCAGAATAGATTCATGAAGAAGTGTGTTTTGTTTTTTATGTTAGATTTTTTTTCTGTTTTTAAGTTTTATAGTGCAAAAAACAAACAAACCCAGAGATATTTAAATACCACCAAAAGAGAGCTCTACGTGTGTGAAAAAATATACAGTACATTTCATTTGGGTACAGTGTTGCATGACTGTGCAATTGTCAGTTAAAATAATGCAGTGCTGTTAGAAAAAAAAAAAGGCATGATCATTAAGGGGGTAAATCTGTGGCTAATGCATTGAGGTAAACAAATGTCATGATTTTACAACCTTTGGGATCCTAACAAGCTGGAAAACACCAATAATTCCACGAAAAAATGTTATTTGTGGCTAATATAATTGGGAAGTAAATTTGTATGATAGATTTTTTGCAACGTTTGTGTTTTACAAATAGCAAATAGCAATGCATGTCTGTGGACAGACTCGGAGTCCACGACAGACGACCAACCCCCTGGGGAATAACTTGGTTAGATTTCTGAATAGGTGATCGGAGGTGAGGTACAGACAACGATCGTACCTATTCCTAAATGCTCCAGTAGCGTTCAATTTGAACAACAGGGAACGGGATGAGATCCTACAAGAAATAATGGGCCAGATTCTCGTACAATACCGTCGTAACAGCGTAGCGTAACCCATTTACGCTACGCCTCCACACTTTTTACGGGCAAGTGCTGTATTCTCAAAGCACTTGCTCCGTAATGTGTGGCGGCGTAGCGTAAATGGGACGGCGCGTAATTTAAATAGGGAAGGAGGGGGCGTGCTGTATTTAAATTAAGCACGCCCCCGAGCTGAATGAACTGTGCATGCGCCGGCCCTAAACGTAGCCCACTGCGCATGCTCCATAGTACGCCGCAAATACATTGATTTTGACGGCAATGTAATTAACGTACAGGCCTATTCAGGCAAACGACGGAAAAACACGACGCTGTCCCGACGTCCATACCTAACATGGTGTACGCCGGACCTACGCAAGGTTACTCCTCATATAGCAGGGGTAACCTTACGCTTACGCAAACTACGTCGACGGCGTGCAAATTCGTCCGGGAATTGGCGTATCACGCTCATTTGCATATTCAACGCAGAAATCAACGGGAACACCCCCTAGCGGCCTGAGTAACATTACAACTTAGATCCAATGGTGTAAGTTACTTACGCAAGTCGGATCTAAGCAAAATCTATGCGTAACTGATTCTAAGAATCAGTCGCATAGATACCCAGGGCCAGATACAGAGATACGACGGTGTATCTGGAGATACACTGTCGTATCTCTTTTGAGAATCTGGCCCAATGACTCTTTTTGTAGTCCTGACATGTGTAACCTGAGAGGTGTTTAGCTAGACATATGTATCGTTAGGATGTGATGTTAGCTGTTTTTTGTTTGTTTTTTTGTTTTTGTGCATGTGGTTGGTTGCCATGTTTGGCCGGGGTATGCCCCTATGGGCCTGTTTTGTACTTCAACAACATGAAAAAGGCCTTAATAAAAATAAGTTTAAAAAAAAAACAATTGCCATTATTGTTCAGTTTGTCACATAACCTAAGTGACATTGCAAGTATTGAAATGTATGTAAAGCCAAAATTTATTTTTTAATTTTAGAGTAGGAAATGATTAAAACAGCTTTCAAAGTTTTTTTTGTTTGTTTTTGTTTTTTTGCCATCTGTACCCAATGGAGAGGCTATCCTTCAAATCTGTTCTAGAGATGCAACAGAAAGTGAGAGGGAGATTCCCCCTCAGAGTTGTCACAGGAATAGTTGTTGCCCCTTGGAAGGTTTCCCCACTCTTCCTGTTCTGGTGACAACTCAAACATTTTGGATTTTCCCTCACTTAGGGCTTACATTTGCAGTTGGGTTATGGTAAAAACACTTGGTTAAGCCATTTTTACCATCCCCCCCCCCAACCGTTTCCCTTAAGCTGCAAATGCAACCAGATGTGTGTTGTACACATGCCATGACCATGATGCTTTGCCCTGTAGCCACAGTAAAAAATATCCTCCCGTTGGTTCAGCAGACAGCAGTACCACTGAATGCAACCCATTCAAGTGAATTGCCGCAACTGCGTGAAATGCATTTATTATTTATTTTGGGCATTTATTTGTTGCATGACATTTATGAGCTCATCACTGTGCCAATTCTCTCTCTGTTCATTTAGGCTGGGTTCACACTGAGAAATTGAGAGCCTCACAGCAGGGGTCCAATGCGTCTCCATTCACTGGTTCAGGTCCGATTTCTGCCTGAATTCTTGGGACCAGAAGACGCACGGGACTTCTGTGCAATTGGCATCGGAGCCACTTAGGAGATGTGTGAACCGGCTCCATAGAGAATCGGTCAAAATCTCCTAACATGAGAATTGGATGTGGGGAAAGCTGCACCTTTGTACTGGTGTGAACCCAGACTCATAGGCTGGACAACCGGGGCTCAGCGGAAGTGGGTTGAATGATATTGATCATCAAACAAAAGATGTCTAGTGGCAGGAAAATAAATACTGCAGGGAAATTCCTGCATTAAAATGAATATTACAGCAACATTTGGCCTTGTTATTTTACATCTAACCTCTTGCTGACTGCACTGTACTGCGGCAGTTTGGCTCTCCTGCGCAAACCACCGTTGGTGTACATCAGTCTTTCCATCGGAGATAGCGACTGACCATCAATCGCGGTGTACAGAGGCAGAACGGGGATCTGCCTATGTAAACAAGATGATTCCCTGTTCTTCTTCTGTTCCCAGTGATTGGGAACAGCAATCTCTGTCATGTCCCTGGTAGCTCACCCCCCACTACAGTTAAAACACACTTCAGCCCTTAATAGCCCCCTAGTGTTAACCCCTTCCCTACCAGTGTCATTACATTGATCAGTGCATTTTTATTGCACTGATCAATGTAATAATGTCACTGGTGTCAAAAAAGTGTAATTTGGGGTCAGATTTGTCGGCCACAATGTTGCAGTCCCGATAAAAGTTACAAATAAAGTCCCTAAATCTATCCCATAGTTTGTAGACGCAACAACTTTTGCGCAAACCAATCAATATACGCCTATTGCGATTTTTTTTTTTTTATTTTTTTTTTTATTTTACCAAAAATATGTAGAAGAATATATATTGGCATAGATTTGTGATATATATATATATATATATTATATATGTGTTAATTATAATTTTTTTGGATATGTATTATAGCAGAAAAGAATTGTTGCTTTTTTGGTTTATAGCTCAAAAAAAAAAAAAAACGCAGAGGTGATAAAATACCACCAAAAGAAAGCTCTATTTGTGGGGAAAAGGGGACGTCAATTTTGTTTGGGTACAGGGTCACAAGATCGCGCAATTATCAGTTAAAGTGACGCACTGCTGTATCGCAAAAAAAAAAGACCTGATCATTTTAAGGGGGCAAATCCTTCCGGAGCTGAAGTGGTTAAATGGGCTATTTTTTTTTTTTTTTTTTTGTATCTTGCTTTTTTTTATTTATTTTTTTTGTGTATGAAGTTTGAAATGAAGGATTATTTGTGAATGGCTGAAGCCTTGTTTACCGGAGTAGGTCGTTTTTTTATTTTATAATTTCTTGGTTGTAGTTCCTTGGTGCTTTCATAAAGATGTACATTTAGATACGTAGGGTCAGCAGCACAGTGTCCCTTAACATTACTTGACAGTGTTGGCTGTTCTGAGACTTGTGAGATCCCTTGGGTTAATATAGTGGGATCTATTGAGTAAAGTAAGTTCCTTGGAAGGACATTGCTCAATCGCTGCGTAGTCTGGGCAGTTCCTAAGGAATGTGCTTGTTTTCTTCTCCTCTGGCACCTTTTACCATGTATGGAGCAATATCACGGGATGAGTGTGCCAGCCACTAAATATGATTCATGCACAGAAATGGGTGACATGACTTGCAGTAATAAAACATGACAATGATTTTGGGTACAGAGCATTGTTACTAACTTCCTTTGTTTCTGTGGCCAGTCTTAGTTTAGAGATTTGCCCCTAGAAATGTTTTTGCATATGGGCGTTCTTTCAGTACATAATTAGACAGGTCAAAAATGAACTGCAATGTATCCCTAAGCATAGCCAAAGGTAAGCAGATGTGTGTCCAGAGCCGCTGATAGGGGGGGACCACCAACCCTCCTGTAGGGGTCCCCGGCACACAGAGGGGCCCAGACAGCAGGAGGGTTGGTGGAGAACCATGCCCTCCATGTCTCTCACCAAGGTTTCTTCCCTTCTCCCTCCCGCCAGCTTTTAGCAGCTGGGTGAGAGACATGGAGGGATAATGAACCTTGCCAGCCGCTGCTGAGCCTCTTCCCCTGCCCCGAAAGGGGGTTGTGCTAGGAGGAGGGATTTGTAGGAATGCATAGTAGGAGAGGGATTGAAGAAAGAAGATTTGTGCTGGGAGGGTAGATGTGGGTGATTGTGTACCAGGAGCTGATGAGGGAACTTGGGGCTAATAGGAGTGATTGGGGTTATTGTGCAGGCAGGGGAGATTTGTATTAGAAGGGGGAATTGGGGTGGCATTTGTGTCCATTAATAATGATGTTCATGTATTTTTTTTGTGTGTGTGTGAGGGTGTGGTGGGGGGCCCGTCAGGTAGGCTGTATGGCGCCCCTTGATTCCTAACAGCGGCCCTGTGTGTGTCTGTTTACATCCAGGTATATTCAGCATTGCTGGACTAAATGCAATACGTTTGCATCCTGGTCTACTTACCTGACTGTATGAAGAAAGATATAGGGGGACGCAAGTCCGTTTACATCCATTTACCCATAGGGTCTGTTTTCCTAGATTAGGAAAAAAAACAGAATATACACAGATGTCACACATGCAACAATTGTTTCCATTCTGATCCAACTCGATCTAGGATCCCCAGATAGGACATAAAGGAAGGCTCCTATATGAAAGGGTCTGTAGTGAAAAACCCTGATTGGTCATTATGATTCAGCTTGATGTATAACTTTTTCTAGGCTAGTTCTCAGACTGGGATTTTAAATCCAACATTTGGAGACATATTGAACAATTTGATTTGGGTAATAGAGTATTTACCCCCTTCGCACCTAAGGGTAAGAGTCGGTTCACACTAGGGTGGCACGACTTCCAGCACGACTTTCAGAAGCAACTCCAACACGACTTGAGCATTAACCACAGGGGCGATGTGGGGAGATAGTTTGCCTGAGAAATGTATGTTATCTTCCTGGAAAGTTGCTTCAATTAAGACAGTGATCAGACTTGGAAGCGACTTCCATTGAAATCAATGGGTACAAATCGCCTAGAAGTCTGATTGAAGTCGTACAGGAACCTTTTCTGAAGTCGGAGCGACTTAAGAAGTGTGTATTAACACCGCTCCCATTCACTTACATTGCTTTTCTGAACAGCGCGACTTGGGGCGACTTGAGACGACTTCAAGTCGGATCCCAAGTCGCCCCAGTGTGAACCGACTCTTAGGCCTCGTACACACGAGGCAATCTATTTGTTCAAATCGGTCGGACCGACCGATTTGAACAAATCTGTCTGATAGGATTTTGGTTTGCTCGTGTGTACACACGAGCAAACCAAAATCCCCGCCAGCAGACGGCGCGCTGACGTGTCGGTGATGTTGACGCCGCCACGTCACCACACCAGGAAGTAAAACACTTCCGCGCATGCGCCGAATCCATTCGGCGGCGGTGCGGGACGACATGTCTGCTGGTAAGTGTACTAACCAGCAGACATGTCGGGCGGACGGATTCCCACCCGATAGATTTCAAAGCATGCTTTGAAATCTGTCGGGTGGCTAAATCCGTCGGCTCGGCCGTACACACGATCGAATCTGTCTGCTGGGACGGTCTAGCAGACCATTTCCAGCAGACAGATTTGATCGTGTGTATGAGGCCATAAACAAATCAAAAATGCAACTTTCTTTCTCGTACATCACGGGACACAGAGCGGCATATTCATTACTATATGGGTTATATGGAGTACCTTCAGGTGTGGACACTGGCAATCTCAAACAGGAAGTCCCCTCCCTATATAACCCCCTCCCCTAGAGGGAGTCCCTCAGTTTTTTCGCCAGTGTCTTAGGTGTTGGTCACGGAATAGCTTTGCTCCACATCCTTGGGATTAAGGGCGGGCTAACCGGATCTGTCCAAGGAGCCTCAGTGCCAAAGTGGACAGTACCCGGGCCCCAAGCCGTGGGGTTTTGCCTATAATGCTCCTCTTTGGAGGGCTGGACCCTGGGCCCAGGACTTGGAGTTTGTAAAAACCATAAGTTCCTGCTTGCCAGGGTGCTATATAGGTCCAGGACAGTGGGTACCTTCATAGGACCCCAGGGCCTGAAGGTCTACTACGCTACCCACGGAGATGGGAGAAGATTGGATCAGTTTGCTGGACAAACATCCTGCGGCATGGAGCAGGTAAGGGGGAGCCTGCAGGACTTGGTTCGACAGCAGGCTCTCCGGGGTAACCTAAAAGGGGGGATAGCCTAAGTATGCTCTGCATGGGCAACCTTGTTCACTATGTCTGAGAGAGACAGGATGACACCCTTTCTCCCCCATCACTAGGTTCCCCTGTCTAAAAATGTGTTGCTAGCTAAACCTGCTGTTTTCTTCCTAGGGCTAGTAAGGATCCCTAGGGGCCTTTGGAGAGTCCTACCTGGCCGGGGGTTTGAATCTGCCGCCTGTTTCTGCGTTCCTGGATCTCCAGCAGCGCGGCTCCTCCATGTTCCTCCTGTTTCCGGCATACGCGCGCGCGCGCGCGTGCGCGCGCGTCTTATAGACTTTTTTCGCGCCGTTCAGACAGGAGGGCGGGGGGGGGGGGGCGTGCCTGCGGCGTCATACAGGAGGCGCGCCTTTGTGCTGTTATAGACAGCAGGCATTGTCAGTGCTCAGTCTGAGGCTGATTTTCAGAAGGAGAGGACGCAGAGCGGCAGAACAGTGACTCCCGGTGGCGGAAGAGGGGTAGTACATGCTGGACTTTGTTCCAATGCCTTTTTTGTTAAGCCAAAAAATTCCCCTTTTTGCAGCAGGTTGGAGGCTGGCAAACTAAGTTTGGGGTCACTGTATGTTGTAAAAAGAAAATATATAATATATATTTAAAAAAAAAAAAAAAAAAAAAAAGCATACGGGATCCCATCAGTTTTTGGGCATTAGTGATCTATTGTCCCCTAAACTCTGGTTTTGTACTCCTGCCCACTACAGTCTGTTGTGTGGGCGGAGTCCCTCGATTTTGTATTATGGCTTCCAAAGGTTCGGGGTCAAAGGGTACAAAAAAGACCAAAAAACAAAAGGGTTCCCTTTCTGATTCTGATGATATGCCGATACTTTCCCCGCAACTTATTAACATAAAAAGCGCCTTGGATGAGCCATTAGGGGGATCTGGTGCGGAGGCTGGCCCAGATCAGCCCAGCCCTGTGTTTATCACAGAGGAGATGCTAGCCGTATCCCTAGGGGGGCTAGAAGAGAGAATAGCAGCATTGATCGCTAGAGCTATTCCTGGTAAGAAACGGGTTAGATCCCCATCACCAAGAGGTGTATCCTCAGATGCTGAGATTCTCTCTCTGGAGGAATTGGAATCACAGGAGGATCAACTAGACCTGAACCAAGAGGGTTCAGGGATTGAGGGGTCTGCCTCGGAGGAACCATTTTCAGACTCCCAGACAGAAAGACTGTGGGTACAGTCTTTGACGGACATGGTCCGCTCGGCATTTAGTTTACCATTGCCAGAGCCTCAGGTTCCTCCGGTATCCTCTCTGGGCTCTTTGAAAGCTCCGTTAAGCAACGCAGTTTTTCCAGTCCATCCTCTTTTGGAGGAATTGATCTTTCGGGATTGGGTACGGCCGGACAGGATTTTTCTGCCACCGAAAAGATTTGCGGTCATTTACCCCATGGGGGAAAAATTCTCCAAGAGGTGGAGGCTCCCAGTAGTGGATGCAGCCATCTCATGTGTGAATAAATCACTAACTTGCCCGGTGGAAAACATACATATGTTTAAAGATCCGGTTGATAAAAGGTTAGAGACACTTTTAAAAGCATCCTTTGCTACGGCAGGAGCAGTGGTGCAGACAGCGGTGGCTGCGATTGGTGTTTGTCAGGCGTTAAAAGACCAGACAAAGGAAATGTTAAAGGACATGCCTACCCAACAAGCAGAAGAGTTTTCTGACATTCCCAGAGCTCTGTGGTTTGCGGTAGATGCTATAAAGGATTCCATCCAGCAGGCCTCTCGTTTATCACTATTTTTGGTGCACATGAGAAGGCTCTTATGCCGCGTACACACGGTCGTTTTTTGCGATGAAAAAAAACGACGTTTTTTAAAACGTCATTTAAATTGATCGTGTGTGGGCAAAACGTCGTTTTTTGTCTTAAAAAAAACGACCAAAAAAAAATTCCAACATGCTTGAATTTTTTGTGTCGTTTTTCAAAACGTTGTTTTTTGTTTCACAAAAAGTCACCGTGTGTAGCAAAAACGTCGTTTAAAACAACGTTTTTCAACCCGCGCATGCCCAGAAGCTAGTTATGAAGCGAGCTTCAATGGAAAAGTGTGGTGAACGTAACCTCGTTTTTTGTGAAAAAAACGATGGTGTGTATGCAAAATTGTCTTTGAAAGTGACGTTTTAAAAACGTCGTTTTTTACTTCACAGAAAACGTTGTTTTTTTTCATCACAAAAAATGATCGTGTGTACGCGGCATTATGGTTGAAGAACTGGGCGGCGGAGCCCCCATGCAAAAAGCTTCTGGCAGGGTTTCCCTTCCATGGAGGACGACTCTTCGGAGAGGATTTGGATAAATATATTCAGACTATTTCAAGTGGCAAGAGTACCCTTTTACCGGTCAAAAAGACATTCCGGGGTCCTACATTTAGAAGGCAGCTCTTTCCTGTCTCGGGGCCCTCAAATTCCAGGCAGTATCGACGGCCGCCTGCACGATCCAACGTTAACAGTAGATCGCAGGGACAGGCCCCTGGGGGTAAGAGGCCATGATATCGCAAGCCGACAAAGACAGCCCCTAAGTCTGCCTTATGAAGGGGCGCCCCCACTCTCGCGGGTGGGGGGAAGGCTTCGTTTCTTCTCAGAAGTTTGGGAAGCCAAGATCCCCGACAAATGGGTCCGGGCATCTGTAACCACAGGCTACAGACTGGAGTTTCTAAGGTGTCCTCCGCCTCATTTTCAAGAATCAAGGCTACCAAAGGATCCAGCAAGGAAGGCCTCATTGCTGGCAGCTTTGGATCACCTGCTTTGCCAGGACGTAATAATAGAGGTGCCAGCCCAAGAGCAAGGGCTAGGTTTCTATTCCAATCTCTTTGTCATACCAAAGCCCAACGGCGATGTCAGGCCAATCTTGGACCTAAAGAGGTTAAACGGTTACCTAAGGGTTCGTTCCTTCCGGATGGAATCCATCCGGTCAGCAGCCGCCGCGCTTCAGAGGGACGATTTTCTGGCCTCCATAGACGTAAAGGATGCTTACCTTCATGTACCAATCTTTCAGTCGCATCAAAGGCTTTTACGCTTCGCGGTGGGGCAGCAGGGCGCTCCCCTTCGGGCTGGCCACGGCCCCCCGGGTATTCACGAAGATCCTAGCCCCAGTTCTGGCCAATTTAAGGATCCAAGGGGTCACAGTCCTAGCATACTTGGACGACCTTTTAATCATAGATCACTCACGACCGGGTCTGCAAAAGGCAGTAAACCTCACGGTTCGGTACCTCGAAGAATTCAGCAGGGTCCTAAAACCGGGGAAAGTCAGCGTTCCAGCCTACAAAGCAGTTGGAATACCTCGGCATGAGGTTAGACACAGAACAGCAAAGAGTGGTCCTGCCCCTGGTAAAGATCGAGGCTATCAAGGGATTGGTTCAGTTGGTTCTAAACAAGAAAAAAACCAACTATTCGCCTGTGTATGTGATTACTAGGCAAGCTAGTGGCCACGTTCGAGGCAGTACCATACGCTCAGATCCACACTCGCGTCCTACAGGCAGCCATTCTAGCAGCCTGGGGCAAGAGGGCACATGCCTTAGAGTCCCCTTTGACGCTATCATCAAGGGTCCGACAAAGCCTGGCCTGGTGGTTGAACCCCCAGAATCTTCTAAAGGGAAAAATCCTTCAGCCCTGTTGTCTGGAAGGTAGTTACCACAGACGCCAGCCTGGCAGGCTGGGGGGGCGGTCTTCGAGGGGTCCTCTCGCCAGGGAACTGGGGTGAAAGCAGAGAGGCAGCTCCCCATCAATATCTGGGAGATCAGAGCTGCTCGCCTAGCCCTTCTGGCATGGACCTCCAGATTAAAGGGGTTCCCGGTGAGAATCCAGTCAGACAATGCCACGGCAGTGGCATACATAAACCACCAAGGGGGAACCAGGAGTCAGGCCGCTCAAGAGCTTGATTTTTCAGTGGGCAGAGGTTCATGTACCCTGCATTTCGGCGATATTCATTCCCGGAGTAGACAACCTGCAGGCATACTTCTTAAAGTCGCCAGAGTCGGTTGCCAGGGGAGTGGTCTCGGCATCCCCAGGTCTTTCAGACAATCTGCCAGTGGTGGGGAATGCCGGACGTAGATATAATGGCATCCAGGTTCAACAAGAAACTAGACAGGTTCGTGTCTCGAGCGAGGGATCCTATGGCCTGCGGAACCGATGCGTTGGTTTGCTCTTGGCATCAATTCAAACTTCTATATGCATTCCCTCCGCTACAGTTACTTCCTCGCCTGTTGCGCAAGATCAGAGTGGAGCACAAGCCAGTCATTCTAGTAGCTCCGGCTTGGCCCCGGAGGACTTGGTACTCACTAGTCCTGAAGATGGCAGTGGGAGACCCTTGGACTCTTCCTCTACAACCAGACCTACTCTCACAAGGCCCGATCCTCCACCCTACATTACAGCGTCTAAATTTGACGGCCTGGAGGCTGAATCCCTGATTCTCAGGGGTAGAGGTCTGTCTAGGCAGGTAATTCCTACCCTGATTAGGGCTAGAAAGCCGGTCTCCAGGGTGATTTATTACAGGGTGTGGAGGAACTACGTAGGCTGGTGTGAATCCAAAAGATGGAATTCCCGTAAATATACTATTGACAGGGTGTTAAGTTTTCTCCAGCTAGGAGTGGATAAAGGCCTGGCACTAAGCACAATCAAGGGACAGATCTCAGCTCTGTCAGTGTGGTTTCAGAGGCCGCTGGCCACCCACTCGCTGGTAAAGACCTTCTTACAGGGGGTCTTGCGTATTAATCCTCCTGTCAAGTCACCACTTTGTCCATGGGACTTAAATCTTGTTCTGTCATCCCTACAGAAACAACCCCTTGAGCCGTTGGCTGAGGTACCTTGATTTTACTGACTAGAAAGTCGGTATTTCTGATCACCATAGTCTCGGCCAGGAGAGTATCGGAATTGGCAGCCTTATCTTGTAAGGAACCATATCTCATTTTGCATAAGGATAGGGCGGGGTTCCGTCCTCATCCTTCCTTTCTACCAAAGGTTATATCCAGTTTCCACCTGAACCAGGATGTGGTACTTCCATCCTTCTTCCAAAACCCACCTCTAGAAAGGAGGGGTTGCTGCATACATTGGATATTGTCAGGGCCATAAAGGCCTATCTTAAAGCTACAGAGAAGGTTCGGAAAAAAGATGTGGTGTTCGTTTTACCGGAAGGACCCAAGATGGGTCAGGCAGCTGCTTGATCCACCATCGCAAGATGGATTAAACAATTAATTGTTCGGGCCTGCGGTTTGAAGAGGTTGCCTCCTCCTTTGTCGGTAAAAGGGCCCATTCTACCAGGGCCATGGGCACCTCCTGGGCAGCACATCATCAGATCTCTATGGCTCGAATATGCAAGGCAGCAACGTGGTCATCAGTCCACACGTTTACAAAATTTTATCAATTGGACGTAAGAAGGAATGCGGATACAGCCTTTGGGCAGTCAGTACTACAGGCCGCGATTCAAGCTCCTCAGGATCTGAGGGGGCTCCCTTGATTTGATTTGAGATTCACATTTCTCGTTTAAGTTGGATTTACTAGTATCTGAGTATACCTCTAAAATTAAATCCTTCTTTGGAAGATGTCTCCCTCCCCTCATTAAAGCATTGCTTTCGGACATCCCATATAGTAATGAATATGCCGCTCTGTGTCCCGTGATGTACGAGAAAGAAAAAGGGATTTTTAAATACAGCTTACCTGTAAAATCCTTTTCTTGGAGTACATCACGGGACACAGAGCTCCCACCCCTCTTTTGGGTGACCATTTTGGGAGGCATACTGCTTGCTACAAAACTAAGGGACTCCCTCTAGGGGAGGGGGTTATATAGGGAGGGGACTTCCTGTTTGAGATTGCCAGTGTCCACACCTGAAGGTACTCCATATAACCCATATAGTAATGAATATGCCGCTCTGTGTCCCGTGATGTACTCCAAGAAAAGGATTTTACAGGTAAGCTGTATTTAAAAATCCCTTTTTTACATGTATTAGTAAAACCATAAATATCAACAACTTTGTGCATTGAGGTGGATTTGTTTTTTTTTCAGGACAAATTGGGCTTTCATTTGGTGGAAAATGGTAATGGATATCTCCTTATTATTATTTACCTTTTATATTATCAAAGGCAAACCGGGCCAAAATCGTAAAAAATAAATAAAAAATAAAATAAAAATAATAATGTTTTAAAAATGTAGCTGTACATTTCTTTCAACTACCACAACATAACCTACCACCAAAGAACAACGTAAATGAAATTCCCCTGCTCCTGGCGATCGCAGCAATACCACATATGTGTACGTTAGTTGTTTACGTTAATTGTTGTTTTGTGTTTTTTTTGGCTGTACTACGGGAGCAATGGTGCACATTTTCCTTCTTTTTTTTTTTTTTTTATCCTACCTTAATCACACTGACAAAAATCCTGTAAAGGAAAATAAATACCAATCCTGATCTTTGGCCCGGGCCTTGACCCACGAACACTAACCCTAGCACTGACCTAGATCAAACCGTGATCTAGGTATTTTTATGTATTTTTTATTTATTTTTCTCTGCAAGGAGAGAGATCTCTTTCCTCCATTCACAGAGAAGGAAAACACAGGGATGGGCTTCACAGTGATTGATCACTGTGATAGCCAATCAGAGGCTATTGCAGCAATCAGGTGACCCAGAGGCGGGAGATCCAGGTCCCAATCATTTATACGGGGCTCCCGCTGAGACCCTGATCTCTGTGCTGAGAGCGGTGCATGTGTTGTGCTCTCCCAGCACAGAGAGAGATATGCAAATATACCGCCCCATAGAAACAAGACCAGTCCAGTGGGGCCGCATATTTGTTTACGGTCGCCGTCAATTGGTTAAAGAGGAACTTCAGTTTTTTTTTTTTTTTTATACTGTAGCTGCTAAGTTTTAAATATCAGGTACTTACCAGTGCCTGGAGTCCAACGCTGTCTTCCCACAGCCAGTTCTTCTTGCTGCACGTCTCTGGTACGAAACTACGTGTTTTTTCAGCTCTTTAGAGCCACCCTTTGGGATACTTCTGCTATGGTTAGCATTGGTTTGTAGCATGCGTGTTTGTACTTTGAATTTTTTCCGAGGGACTTGTGTACATGCGATCGGATATTAGGATAAGACACATTTGGTGTCGGAAAATTTGAAAGCATGCTATAAAAACACTTGTTTTCGGAAATTCCGGTTGTGCGATGGATCATACAAATGGTCGGATTATCCGTCAAAACCCTGCTATCACACATTTGTTGTCGTAAAATCCGATCGTGTGTACGAGGCTTAAGTCTTCACATACAGGCGTGCAAGTGAACTACGTGGTAGAAATTAGGTAAAAAAATCTGGATTTTGTTGGACCCAATTTATTTTATTTTTTTCAGTGTGAGCATTGATCAATGTCATTGCGAAATCCTATTATCCAAATGACATACAGCTTGAGGCAGCTCAAAGTGCACTAGTTATTTCCTGGATTTACATACATATTACTCAGCATTTTACTTAATATACAGAATTATTCATATCCGCCCATGCCCGTGGATGAACATTTAAGGTAAAGGCTGAACTCCAGGGAAAAAGCTACATATCCAGTTGGAATACATTAAGGCTGTCCATACATCAGTAGAATTTCATTCGAAAATGTATGTTTAGGGAACGTCCAATCGCTTTTCTAATGGTTAGTGGGCTCAAATCAAAGATTGTTTTTGATTGAAGCCAGGAGAATGTTTGAAATTCTTTTCTTAAACAAAATTCTAACTATAAGCCTAAGTTCACACTGACAGCGGGATTGAAATCGCATTCATTCCCGCATGTCAGTCCAACTTTGGGGGGCGATTTCAATAGACATCTATGCAGGAACCCGCACAGATGTCTCTAAAATCACCCCCGAAGTCACCAAAAGTAATTCAGAAACTAATCGGGAATATTTTTTTTATTCTTTCCTTTTATAATCACTTCAATAACCTAAAAGCTTACCTTTTCAGAATTTTTTTTTTTCAAACAGAAGTTTTAGTTCCTCTTTAAGGAGCTGTTTTACTTGCCAAAGCATTTGTGATTGTGGCTGCCCAGTTCCTAAATTTCAAGTGTATTTCTATTTTTGCAGTAAAATTTGAGAAAAACCCATGTTTATGTGTTCCTCTAAGCATGCACAGGATGCCTAAAATTTTTTTTTTTTTTTTTTTCTCACCTTTTTAGATGTTTCACGGGAGGAGATGAAATGCATGACTGCAATTTTTTTTTTTTTTAAACAATGTCAGAGTGAGACTGTCCCAAGTTTGTCCTCATTAACATCCAATGCAAGAAACCCAACTTCTACCCCCCAACTCTTTGTTAGCTTAGGTTCACACTTGTGCAGGCGATCGCCACTGCTGGACTTCATCTGTTAATCCTAATGGCACCTCTACATAGCGTGGTTCCCCACCGGAAACCGCCCTGCACTTAGTTTCCGTGCTGGCCGCGTTTTTCAGAAAAGGTGCAGGGACCTTTTCCCTGCATTTTTAGGAGGCAAAGCAGCTCAATCAAATGAATGGGTTGCCGTGCTCATGTAATACACACCCCACAGAGCTGCACAACTGTGAATCTAGCCTTAGGACAGACAGTTTTCAAATCTTGTTACAATTAATAAAGAAGATCTGCCTGCACAGTACATACAGGTTTATATATGGCAAACACCACTGCCCAGCCCTCTCATAAATATGGAAAACTAGTAGGATCTTTCCTTGCTGGAGGGTCCAGTATAGCGCATCTAAAAGTCAGGTACATTCTTTAAATATTTTTAAGTTCTACTATGTGAATAGGGACAAATAGGTAACAAATATAAGATTTTTGTTTATAAATAAGCTGTTACTAAACCCACAACAGTAAAATCAGTGTGTATATGCACTATAGCATGCTTGTTATACTCACTGTGGAACCTACGCATTGTGTAAAAATGCGGTTTAACCCTATCTTCTGTGATCCTCCCCTTCTTCCATTGTCCCCAAATCATCTCCTGATTGAACAGAGCCTTTGGAATCACTCTGCACATGCTCAGTTTGGTGTGTATTGATAGAGGGTTTTTTCCCCTTGCATGTGATTAGCACAGGGCCAATCAGTACTCTCCAGACAGAGGGTCAGGGGTCATGCTGCCTCATAAGACAGTCAGAGTAGAAGCTTTAACCAGACACTGATAGAAGTCATAGGACTGCTATATACTGTTGATGAGAAAAGGTATTTAGCAGTTTTATATTTATTTAAATAATTGCATTTCCATGTTCACTTCCCTTCTTTTTGCTCTATATTACGGTCTTAGCATGTGTGCATAAAGCAGAACTATACTTGCCTCTCCTCCAGCAACACAGTATCTGCCAGCTTCCTCGCTGGCGCCGCCAACTTTGCCTGATTGGATAACAACATTCCCATTCTCCCCAGCCACTTTAATTACATTTAGCTTTTGGCTGGGGAATCTCACAGGAGCGGGAATACAGCACTGTGCAGGAAGTTGTCCCATTCATGACTGATTCTCAGCACAGACATGCCCTGCTCTAAATACCGCTGTACCTCTTTATGCCAGTTTAGAGCTGGTCCTAACTATTGCCATTTTCCAAATCTGTGAATTGGCAGGATTTTTTTTTTTAAGGAGGAGCTCCAGTCTTCCCCAAAAAAATGTAAATGTCAGCAGCTAAAATACTGTAGTTGCTGACTTTTCATATAAGGACACTGACCTGTCAAGGGATCTAGCGATGCCCTCACCCAAGCTGATTCTTCAATCGGCTTTGGGTGCAGGTGCCGGTATCTCAAGTAAGGTAACAGGAAGTGAAGCCTTGCAGGTTCACAGCCAGCTTCCTACTGCACAAGCGCAAGCTGTACTGTGCATTGTGAATCGTCCTGTAGTCCTCTGGGACCTGTGATGTGTCCCAGACAACAGGAAGGGGGTGGGGCTAAAGTGAAAATGAGTACCTGCCAAAACCAAGTACCCGCAGTCATAGGATGACCACATTTCCAAACTGACATTCAGGGACACCCCCCTTCTTCACAAATAATTGACAATTTTTAAGATTTATATGCAAGTAACTGGCCATAATAGGAGTATAGGGGGTCCGGGTACGGCCTTGGGGGGACATGTACCAATGCAAAAAATGTTTTTAAAAATGATCGATTTTTCAGGAGCAGTGATTATAATTATGCTTAAAGTGCAACAAAAAAAATGAACAATTCCTCTAATATAGTGCCTGGGGGGTCCCCTTAGTCTGCCTGTAAAGTGGCCCATGTGTATCATGTATAGAACATGCTGCAGCAAAAAAGAAATTTATAAAGAAAAAAGGGGCAAATCACATTTAAATTGACTCACAGTTGCAATGGCTGGCACCTTGCTATTGAAAAAAAAAAACCCATAGTACCCCTCCCCCCAGTCCATACCAGACCCCGCGATCTCTACCCCCCAACTTAAAGCACCTTGTCCCCATCTTACCCTGACTGGTGGTTGTGGTGGTATGCAAGCGGAGTGATTATCAGATTCTGGAAGCCCACAATGGACCCAAAGGGTCTGGAATGGACTAGGGGAGGGGGACCCCACACCATTTTTTTATTGGCAGCTTTTTTTTTAATTCAGCTGTCAGCGGGGAAGGACTTATCAGTTAATAAGGATGCTGGCTTCCCAGCCCCGCTCCTTAACAACCAGCTTTTACTGCACCCTGGTTGGGCAGATAGCACTACTGGAATGTGTCACCCATGTTGTTAATGTTGCCAAATATGACACAAATGGTTGTCTGAATTGGGTGCAGATAGGCATAGGTGTGCACAGCCTGTAGCATTAGAGTGTGCACCTGAAAGCTCAAAAACACAGTACCGATCTCTCACTGTGTTCATTCAGAAATGGAAGGGGTCAGTAAATGACATTACCCCTTCCCCCACTCATCCTGAAATATCATCTATGTGTGCCCACTGCAGTAGTCAATGGGAGAGAAGGGAAGCCAGCCATGCTGTGGGAGAAGACACTGGGCAGCAGTGGGAATCTGCACTGCAGGGAGTGATTAGGGTGTGCCTGGGCACACCTGACACACCCTGTGCTCACGCCTATGCAGATAGGAAACCACTGCAGGAAAGGTTGAGGGATTTCCTCTCGCTTGTTCTGTCTAAGTCTAGACAGGAATTGGGGAAATTTTCCTTCACATGTTCTGTCTGACCCTTATCAAAAAAAAAAGAAGTTCATTAGTTGAAAAGCTGAACAAGGGCTTTATCCTTCTCCATTCTACTCAAAACTGGCAATATAATATGTTTTGTCTGAGATGAACGTCAGCTTTACCTACAGTCTTGCACAGTTGTAAAAGATTCTATCCTGTAATGAAATCTCACATTCTGATTTCACTGCACACTGTGAGAAGCTGGGGAATTATTGGGATCATTTTTATTCTTATTACAAGGAATGTAAACATCCCTTCTAATAGAAAAAAAAGCATAATATGACCCCTTTAATGTGAGATCTGGGGTCAAAAATACCTCAGATCTCACATTTACACTTAACAGCAATAAAAAAAAAGAGACAGCCGAGACGTGGCGAGAGGTGATCTTGTGGTGAATCTGCCACAGAGACCAGTTTTATCTTAAAGCAGACCATTCGTCGCTGAAAATATACTGGGGTTATGGCAGCTATCTGCTACCATAACAACGGTATTTAACAACAAAGTGGCAATGTATATCCACAGTGGGCGTTCCTTAGGAGTACCAAAGTCACATTCATTGTGGTAAAGCGATATTAACCACTTAAAACCCGGACCAAAATGCAGGTAGAGGACCTTGCCCCTTTTTGCGATTCGGGACTGCGTCGTTTTAACTGACAATTGCACGGTCGTGCGACGTGGCTCCCAAACAAAATTGGCGTCCTTTTTTCCCCACAAATAGAGCTTTCTTTTGGTGGTATTTGATCACCTCTGCGGTTTTTATTGTTTGCGCTATAAACAAAAATAGAGCGACAATTTTAAAAAAAATTCAATATTTTTTACTTTTTGCTATAATAAATACCCCCCAAAAATATATAAAAAAAAATTTTTTCCTCAGTTTAGGCCGATACGTATTCTTCTACATATTTTTGGTAAAAAAAATTGCAATAAGCATTTATCGGTTGGTTTTCGCAAAATTTATAGCGTTTACAAAATAAGGGATAGTTTTATTGCATTTTTATTCATTTTTTTTTTACTACTAATAGCGGAGATCAGCGATTTTTTTTTTTTGCGACATTATGGCGGACACTTCGGACAATTTTGACACATTTTTGGGACAATTGTCATTTTCACAGCAAAAAATGCATTTAAATTTCATTGTTTACTGTGAAAATGGCAGTTGCAGTTTGGGAGTTAACCACAGGGGGCGCTGTGAATTTGAGTGTACCCTGTGTGTGTGTGTTTACAACTGTAAGGGGGTGTGGCTTTAGGTGTGATGTCATCGATCGCGTCCCCCTAATACAGGGATGACGCGATCGATGCTGCGGCCACAGTGAAGCATGGGGAAGCCGTGTTTACACACGGCTCTCCCCGTTCTTCAGCTCCAGGGACGGATCGCCGCACTGCAGCAGCGATCGGGTCCGCGAATCCCGCGGTCCCGTTCCTAGAGCTTCGGACCGGGTCACGGGAGCGCGCCGCGGGCGCGCGCCCGTGACCCACGGCTGGGTACTAAAATCAACGTATATATACGTTGATGTGCCCAACCGTGCCATTCTGCCGACGTAAATGTGCAGTAGGCGGTCCTTAAGTGGTTAAACCCCAAAAATATATATTGCAGCTTTCCAATCATTAAATATGATGGCTGCAGTCTTATTTTTAGGCTTTTTTTCCCCCTTCTGTTTTCACCCAGTGATCTGGCCAGTAACACACTTCCTGCATTAGAGCACCCCACTAAGGATGAATGAGAACAGTAGGCACCTTTGGACAGCAGCATTGTCAGTCTGGGAGTAGGTGGGGGTGTAGGGGGGTGGTGTGTTAGATGGATTAGCTCAGGGGTGTCAAACTCAATTTCATCGAGGGCTGCATCAGCATTATGATTGCCCTCAAAAGGGCCGCTTCTATCTGTAAGATTAGATGTCCAGGGCATCCCCTCCCTTTACATTAGATGTCAAGAACCACCCCACCATCAGAAGTTGAGGCCCCCACTCTCCCTTACATCACAGTGCACCCCCCTTTCCTTATGCTGCTGCTGGGAAGATGAATGCTTTGCTAAAAAGCAGAAAGTAACGGTCTTCAGGAGGACCAGAGGAGGGCGAGGGCCACATGAAATGGCCTGGAGGATCGGATTTGGCCCGTGGGACTTGTGTTTGACACCTGTGGATTAGCTGATTTAGATAATTAGTTATAATAATAAGATCACTTATACATTTTTTTTGTGTATTCATTCTATTATGGTCCATGTAACTGGGGGCATGGAAGAGGTGCATCCTTTGCCTTTTATACTTTTCTCTTTTTCTCTTTCTCAGCTCAGAAAGTTGAGAAATATGCAAATAGGTCAAAATATCATCTAATGAGTCTGAATATTTTTATTCTTCTCAGTATTAAGAGAAACAAAATGTTACTCCAGCTCCACTGCCAATATAAGAGTCCACTAACTGTGATCCGGTGCTCTAGCCAGGGCGTTCAGGCCTCACAGGTGCGATACTTGAATCAGGAAGGCTGACAACTGGGATGCTCTTGAATAAAAGTACTTTATTTGTTACATGGATACACTGTTAAATGGCTATACTCTAACACATTTCGGCTATAAATCCTTCATCAATGCTTTGTTGAAGGCGTCAAAACCGAAACGTGTCCGTTTTTAGTCTGTACCCGTGTATCCATGTATAGGGCTACTGATAGGGGGGCACCCCGGTTCTCTTGCAGGGGGCCCAAACAGAGAGGGGGATTAGTGATGGACGACAATTGTGTCTCTCTTCTTTCAGCAGCTGAAAGCTGGTCTCTCCCCCTCTCTCTCGTGCCAGCTTTTATATGCTAAGAAAGAGACAGTCGTCCCTTTCAGCGCTGGCTCTAGAAGATTGCCCAGCCATTCACAGCATGCAGCACTTTTTGTAGCTGCTGACTGTTAAAGAGGTGGAACTCTGCTTAAAGGGAGCATTTTAAGAAAAAAAAATACCATCTTATGCACTCCTTTCTTATAAATACCATTGGTAATATTTTCCAATTTTACTGGCCTAGCCAGTAAAATTCTGGCCAGGTAGCAACCATACCTGCTGAGGCTTTAGGCAACACGCACATGGATAGGGCACTTGATAAACCACAAGGTACCTGCATCACCTGGATAACTGTGTACATGGGTCTTGGCTTATTCTGACTAATAAAACTTATGGTCAGAAACTAATGTTGTGTTTTTTTTTTTTTTTTTTCCTTCCTTAGCAATACATGGACTCCCAAGCGGGCAAAAGTATGAAGTTGTCTTTCCAGAGAAAATCCATTCTTGGCACAAGAGGGACACAGATGTAAGTGATACCTACATATTTATGCTATCTGATGTATCCGATCTGCACCAATCAGTTTCAAATTACACATTTTACTCTGATCTGTCTTGTGTTCAAGTAGAAATAAATATCTTAATTGAAATAAATATCTAAATTGAATAGTATATCAACTATGCCACTGATAAGATCCGCTGATTTTGCTTGACAATCTAGACACAGGATTTCACTTCTGGAAACCAAGGTCCTGTTACCTTGGAATAGTGGCAAAAGGTGCTCAACATTTTGGGGGGGGGGGGGGGGGGGTGCAAACAAATGAAAAAAAAACAAAAAAACATTTGCAGCCTCACTGTGCCCATCAAACTCAGCTACTGTGCCCATCAATTGTCGCCACTGTGCCCATCAATTGTCGCCACTGTGCCCATCAATTGTCGCTGCTGTGCCATGAATTGTCGCCGCCATGCCGTCAATTGTCGCCACAAAACTACGATAAAATAGAATATAAAACAATAAAGCAATAGAATCAAAAAGAATAGAATAGAAGTTAATAGAATGTAATAAAATAGAACATGACAGTCTTCCGAAATTCGAATAGTATAAATTTGAATTCTAGAATAGATTGGAAAAAAAACTAGAAAAACAATAGAATCAATTATAATATATATTTTATTCTATTCTCTTGTTTTTCTTTTCTATTCCATTCTAATCTTTTCTATTTGAATTTGAATTCATTTTATACAAAATTTGAATTTCTTAGGGCCCTTTCACACGGGGCGGATCGTAATGATCCGCCTCCGTGTGTCCGCTTTAACTGATCCCCCGTGTGTCCGCTTTAAGTGATCCCCGCTGAGCCGTCGGCTGACAGGGCGGTCCCCGCACACTGTGCAGGGACCGCCCTGTCTTTCCTCCGCTCTCCACTATGGGGGGATCGGATGAACATGGGCCGTATGAACTTGAAAAAATGTTGATCGAATTCCTAAAAAGTCGATCAAATTTGAAAAATGTTATTAGAATAAAAAAAAATAGAAAAAAATCGACTGCATTCGAAAAAATTCTACCGCATTTGAAAAAAAATCTACTAAATTCATTCATATATATATATATATATATATATATATATATATATATATATATATATATATATATATATATATATATATATATAATCTCCATTTTCCAAAATTCGAATTTGGTACCGAATGAATTTAAATAGAAAAGATTAGAATAGAATATATATTTTCTTTCTATTCTGTTCTATTGTTTTTCTATGCTTTTCTATTATTTTCTAATCTTTTCTATTGGAATTCTATAGGAAATTCGAATTTCAGAAGAAGAGATATATATATATATATATATATATATATATATATATATATATATATATATATATATATATATATATATATATATATATA
Organism: Rana kukunoris; assembly: GCA_029574335.1. Lineage (NCBI taxonomy): Eukaryota > Metazoa > Chordata > Amphibia > Anura > Ranidae > Rana > Rana kukunoris. Next base: position 471,797,466 of record CM056051.1, on the reverse strand, counting down.
TAATCTGTTCTGTGCTATTGTTTTTCTATACTATTCTTTTCTATTTTTTCGATTCTAATTTAATTGTTTCTATACAAATTTAGAGTTTCAGGAAATGGTTATATATAGTTTTGTTTAAATGTGGTAGCATTATTTCGAATTTGATAGTTTTTTTCGAATGCGGTAGAGGTTTTTTTCGAATGGATCTCGAAAACGAATGTAATGAATGCAACAAACTTAACTAAACAAATTTAATTAAATAACTAAATGAAACAAAACATTTTTTTTTTCATCCTGCACATGCCTAGGCCTAAGGGTTGTCATACAAAGTGATTGTTTACAATCACTTTAATGGCACGAGCATTGCAAAATCTTGATTGTCCAGAACTACATCTGAAAATACAAAATGAACACACTTGTTTCCTTGGCATGTTGGTAAGGGGAGGAGGGAAGAACAAGAGGAGGGATAATATAAGCAGATTAAAAATCAGTTTTAAATTTGACATAACATTCAAAGGCATGGATGACATTAAAAGTCTGAAAGAAATTCTATCCATTCTCCACACTATTCAAAACTAAAATCATATTTTGGCTGGAGTTGGGTTTTAAGCTACAGGTGTATCAGACTGCTACTCATCCACCATTTTCTATGCTTAACATGGGCTATGACAATACTGAGAAATAAGACAATTTTATGTAGTATTTTTTTTTATTCATCTTCACCAAACATTTTGTGTCTCCAGAGCACGTATCCAGATCGGACCCAGTACAAGTTTTACATGGAGGGGAATCATGTACATTTACACCTCGAGAAGACTGAGTGAGTGACATCAATCATATACCAATATGTTTATTTATTCTTTATATGTGTTTGTATTCACTTAAAAAATATTCACACAATACTAAGGATTTGTATCAAACTATTCTTTGTGCTTTGTCCTTTGTGTAATACAAACTAAGGGGCTCTTTTGTGATCTATCATTTTAACTTTAGGCCTCATTCACACTGACGGACCGTTCAGGCCCGCCTGTCAGTTTTGACAGCGGACCTGAACGGCCGCTCCATGCATCCCTATGGAGCGACGTATGTCCGCTGACATCCGATCCGCTAAAAACAGACGTATGAGGGATACGTCCCCATCCGTCCATGCGGATCGGATCGGGTAAGATGTGATGAAAACGGACATGCTATCGCTCCATAGGAATCAGCGGTGCCGATAAGCCCCTCCCCACTCAGTGAGCAGAGAGGAGCTTGTCATCTGTCGGCTCAGCGAAGATCTGCGGACTGATCTCCCACTGAGCTGGCAGAAGCAGGCGGACTCCGTCGCGACGGGGTGCGATGGAGTCCGTCTGTGTGAATGAGGCCTTAGGTCTACCCAAACCTGAAATTTCAGTTGGGTGGATGTTGTTTTATATGCTTTTAAAAAGCTATAGTAAAACATTCTATTGTCTATGTTCCCAACTACAACTACTTACAATGACATTTGTGAGAGGGATCCCAGATTCCCCACTAGATAGCTTGTTAGATTATGAGCAGGGCCCTCTTAACCCTCTTGTATCTTATTGTATTGTCTGCCTTTAAAGCGGTTGTAAACCCAAAAATAGATTTAAAATAAAAACCTGCAAGACAAAGCCATAATGAGCTAGTATGACTAGCAGTGTTGTAACTAACAGCGTTTAAGTAACGATACCCCTTTTGAGGGTAACGAGTAATCTACCAGATTACTCTTCCCCTCTCATCAACGCCGCGCCCATTACTGGGGCGGCGTTACCGTTAACTACTTACCTGTGTCAGCAGCAGCCGTCAGCCATCCACTATCAAAAGCCGCGCCTCCTCCTCAGGCTGTTCCGTGATAGGTGGAACAGTAATTTTCCCAGCAGTGCCTCTGTTTAGTGTTCAGCCTATTACGGATGCCTTCTCATCCTCAGCCTCGGCCTCGGACGATGAGAAGGCATCCGTGATAGGCTGAACACTAAACAGAGGCACAAAATTTACTAGCCTGCCATCCAACATTTGTTGGCCGAAAGTTAGACAACAATTGTCAGAAGGAGCGTACTAACGGTCAGATTTTAGGGCAACGGTCTATCAACAGACAATCCTCTGCCAACAATCCGATCGTCTGTACGAGGCTTTACATTTATGTCTATGAACCCATGGGAGATTTAATAGAAGCACGTCACGTCTCGTATGAGTCTAGCTGAAATCCTGGGAAACCTGTAACAGCTGAGCTGAGATGCAGAATATCTTTGATGGTTGTAGCTTTCTTGAAGCAAATTAGATTTCATCATTAATCTGAGATCCTACCCTTCTGGTAAGAGGTGTGTGTGTATGTGGAGATATCACCCTTCTAAGCACTAGTGTACACCGTGTGATCTGTTTTGAGCACGGATCAACTATTTAGACATTCGCTTTTACATTGGACTAATTACTTTGGGGCTCAATTTATAAGCTTTCTATGCTGGTTTATTATTAAGGTTTTTTTTTTTTTTTTCAACTTTTTTTTTGTGATGATATTTTTTATAGTATTCACTTTTATTATTAGAGTAAGAGGAATGCGCACTTGCTTTTTTTTTTTTTACTCAAGTAACAGCGCCTTTTTAGGTTGGGTATAATTAGGATAAGCGCAGGGTATTTTATAGTTCGGATACCGATGTATCCTGTTGATTTTCAAGAGTTGGTCCACTTTCAATATTTATGAATAGGATTGTGGCATAGACAGCTGATTTTCCTTTTTTCATGATTCGGACATTGCAGACTGATGTAAATGGGTAATAGAAAATGATTTTAATAAAAAGAATGGCTGTAAAATTGGGACAGTTGGTAGCTCCAACAAACACAGTGGCAGCATTAGCTCTTTATAGATGAAAACCTAGTACAAAGCATGCAGTATGTCAGTGACTTGTCACAGGAAAATGCCAAAGCTTGTGTCTGCTGTGAAGGGATTATTTTAATAAATTGCGCAATATACTGTACAGGATAATAACATTTCGTCTTTTTTCTTTACGTCACAGCCACCTACTCTTTCTCTGGTTGTATTTTGTACTTCCTCATTCTACCCTGTCTATAAAGCTATCAAATCCATATTCTAAAGAAAATGCTGTTTAAAAAAAAAATTGCCTGTGATATAGTAACGGATGGCCGTGACAGATTATTATTATCCACTATTTATATAGCGCCAACAGTTTGCATAGTGCTTTACAAAATGAGGACAGACAGTACAGTTACAATACAGGAGGGATCAGAGGACCCTGCTCATTAGAGCTTACAATCTAGAAGATGTGAACATTTTACAATTTCTCCTGTAACCGCTGAAAATTTTCTCCGATCATGCAACTAGACCCTTAGCACTTGACTAGGGTAGATAAGAGCTGACCTACAAACCAACTCCAACTATGTCTACCCCATTTTCCACCCCCTCTTAACATAAGAGAAAAAACACCAGACACGTGCGTCAAGTTAAAATGGCCGAACACAGCCTTTATTTAACATACATTTTTCATATAAACATAACTCAAGATTTGAGGTCCCTGATGGTGCCACCTTGCCATATTTCTCTTGTGTCTGAGGAGCCAGATAGCTGATCTGCGACCCCAGCTGCAAACACTGGCTCGGAGCCTAAACCAGCTGACCTCAGACACCCACCGGTCTTAAACTAACTGCATTTTAACGTACACACTCGAGAATTCCATACCTTAGATGGATCACCACCGTTTTCCCAATAACCATAAAGAGAGCCCGGTTCCCCTTATCACCCTGTCATGTATGCCCTACACTTATTCCGTTCCTCCTTTTGCTCCGGGCATTTCTGGTTGTGTGGTGTCTGACAAAGGGTTCAGGAAGAGTTATCCACAGGAACACTCTGTCTGCTTTCCAAAAAACCCTGTGACCGGCCTTTGAAGGGTGAATATTTCCAACCGGGGGAAAGGGAGGGAAGAATTCCAAGCAGAGTGAGGAATGAAGATTTGTAGTGTTTACAGGCGAAAAAGTCCCTTGTTCATCAATTAAAGCCCAAATTAACTTTCAGTTTAAATCCACTAAATATTCTATAGTGCAGTCTATGGTGTATCAAAACAAAATATGCACAAAGACTTAAATGGACTGAAAATTGTCTGGTTCAGCAGAAACCGGGTGACTTTCGGTCCCTGTTTACCACTGACTGTACAACAGAAGCCGGTCTAATGACCACTTCTGTCGAATGATCATGCTGGAAAACCAGCATTTAACCAGCTATTGCATCCAATGACTACAACCACACCCATCCGTAAACACTAAGGCAGAACATTGATTAGGTAGGTTAGATCACCTTCTCTGATTTTTCCCTTTGGTTTAAATAGAGCAAGTTTCATTTCTCAGTGCCTCCTATCCGTTCCCATCTAGGATTCTCTTCATGTTCCTGTCCATACACCCTTTGGCCAATTCCACTGCCGAGCTGAAGTGTTGCAAATTTACATGTAACTGTTCTTATATGATCATAGACAGGGCAGGACTTAGGGTGGTGGGGGCCCCTGGGCTGGAGTGTTGAAGGGGCCCCCTGGAGCGAGGGGGGGATCAAAGTTGTTGAGCGGGGGGGGGGCGAATTTAAGTTGTTGAGTGGGGGGGGGCGCATTAAAGTTGTTGAGCGTGGGGGGGGGGCGAATTGAAGTTGTTGAGCGGGGGGGCATTTAAGTTGTTGTGCGGGGGGGTGACTCATCTGTGCACGGGATAAAAATAAAGAAATAATTATATATATATACACATACATATATATATATATATATATATATATATATATATATATATATATATATATATATATATATATATATACACATATATATATATAAAAAAAAGGGGGTAGCCATCCGGGGCCCTGGGGATCTCTGGGCCCTTTAATAAAAAGGAAAAAGAAACCTCTGGGCCCTTTAATAAAAAGGGAAAAGAAACCTCTGGGCCCTTTAATAAAAAAATAAAAATGAACATTTAAAAAAAATATAAAGAAAATGTAAATATTTTTATTAAAAAAAAGGGGGGTTGCCATCCGGGGGCCCTGGAGACCTCTGGGCCCTTTAATAATTATATATATATATATATATATATATATATATATATATATATATATATATATATATTAGAGCTGCACGATTAATCGTCAAGAATCGTTATCGCCATCTTTTTCCCGTTGCGATTCTTGATACAGAGTTTCACAATCTTTCACATGAAAATAATTTTCTCTCTGCACTTTGGTGTGCAAAGAATTTCCTGTCTGCTCTCAGCCAAAAGTCAGTCTGGGCAATCTGCCAAGTTTTGGAAACATTTTTTATCAGTGGAAAGTTAAGTCTAAACATTGTATCTCTTCAAAGGAATTAACTTCTTCTGTATGTAAATTAGGAATTTTTAACCACTTATAAACACCAAACCTTTTTCTGACAGCTCTTTTCAAGTTAAAATCATTATTTTTTTTTGCTAGAAAATTACTTAGAACCCCCAAAGATTATATAATTTTTTAGTAAAGACCTTGGCCTAGAGAATAAAATGGTGGTTGTTGCAATATTTTATGTTGCACTGTATTTGCGCAGCAGTCTTTTTAAATGCATTTTTTTTTTAAAAAGGCAGTAAAGTTAGCCCATTTTTTTTTTTTTTGTATAAATGTAAAAGATTTTACGCCGTGAGAATCGTGATCTTCATTCTAGGCAAAAAAATTGTGATTCTCATTTTGGCCAGAATCGTGCAGCTCTAGTATAAACATATTTTTTTTATAAAAAAATAAATACAAACAGTAGGGGTTGCTGTCCGGGGCCCTGGGGGCCCCTGGGGACCTCCAGACCCCTAAAAAAAAATAAACATTTATAAAATATACATAAAAAAGTGAGGCTGCCATCCGGGGGCCCTGGGGACCTCTGGGCCTTTTAATAAAAAATAAAAAAATAAACATTTATAAAAAAAAAAGGGGGGGGGGGGTTGCCACATGGGGCCCTGGGGGACCTCTGAGCCATTTAAAAATATATATATATATATATATATATATATATATATATATATATATATATATATATATATATATATATATATAAAAAAAATGTAAATTTAAAAAAAAAAAAAGGGCGGGTTGCCATCCAGGACCTCTGGGCCCTTTAATAATAATAATGATAATATATATATATATATATATATATATATATATATATATATATATATATATATATATATATATATATATATATATATATATATATATATATATAAAAAACATTTTTTTATAAAAATAAATAAAAAAAGGAAGGGTTGCTGTCCGGGGCCCTGGGGACCTCCGGACCCCTAAAAAAAAAAAAAAAAAAAAAAATTTTATTTTTTATTTTTTTTAGAGGGGCCCCCTATTGAGCGGGGCCCATGGGCTTGAGCCCAGTCAAGCCCAATGGTAAGTCCGGCCCTGATCATAGACAACCTACCTCTTGCTACTCTGTCATATCTGTAAATGTTTAGGTCATGAAAATCACATACTGTATACTTGGAACCTTTTAAGCTCTTGGTAACTGATTTTGTATAAGGCAGCATTTATCAACCTTTTTACCCCAGAGGAACTAATAAACTATTTTCAGCCCTTGTAGAACCCCCTCCCCCTGCTAAAACCAATTAATTGAGGGTCAGTAGGAAAAATGCACCTAATATTGGTGGCTAACAGACAGCTAAAAAGATCATTAGTGTCATGCCACTGGCTCTGCCAAGTGGAGTTAGCTCTGGAACTATGCAGGCAACATCAAAGGTCTATTAGCCACAGGTCAAGAAGCCCATAGCAACCTCTGGAGGAAACCTAGGGTTCCACAGAACCCTTACTGAGAACTGCTCATTCTTTATAAAGTCCAGAAGACAGGGAGCTATACGGTCTTCATGTAATCTTTAGCAATGACCCCTATTCTGCTAATGAATGCAGTAACAGAAAAAAGATGTTATATTGTGATATGGCACAAAATCTCAAAAAAATGAATTGATAAATCTATGAACTGGGTATGGCATTAAGATATGGATTAAAAAGGGATTTTTAATAACAGCTTACCTGTAAAATCCTTTTCTTGGAGTACATCACGGGACACAGAGCGCATAGTCATTACATATGGGTTATATGGGTACCTTCAGGTGTGGACACTGGTGTAATCAACTTCACAGGAAGTTCCTCCCTATATAACCCCCTCCCACTGAGAGTGCTCTAGTTTTGTAGCAAGCAATTTCTCTGAGGTTACACAATGTTCCCCAAAAAGAGGGGTGGGAGCTCTGTGTCCCGTGATGTACTCCAAGAAAAGGATTTTACAGGTAAGCTGTTATTAAAAATCCCTTTTTCTTGATCGTACATCACGGGACACAGAGCGCATAGTCATTACATATGGGATGTCCCAAAGCAATGCTCCATGAAGGGAGGGAGACCGTAAGGCCAAAAATAGCCAAACAGAAAATATATCAGGAGGTAAAATAGCTCCACCAACAGAAAAAAAGGGGCGTGAACCGGGCCAGAGGATTCTATACTGCTGCCCGTAGGACCGCCTGCCCAAATGCTGCGTCCGCAGCCTTTGTGACGTCCAACTTATAAAATTTAGTAAACGTATGTACGGAAGACCAGGTTGCCGCCTTGCAAACCTGTGCCATAGAGATCTGATGGTGTGCCGCCCAAGAGGCACTCATGGCCCTCGTAGAATGGGCCTTAACTGATAAGGGCGGTGGAACGCGCTTCAGACCATAGGCCTGAAAAATCAGCTGCTTAATCCACCTAGCCAAGGAAGACTTGGCAGCCGGCTGACCCTTCTTGGGGCCATCCGGGAGAACGAAAAGCACATCTGTTTTCCGAATCTTTTCTGTAGCCTTGAGATAGACCCTCATGGCTCGGACCACGTCCAAAGTATGAAGCAGTCTTTCCTCTCTAGACTGGGGAGTAGGAAAGAAGGATGGTAGGACTAGGTCCTGATTCAAGTGAAAACTGGATATGACCTTAGGAAGGAAAGAAGGCTGAGGCCGCAGAACCACTCTGTCCTTATGCAGAATCAGGTACGGTTCCCTGCAAGACAAGGCTGCCAGCTCGGAGACCCTTCTGGCCGAAGCCATAGCCACCAAGAAAACCAACTTTCGGGTTAGCAGCACAAGAGGGATTTCTGCCAGAGGTTCAAACGGCTGCTTTTGTAAAGCTGACAAGACCAGATTTAAATTCCAGGGGCAGAGGGGAGCTCTAATAGGGGGATTTACATGCAAGACCCCCTGCAAAAAGGTTTTCACAAGCGAATGTGTGGCCAAAGGCCTTTGAAACCATATCGATAAGGCAGACACCTGCCCCTTTAGAGTACTAAGAGCTAACCCCTTGTCAACGCCAACCTGGAGGAATCGCAAGATCCTATCAATAAAAAAACTTGCGAGGATGCCCTCCTTGAGACTCGCACCACTCCACATAGGTTCTCCAGACTCTGTAATAGATATTTCTAGAGACTGGCTTTCTAGCTTGAATTAACGTAGATATGACTTGGGCAGAGAGGCCTCTGCCCTTAAGAATTAGAGATTCAGCCGCCAAGCCATCAAATTTAGCTGCTGTGAAGCAGGGTGGTAGATCGGGCCCTGAGACAGCAGATCTGGGCGCAGGGGGAGTGGCCACGGTGCCCTTACTGACATCCTCACGATGAGTGCGTACCAAGCCCTTCTGGGCCAGGCTGGGGCCACCAGGATCACCGGCCTGCGCTCCACCCTGATCCTTCGTAGAAGGCGGGGAATCATCTGTAGTGGAGGGAACGCATACAGGAGAGAAAACTGGTGCCAGGGGCAAACCAACGCATCGGTCCCGTAGGCCGAGGGGTCCCTGGCTCGGGATACGAATTTGTCCAATTTCTTGTTGAATCTTGTTGCCATGATGTCCACATCGGGAACTCCGAATCTTTGGCAAATCTCTTGGAATACCTGGGGGTGAAGAGACCACTCTCCCGGGAGTAACTGTTGACGACTCAAAAAATCTGCTTGAGAATTGTCTATCCCTGGGATGAACACTGCTGAGATGCAGGGTACATGGGCTTCGGCCCATGAAAAAATCAGGTTTACTTCCCTTTGAGCCGCCAGGCTCCTTGTGCCCCCCTGGTGGTTTATGTATGCCACCGCCGTGGCATTGTCGGACTGTATCCTTACTGGCAGACCCTGCAGGGGAAGAGTCCAGGCGACCAGGGCCAACCGAGCAGCTCTGATCTCTAGGACATTGATGGGAAGCAGACTTTCTGCCTCTGACCACTGTCCCTGCTGGGTCCGTTTTCCTAAGATTGCCCCCCAACCTATTAGGCTGGCATCTGTGGTTACTATTTTCCACGAGATGGGGCAAAAGGTTTTCCCTTTTGATAATTTTTGAGGGATCAGCCACCAGTACAGGCTGTGCCTGACTCCTGGAGAAAGAACTAATGGACGGTCTAATGCCTGTATGGACTTGTTCCAAGCAGAGAGAATAGCTGCTTGCAGAATTCTGGTATGGATCTGGGCATAGGGCGCTGCTTCGAAGGCGGCCACCATCTTTCCCAGCAGTCGCATGCATAGGCGAATAGTCGGCTTCTTTTTGCCTAAGACTATTTGAATCGTTTGAATCAACGACCTGATCTTCTTTTGAGGTAAAAATACCCTCTGGCATTCTGTATCTAACCGAAAGCCTAGATATTCCAACTGTCTTGTGGGTTGTAACCTTGATTTTTCTTGGTTCACAATCCACCCGAACTCTTCTAGATGCCGCACTGTGCGGACTACTGCATGATTGAGGTTGGAAGCTGAACTGTCGATAACCAGGAGATCGTCCAGGTATGCTAGGACCAAGATGCCTTCTGTCCTTAGGACGGCTAGCACCGGGGCTAACACCTTTGTGAATACCCGTGGAGCTGTTGCCAACCCGAAAGGGAGGGCTACGAACTGGTAATGACTTTGGTTTATCGTAAAACGAAGAAACTTGTGATGTGCTGGGTAAATCGGCACATGCAGATATGCATCCTTTATGTCTATAGATGCTAGGAAGTCGCCCTGATGCAGGCTGGCTGTCACTGAACGTATGGAGTCCATACGAAAGGTCTGAATCCTTAGAAAGCGATTTAGGCGTTTGAGGTCTAATATAGGCCTGACGTCGCCATTGGGTTTTGGTATAACAAAAAGGTTGGAGTAGAATCCCAGACCCTTTTCTTGGGTTGGTACTTCTACAATTACTCCTTGGAGCAAGAGGCGATCCAACGCCTTTACGAGAGAGGCCCTCTTTAACGGGTCGCTTGGAAGACTTGACCCCTGAAAATGAGGAGGGGGGATTTCTCGAAACTCTAGTTTGTAGCCTGAGGCTACTACGGACCGAACCCAAGCGTCGGGAATTCTGGCCTTCCAGACTTCGGAGAAAAACTGAAGCCTCCCCCCCACCCAAGAGAGTGGGGGCGCCCCTTCATGAATCTGACTTGATGACTGGTTTAGCCGGCTTGCGAGACCAGGGCCTCTTGTTTGCCGCGGCTTGTCCCTGTGGGCGACTATTAACTGCTGAACGCCCGGGAGGCCGTCGATACTGACGAGAAGTCGAAGGGGCCGAGCCTACAATGGCCTGTCGTTTAAACGTGGGCCCACGCGGTCTTTTCTTGACCGGTAAGGAAGTACTTTTTCCACTTGATATGGTGTGGATATATTTATCTAGGTCTTCCCCGAATAGTCTTCCCCCATGAAAGGGAAACCCTGCTAAAAGCTTTTTGCAGGGTGCCTCTGCTGACCAGTTCTTTAGCCACAAAAGACGACGCATGTGAACCATCAGTAGAGATGAACGAGATGCCTGTTGGATGGAGTCCTTAATAGCATCTATTGCAAAGCAGAGAGCCCTAGGGAATTCTGCTAATTCATGAGTATGCTGAGCCGGCATGTCCTTTAATATATGTTTTGCCTGATCCTTCAAGGCCTGACAAACACCAATGGCTGCTACTGCTGGCTGAACCATGGCACCTACTGAGGTGAAAGCTGCTTTCAGTAGGGTCTCGAATTTCTTGTCGACCGGATCCTTGAACATATGGACATTTTCAACCGGACAAGTCAGGGATTTATTCACGCAGGAAATGGCTGCGTCCACTGTAGGGAGAGCCCATTTCTTCACATATTCCTCTTCCATAGGGTAGAGAATAGAGAATCTTTTAGGAGGGACAAAGATTCTATCAGGTCGAGCCCAATCCTGGTAAATCACGTTCCGCAGAAGGGGGTGCATTGGAAAAGATGCACAAGTTAATGGAGCCTTTAAAGAACCCAATGAGGATACCTCCGGGGCTACTAGTTCTGGCACTGGAAGTTTAAAGGCAGTGCGAACCATATCTGTCAAAGACTGGATCCACAGGCCCTCCGCTTGAGAGGCCGAAAAATATTCATCTATAGTGGAATTTTCCCTGTCTGAACCGTCGGGACTTGGGTCTGCCTGATCCCCTTGTGGGTCCCGTTCCTCTGAAGAGGAGACCTCCGCATCTGAAAACCCCACACTGGGTGAGGGGGATCTAGCCCGCTTGCTACTTGGGCAAGGACGGGAAAACAACGCAGTTAACCTTTTCTCTAGCCCACACATGGTGGCTGCTAGCATTTCTTCCGTCACGTAAACGGGAATGGGTGGATCGGGGGCCGCCTCTGCCCCCAGCACCCCCAATGGCTCTTGTACTATGCCACTCGGTGTCCTGACTGGCGAGGGTGGGGCCGTAGAAGCCTGGCCCAAATCCTCTGACCCCGATGGAGACCCCTTTTGCTTTTTGGCACCTTTAGCAGCCTTGGCTGGTCCAGATCCCTTTGGAGCCATTGTACAACCTTGGGTCACCCCTATAGCCAACACCTGACTGTTGCAGCTAGGAGTAACCAATATGAGGGCAGGTATGAGGAAAAATGAAAAAGAACTAATTTCTCTCTTTTTCTTTTTTTTTTTTTTTTTTCAAAAAAATTTTCTTTTTTTTTTTTTTTTTACCCGCCTGGGAGGTGGCAATACTGAGGAAACCTGTGAGTATTGACACACCAATGCCCGTTAGCCGGAGTCCAAGGTAGACTCAGATACTGCTGGATCTAAGGCTGAGTCCCTTTAAGCAAAAAAACTTTTTTTTTTTTCTGGTCAATAGTGGACCTAAGTCCTAGACCTGAAGATCCACAAAACCGCCACTAGGTGTCCCTGTGTGGCCAAAAGACCCAGCTGCACGCTCTGTATCCTTTCTTCCTCTGCCTCCAGGAGGAAAGACCAGCCCGAGAGAAGTTTTCCCTTTATACAGACCCTGACGCTGCTGGCCCGCCCCCCCGACGCACGCCGACGCTATAAAAGGCGGCGTGCACGCGCGCGCGTATGCGCGCGCACACACTCGCGCACAATCGCGCGCACACACGCGCGCACGATCGCGCGCACCACGCTGAAACCACATGGAGGAAGCCGAGCAGAGGAACAACATGGACCAGCGTTATGCAGCACCAACAGACACCAGGTAAGCACTAATCTTATTGTAGTGCACACACAGCGAGGAAGCTGTCCCCTTGGGCTTCCTAAGAAACAGGAGTTTTTTACCAGCAATTTCCTCTTTAAAACATGTGGGGTTGCAGTATCAGTGTTAACAGGCAGACCTGGGGTGAGTAGCAAATATATAACTTACACAAGTATACATATATCTACATGTTATCTGGGTAAACATTAGTATCCCATCCTGCCTACACAGACATAGTGGAGATAGTGGCTGATGCACAAGCATACTGTTAGCCAACCCAGAACCCCCAGGGGGATACCTACTGTCGAACCAAGTCCCGCAGGTTCCCTCTTACCTGCTCCACGCCGCAGGGTATTGCAAAATGCAAGAGGCCCAATCTTCCCCCATCTCCGTGGGTATTGTCTTGGACCTTCAGGGACCGGGGTCCTGTGTTAAGGAACCCACACCCCTGGACCTATATAGCCTCCTGGCATCAGTAGCGTTTAGTTCTTGGAAGAGACTAAGGCACTGGAGCCCAGAATCCAGCCCTCCAAGGAGAGGCATTATAGGCAAAACCCCACTCCAGCAGGGCCCGGGTACCGTACATCTTGGCTCTGAAGCACTTCGGACGGATCCGGCTAGCTATCCTGGGTCCCGAGACCTCCGAGGGACAGCTAGACGTGACCAACACCTAAGACACTGGCGAAAAAACTAGAGCACTCTCAGTGGGAGGGGGTTATATAGGGAGGAACTTCCTGTGAAGTTGATTACACCAGTGTCCACACCTGAAGGTACCCATATAACCCATATGTAATGACTATGCGCTCTGTGTCCCGTGATGTACGATCAAGAAATTGTTTTTCAGGTCATGGGACTGTTCAAATTCATGTGTTAATGATCAGGGTTGCAAAACATGACAACAGAATTGAATGAACATGCACAATAGTTATCAAGAGTAATGTTTGACAGATTGGATAAAAATGTGTTTACAAATTAATAATTGATATGTTTGGCTACCTGGAGTTAGTATGGGGCTTAGGAAACACATATTTACTTTTTCTCCCTAAATTGAATGACACTGTCATAAAAACTAACTACAATTATAACCGTTTACCTTGTGTTTTATACTGTGTTAGTGGTGCTGCTGATTGACATCTCACTGATAAACGTCACTTTCACGCTTATCTCTTGTTAATTATTAACTCTGCTTTCAGGTTTGTCTGCATTCTTGTTAGTATAAAAAAAATTTTTTTTACTGCTTATAAATGTGTTTTTGAATGATAAGTACAGCTACATATGATATGATTTTTCTAAGGGCTTTGTAAAATGACTTTAAAGTAGGACTATGGCCTTGCACTAAAATGCATGTCTGTATTGCAGCACTATGCAATGCATTACAATCCGCCTGCAAGGTTCCACAAATACTTATTAGACCTGCTGGTAAAGTCCATCTAATGCATATTCCTGTGATAATGTGGCAACAATGCTGCAATGCTCCTGAATTGACAGTAGAATTGCCACTCATGTAGGCTGTGTCTGCTTGCACTACATTAGGATTAGAAGATGTTGCAGGTGTTGGGCATATGGTGCATTATGTGGCCTGTTGATTTGTTGACAAGCCTTATGTACCTTTTGATATGTCTCTGCCGAGAAGTAGGAGAATATTGACATTTCTATCGAGAGCTGGTATGCAGTCAGCTATGCCTCTCAAGTTAGAGTTATGAGAGGAAGCTGCAGGAGTAGGGATCTCCTCTGTGTTGGTTGAAATCTGCTGGCACTTGATGGGAGTGGAAAAAAATATTTCTACACTGCCATCCAGGGGAGCTATTGGAAGACCAGTGGCTTCCCTGTCTAAAATTTCTGTAATGCCAGCATAGATGTGCAGATTATATGTAAGGCATCTCCTGTTATTTTTAACAGGTCTAAAAGCTTTGATCTTGCAAGAGACCTGTTGTTATTACCATCTAGGACAGTATACAGTCTTTTCAGGATGACTCTTAAGATATGCATGAACTAAGCATATTTTGGCACAAAATTTGTCGGCAGTCTTTCTCCACAGACATCTGTGCATGTAGAAAAAACTGGGGCCTGAGGCAATGTTTGGGCTGTGCTCCCCCTGCCATGCTTTGCCTTGGGAGGGTTACCTGTGGATAGAGTGGAACTGTCTTGAAGTAGATGAAGTGTTTGCATGTGATCATCACTGTCACATTCTATGCACTTACAGTAGCCTTACAGTCTTTAATATGGTGTTCAGTGGAAGCTAAGCATTTGAAAAAAAAAAAAAAAATTGTAATGCTCTTCGCCTACTTGCAACGTTATTTTTTTTGAATACAATACATTTCCTAAGCAGGTGGGGTTTGTTATTTATGTAAGTTCAGGTAGACTGTCAGTCCTTTTCACAGATACCACTTGGACCGCTTTGGTCTCCATGTAAAATGTGTGAGCTTGCAAGCCTTGGGAAGGTGAACCAAGAGGGTTGGACTCCCTAAAGGAGCAGCTGCAAATCTCTTAATTAATTCTCAGAAGTAGGAAAGAAACGTTATTTTCTTCCTTGTACCTTGATTCAAGTGATGCCCATTTTTACTGCCAGGTAACTGAGGCTGGGTAGGTAGGTATCAGCTTTGGCAAGTTGAAGCTACAAAAGGTCACTGAACTCTTGAAAATTTAGATTGTCTTTGCTAGATATTTTGGGGAATGTAAGCAACCTTTTAAATAAAGCATTCTCAATGGCTTCTGGGCTGCTGAAGCCACGCTCAAGTCTGTCTTAAGCAGTGCTAAGAGCTGCAGCAGGATTGCCAATCTGAACAGCTTTGAGCCTTTTGATTTCAGCAGATTGAGGACCTAGCCACTTGATAAGCAGATCTAGTTCTTCTGTAGTTCTGACAGCCCCCTCGCATGGACGGGAGAGGAGAGAGTGCTGGTCTGCTCATCCTCCTCCCACCCCTCTCCTCATTATTCTGCCCTGCCTACACTCCAATCACTAGAAGTGCTGTTCCTCCGCAAAGAGGATGTGTGGGCAGGAAGTTTGTTGGCTTTGATCATCCAGCAAACTCCTTCTTTCTACAGACTTAGATGGTAAGGGGGATTCTGATGTAGGGGGGCTTGGAGGATATTACTCAAGAGTGCTAGAGATCACTACTAATTTAGCCCCTTTGATATTCTGTGCTTTCACTGCTGGCTGCTGAGGTTAAGAGACACACAACAATTGCCAAGGCAGAGCACTAGAGGTGTGGAGCCAGCACTCCTAGCTTTGTGCTTACAGCTCACAAAAGATTGATTTCAGCAAACATGGCCTTTTAACATAACACAGGGAGTGATGGCTCTGTACAGGCATGTTAATTTGCTCTGAAAGGGGACTTGTGGGTGAGAGGTCATTAGTACAATAAGTAGTTCCTGGTTTCTAATGACCTGGAACTACACCTAGGCAGCGCTTCAAAGCAAACACACAGACAACACGTCCTGTCATTAATTTATGCTTGTTCGTTATGTGCCAGTCTTATGTCTATACAATTGTTAATGTTTTTCTTCTTTGCTATCATCTACAGAGGATTGTTAGCAGAAAATTACACAGAGACCATATATCTGGATAATGGGACTCGAGTGACAACCAGCCCAGAGAATCAGGTACACAGGGAATTATATGTTCTGTATATGGACTCAGTGACTGTTCTATAATGAGATCTAGTGGTTTGTTTATAAATGATTGACCTTCTTGAGGATAGACTTTCACTATAAATTCAATACCCAATTTCCTTTAAGTTATCTCTCTACATATCCTGCAGCTCCCAGCCACTGTCAGCCTTACGCTACCTATAACAGATTAAAACGATTCCATTATTCCAGCATACAAACACCTACATTAATGAACGTGAATGGATCCTTGTACAGTTGCTCTATCAAAATTGGAAATGTACAACAATTTGATTTTATGGATTTGTAGAAAGCTGGAGTATTAGTGGAACAGTTGACCATGGCAGATTTCCTGCTTGATTTTGAAGATAAAATACCAGTTGGTTACTCAGGTATACAGAAATAGATTCTGCAAACCAGGGCCCTCCAATTACTAAAGTATCACTTTTGTATGAACTAACATTTTAAAGATGGGGCAGGGTTTTGTAACCTGCGCATAATGGCTCTGTAGTGTGCCCTTCTCATGCAATGCCTGTGCTCCTCCTTGTTATTCTGTCTTCACTGTTGACCACTTCTGTTGTTCCTCTGGGTCTGGCTTCCTCTAGGTCTGCCATATCCTGTTGGGCAGTCACTGATGACGTACACTTAGTTCAGTTTTTGGCATCTTACAGACTACTCTGCACATGTGTTACAGGCAGTATATAGAAAGTAAAATGTTGCTAGATGCAAGATGATAATGTTTTTTATCCGAATATAAAATGTACAGTATTTCTCTTCTGTCAAAAAACTGTAAATCTTAACAATTTTTTTTAATATTGGGACTTTAGTTTCAGTTGTGTATATTGCACACAAACTGTATTATTGGATTGTAATTTGTGTGGCCAACCTTAAATACAGAGTTCAAAGTAGGCCGTATATAGTGCCTGGACATCTCTGTGCTTCCCTACTATCCAAACCAAAGCAAAAACAAAACTTACTTTAGAGAGTCACAATATACATTTGGCAATATTTAATTAGGATGACAATCCTTAAAGCCTTGTACACACGTGCCAAATATCAGCCGAAATCAGCCATTGCAGTAGAAACGGACAGATTTTTCAGCCCATGTGTACAGCTGCTTGTCCAACAGAATCCAATCTCACAACTGGCTCCTATCAAATGAGCATGCTGGAAAACCAACAGCTGATCAGCATCAGATCAGTGCTTGCAGCCAATGGGTGCAAGCGCTGACTGGTGTGTTCTTGCTGGAAGCCTGCTGGATTGAACAAAAAAAAGAAACTTAACGTATGTACCAGGCTTTAATCCTACCTATGCTCAGTTTTCTATTATTCCTAAATCACTGTCACCTGAGACCATTTCTAGCCATTTTTATCAACATTTTTGTAAAGGTACCTGGGCATTCTCTATGTTGGTATACAATTTTTTTATTTTTTTTCTCTGGAAAAGTAGCAACTTTTGGGTAATGAGTTTTTGTGGGGTAAACAGTAATTGAGTTATGGATGTGTATATATCTGAGTGAAGAGTTCATCCAACAAACCAGAAAACATATGTTGGGATCCAGGGTAGAGATGAGCCCGATGTTCGTGTGGAACGTAAGTTCAACTTGAACATCGGGTGTTCGCCGTATAGTGAACAATTTGGGGTGTTAGAGGCAAATTAGAAAGCAGTGGAACACCCTTTAAAAGTCTATGGGAGAAACCAAAAGTGCAATTTTTAAAGGTTAATATGCAAGTTATTGTCATAAAGAGTTTGGGGACCTGAGGGGACATGTATCAATGCAATTTTTTTTTTTTTTAAACTGACGATTTTTCGGGAGCAGTGATTTTTTAATAATGCTTAAAGTGAAACAATAAAAGTGAAATATTCCTTTAAATATCATACCCGGGGGTGTCTATAGTATGCCTGTAAAGTAGCACATTTTTCCTTTGTTTAGAACATTCCTTGTACAAAATGATATCTCTAAAGGAAAAAAAGTAATTTAAAACTACTCACGGCTATAATGAATTGTTGGGTCCCATGGTGGCGTGTATCGTTGGGTTGTGGAAGGATTACATTACTGGAATTATTATTTATTTTTTATTAACCACTTGCATACTGGGCACTTACACCCCCCTTCTGCCCAGGTAAAATTTCAGCTTCCGGCACTGCGTCGCTTTAACTGACAATTGCGCGGTCGTGCGACGTGGCTCCCAAACAAAATTTACGTCCTTTTTTCCCCACAAGTAGAGCTTTCTTGTGGTGGTATTTGATCGCCTGTGCGATTTTTATTTTTTGCGCTATAAACAAAAAAGTGCGACAATTTTGAAGAAAAATACAATATTTTTTACTTGTTGCTATAATAAATATCCCAATTAAAAAAATAAACACATTTTTTTTTCTCAGTTTAGGGTGATACGTATTCTTCTACAGATTTTTGGTAAAAAAAAAAAAAAAAATCGCAATAAGCGACTGGTTTGCGCAACAGTTATAGCGCTTACAAAATAGGGGAGAGAATTATTATTTTTATTATTTTTTTTTTACTAGAAATGGCGGCGATCTGCGATTTTTTTTTTTTTTTTTTTTTTTTTTTTTTTTTGGTACTGCGACGTTATGGCGGACACATCGGACACTTTTGACACATTTTTGGCGCCATTCACATTTATACTGCGATCAGTGCTATAAATATGCACTAATTACAGTATAAATGTGACTGGCATTGAAGGGGTTAACACTAGGGGGTGAGGAAGGGGTTAAATGTGTATGCTAGGTGTGTTCTAACTGTGGGGGGAGGGGGGGTGACTGGGGGGGTGACCGATCTGTGTCCCTCTGTAGGAAGGAACACAGATCGGGCTCCTCCTCTCCAGAGACAGGACGCTGTCTCTGTGTAAAACGGCAATGAGAGATGATCTATGAGAGATCATCTCTCATTCGCCCACAGATCGCATCGCAAACTGCCGCTCTGATTGGCCGTTCGCCGCGACCTGTGATTGGCCGTGTCCAAGGAACACGGACAACACAGGGCTTCCCCGCAGCATGCTCTACAGCGCGCGCTGGGAACGCCTGAATGACATGCCGTCAAATGATGGCATGTTGGATATTCAGGCCCGCGCTGTTGCCGTCATCCGACGGTAGCGCGGGCCTGAAGTGGTTAAAGGACCCAAGCTGTGCATGTGTGTGTTTTTTTTTTCTCACATTTATTTATTTATTTTTTTATTTTGACGTGGAGTTCCTCTTAGGGTGTCTGGTATAGATTTTGAGGGGGACCCCTACGCAATTTTTTTATTTTCGATCGGGGTTCCCCTTAATATTCATACCAGACCCAAAGGGCCTGGTAATGGACTGGGGGGGGCATACCGTTTGCTTAGTTGGTTAGTTGCTCCAGAGTTTAGTAAATGAGGTAAATACCCAATCACAAAAAAAAAAGAATTTTGGCTTGAACATGATAGGATGATGGAACTCCCTAATTTCCAAAGCTCTGTAGCAACTGCACTTGCAAAAGTGCACAGTCTAGTTGCCTTTAGTAAATCAACCCCATTGTGTTAATAGTATTAGGAACATCATTCCAAAATCTGAATAATTTAGGACATCCTTATAGCATATTTATAATGATGCCTGCATCTCTCACATTATGTACATAGAGGACTACTCTATGGCCCCACTGGTGTAATCTCTAAGGAAAATAAGAAGTCCTATGTATGATAAAATGTGGAGTAAGCTTCTGAGTAAGAGAATTAACATTAAAAATAAGACCGTCAGAGACCCATATACAAATTTTGGATTGCTTCTGCAGAACGTGCCATAATTGCACATATTGGTAGAGAATGATATGCCTCAAAAGGTTTTTGAAATTCTGTTCCGAAAAAAAACATGGGATAAACCATATTTAAATATTGTGATCCTCGCGCTGTGATATATGTGCAAATTCAGTGAATAACCTAAATGGACTGCTGCTGGGATACACGGTGTGTATTCCTATGAAGTATGTTATATGTGTGCCCAGCGCTGTCTAAATATAGTATATTTTATATTAATATAATCCTCAAATTACAATAGTACATTTCCTTATACAAAGTAATCAAATAAGTTAATAAAATCCAAAAAAGAAAGATCAGGGCGGAGCGAAATGCATAAAGTGGGTGGATACTTTCTGTGACTACACGTCCGCTCTTTGGAATGCAGATCTTGGCTTTGATTTCCAGAACAGCAGCTTTGCATGCCTACATAGAGGAGTCTTGTAAGTGTGCAATTAAAAATGGAATTGTGCTATGGAGATCTTCTGGTTCTGCTTCCACATACACGTATGGAGAGCCTTTTAACCCATCTGTTTGAAATCCTAAGAAGGGAAAAAATGCAGCTATCCATTTACCACTGGAGGATTGCAAGCCCTTTTGTTTAACACATGTGCATAACCCACTACAAGTTGGTGAGTGAGGGAACATAAGGAGGGGAGCATGGCATGGCACTTTATTGACAGCATTATCACTGGAGAACACTAAGGACTTTAAAGGACTTCTTGATGCACAGAACACAAATTGATTGCATATGATCTTTATTTTTTTTAATTTTATTAACTGATTTATTTGATTACTTTGTATAAGGCAATTTACTATTGTATTTAGCTTGAGGATTATATTAATATAAAAGATACATATATTTAGACAGCGCTGGGCACACATATAATATGGGATAAACCGTGTTTTTTCCAAAATTCTAACCACTAATATAAGTATTGTTATTTTGTGGGGGAAAAAAAGTATTGTTGTCCCGAATTACAGCGTACTTGTGTACCCATAGTGCATTTTTTTTAACCTTCCTGGCGGTAATCCCGAGTATGGCTCGGGGTTAATTTTCAGTACCAAAAGCGGTAACCCCAAGCCACACTCGGGATTACACCATAGTAACCCTGTACTGTTACTTACCTTGTCCCTACGATCCCCCAATTTCCTCCCGCTGAACAGATCTTTGTGAACCACCAAACACCATCAATGGCTGTGAATGGAGCTGGATGTCATGCTGTTGGCGTTGTCAACCCAGGACGCCTGACTAGCCATCACTTTATGGACTACATCCCACCAAACGAGAAAAAGTCAGCACCTACAAGGATGTGCGTGGTTTGTTTCTTGAAGCGAGATGACAGTGGAAAAAAAATCTAAAAAGGAAACCAGGTTCCATTGTCCCGATTGTGACATTGTTTAAAAAATGTCATACCTGGGATGTTTACTAAACCAATATGCAGTGACTAGTAATACTGCACCCTTGTTTGGATAAATGTCAGTGTTTTTGGTTTGATTACATTATTAAGTAAAATGTATTATTACTATTATTATTATTATCATTATAATATATATATATATATATATTTTTTATTATTTATTATATTATAATTTATGATTTCGTGTTTCAAACATTATCATACCAGGATGTCTACAAGAATCTTGTTTGGACAAATTTATATGCATTATTCCTAAGAATTATAGGCCTACAATATACAATTGTACCGCTTTGACATTCAAAAATACTGAAATAATCAGACGGCCAGGGAACTTCATCGTTTTTTCCTGCCACATATTTATCATATTATGGGTTTCTAAAGACCTTAAATGTCTTATTAAATCTCTTGATCTCTTGCAGGATCACTGCTGCTACCAGGGATTTATAAAGCAGGATGTTGATTCTCGGGCCATTATCTGTACATGTGATGGACTTCGGTAAGATGTTAGAAAACACATAGATAATTCTATCCGGCTTTAATTGGCTTCCATGCTCTGTGCCTCTTACAATTACTTACAATTATAGATAATTATCTTTTATTAGAGCAAACATTAGCGCCTCAAGTCTGTTTTCTGTTCTTATATTTTGTTTGGAATACAACTGACCGCTGCACAGTATAGCGCTTTTATGATTAGTTCCACTTTATTAATGTATTGCACAATAAGTCCAAGAAAAGCGGAAACCAATTAATTTTAAAGGAGCACTGACCTCAAGTATGTCAGGTGTAGAGGATTACAAATGATGACATACATCAATAATGTTGCTGTGTACTTTATGAGCAAACTTAAGGTATCTACCTACTTCCCTTTCTCTTACTGCCTGTGTGGGATGACAATGTTGTCATACTATTCCCCCCCCCCCCCCATAATGTCACACAAATCTATGCCTCAAAACCATATATAGTATGTCAGCCACCTACAAATTAGGAAGAGGAAATTTTGATTACCACCATCATGTAGTATATCACCAAGCAACCACTGGACGCAAACAGTGGGTTAGAGTATAACTGTGGACCTTCAAAAGAATGTCTGATATGCCTAACATTCTTTGGGGACTGCCGTAAAGAAACCAACTCTAGGGACCTGACCTCAACTTTAAATGTATCAGCTCAGCTAAGTTTCTGTACGTGGAAAAAATAATTTAGGAGAAACCCTTGAACAGGCAGATTGGAAAACAAATTGGACTGCTACCTAGAAATGCTCACTTCATATAGTGACCCAAGAAAATGCATAATAACATTGCTTTCTTGCTGGTATATGATACCAGATTGTATAACCAATTTGTTTCTAGCATTTCCCCAACCTGTTTACAAGGTTGTAGAGAGCAAGATGCCTTTCCATACATTTGTTGGCACTGTCCCAAGGCCACTCTCTTCTGGATACGTGTATACAACATGCTCAGAACTGTCTTGAACATTACTCTTGCTCGTAATTCCTGAGAATCCCCTACTACAAGGGTCAAACCAGATCTCCCTAAATGTGTGTCGAAGTTGATGGAGTTTGCATTCTTGGCAGCTAGGTAAACACTTGCTTAAACATAGAAACCACCCACTATTAATTTTGCAGAAGTGAAACACAGAATGATGGGCATTATGGCTCACCCTTACTCAAGATCTTAACTTTATGACTGGAGTACAATATCCATGTGAACCTCGATCATTCCCAACTTTCTCTGTAGCTGCACTGTACAGCTTATATTTAGTTAAATGCCCAGCTGGACCCCATGGATTTCCCCTGTCAATTTCCCCTCATTATCAGCAATTCCCACCTTTTTTTATACATCCTTCTCTCTTCACCCTTCTTTCACATTTATTTTCTTTCTTTTCTTCCGCTCTCCACTGGTATACTGGTATACTGTGCAGTTCTATTAGGCATTGTCCAATAAAAAATTTCCTTTCCAATTAATACACATTGGTTCCATGATCCATCCAAGAAGAATTCCTGCATGGCTGTATGTTATTCTGTTTTAGACCCCGATAAACTTGAATTGCCATCCTAAGCTGTAATGTCCTCTGTTTTATAGTTGTTTTTTATCTCCCATACTTTGTACTTAATTTCTTTCGATTTGACAAGTGCACTTGTTTGCCTAACATCTACACTTTTTTCCATGTTGTTTAATCATTTTCAAACCCAAAAAACTTTTGTGAAACAGCTGTGGACATTTAAGTAGTGTATATTTGTAACAAGCAGTATATGACTGTTATCACTGACCTGTGTAGTTGCAGGTTCTGTGCAATACATTCACCCTGGAAGCACTGTCTTTGTATGAGCCAGCTCAGCTCCCCTGTTCCCACTTCCTGCAGTGACCAAGTAGAGTTCCACCCTTCTAATCTTAAGGCCCCTTTCACACTTGTATGACTTGTCCCATGACTTGGTACTGCAAAGTAGCGTGACAAGTTGTTTCCCATGATTTACAATGCCAACCATTCATATTAGTACGACTTCAAGTCGTGCTGACTTCAAAGTAGTCCCTGCCCTACTTTGATGCGAGTTCAGGTTTATAGACCTCGAGTCTCCCTTAAATTGTGGCAAAATCGTGGTAAAGCCACTGCAAAATAGTACGATGAAGTTGCAGTAGTGTGAAAGTGGCATTATTTTAAACACAATGCATATTCCTCAGGAGGGGGGAGCAGGGTGAGCTTTGCTGCAGAGAAAATGAATGACTTCTGTGCTGCTGTGAACTTAGTGGATGAATTGCTACATAGGCAGCAAATGCCTGTTTTAGAGCTCAGTTACTGCTGGCGAGGAACATATAAATGCTTGAGTACCCAAAGCCTAACCAAGGGGAATAAGACAAAAGAAGGGGAGCAAACAGGTAGAAGCATATGGACAGGAATACCTTTTAAAAATAATCTGATTTCTTTTACTGTCATTTCAGTGGTACCATTAATACTCGTAATCGCCGATTTGTAATTGAACCTCTCAATCAGACAGACGATGGAGGACATGTTATATATGAAGAAAAAGAGACCCCCAAAACCTGTGGTGTAACCAATACAACTTGGACAGAGGGACGGGTTTTTAAATCTTCCCGATCGGGTAACAATGCTGAGGTGTGGCATCCTATCATCCTCTAACATCTAATATGTTGTAGTAAAGAGAGCATAGGCATGCAAAATTATTACATTCTGTTACATACACCTACTATGGGAAGTGACAGCTTACAAAGGAAGGGTTGAGTGAAATTGAGAAATTTTGGTTTGCTGAAATGTTAGCATAAATCTGTACAATTTGACCATTTTGGCAAAATGTATTGGGGTCAATTAGGTTGGTTAAATTAAGGTGGTTTAAAAGGTACACTGGGTATTAAATGGCTGCTAAAGGTCAGGGGAGGTTCTTGCAACTATCCTGGACATGCTCTTATGCCAAAAAACAGCTCCTTGTTGACTGGGAAGAAGACATTAGATATCGAGGAGCAGAAACATAACCTTTAATAGAAATGAGTAAAAAAGTGATTTGTTTTTTAAACGTATTTTCTAATATTTTTTTATTCGACCCTGACTTTTTTAGGAAAACAGTTGCTTTCTAGGTGCACATCAAGTACACCTAAAAAGTAAAATTGTGGTAGGTGTAAGTCACATGGCTTCCTTTCTAAATAAAGTAAGGTTTCTGTTTATTAACAAAGCCATTCGATCACAATGATCTGACTAGCAGGATCATGATCACACACCATGTGCTGCTGTTTTTTTATTTATTTTTGTATTTTAATTTTTTTAGATTTTGTCTAAACCAGGGATGTCCAACTTGTGACTCACAGGCCGCATGCGGCCCAACACAAAACTGCAAGCTTACTTAAATTTTTTATTTTATTTATTTATTTATTTTTGTAAAAATGCACGCGGCCAAAGGACATTTTGACAGTGTCTCTTTACTGGACTTTTATAAGTTTTATCTTTGCAAAGAAACATATCCCACTCTACACAATCACGCCTTATTTATGTCATCAGTTTTCAGCAGTACCTATATTTGTGAGCAACTTTTTCCAAGAATGAAGCACGTGAATGGAAAAATTAAAACCAAAATATTTGAGCACCTTGAGAATTTATTGAGAAATGCTACTACATTCAGCCAACCACATAGTGATACATTAATCAAAAATATCCCACTAGTTTTATTTCGCCCTTTTTTACTTTTATAATAAAACATATTACAATACATAGTACATCTATGTCCGTGATCGTTCACTTGTGATCTGTCCGACCTTTTTCTGCTCATCAGCTATCCTTATTGTTATCGAATATACAAAAAAATTGTGAGCTACCAAAAATTTTAAAATGAAATAAAAAATATATAATATAAAAAAAATTATCAAACACATAGAACCAAAGTCCAATTGATAAAAAAACTCTATTATTGGATGAAGTCCAACTCCACATAAGATGATAATAAATAAGAATAAGTCCATAGAAATAATCACAGTTCTAAAGTGATAAGTGCTTCTAGGATAGGCTTTGCAGTGCACCCTACAGCAGTTCCCAGTCTTCACCGCAAAAGTGGGTCACACTCTCCCTCTGGGGTTCACACTCACCAAAAGGTATATAAACCAGAGCCTTGAATACAAATTCCTCTTAGTTAGACTTCCATATCTCTCCAGGGTCAGCAAGGGTTAATTTCATTCAAGGCACATCCAAAAACACAAAGGCACTAAATAGTGTAATCCTGCTTTAATAAAAGTACCCCAGTACAATATAAACACTTAATAAGAACATAAAGAATGAAAAGGGTTCACCGCTGTCCTCCGAACAAAGGGGTCGCGGGTATGCTGAAAGCACTGTGCTGTAGAGACCTTTCCTGGTTACGGTGTAGTCGGCAGTGGAACGCACTTCTCTTCCTTCCTGGTTACGCAGTCGTAGCCATGACTGGCGCGTTTCGTCACTCCCGACTTCAACAGAGGGCATATATTATATATATAATCTCCTCACCGTAAATATAACACATCACAAAATAATGTGCAAGTGCTCAATTATAATATAAGTAAAAAAAATCCAAAATCAAAGTGCAAATGCTCAATGTGTTTAAATACAGTCCTTAATAATATTCTGAACAAATGATGATGATAATAGTCCATGTAGCACTACCCCTGAAGGAGCTGCTGGTTTGATTTGGGTGGCACGTTACCTCTGATGCTCCACCGTATAGGGTAATAGATGAGAGCTGTAATAAAGTTAATGTCCACAATGTAGATGTATTTTTCTGTGCTTTATTACCCAACAGGGTAAAAATGGTAAAAGCACAGCACAGGACCACTTGGCAAGTTGCAGACCCAGTCTACCCACTGAGCATACAAGGTGGATTTCTTTCTCCAAACCAACGTGGTCCCGGAGCCAGGAACATGTGACCATACACACCCCAGCCAGGAGGGCCACAAACAGGGGTGGTGGGACGACTGCCCAGGTGGAATGGCGACAAAGACGACCCCAAACCAATGGTGTCTGCCTCCTACATACCCCTCCCCAGCACACACAGTGAGGCAAACAACCCTCCTGATTGGCTGCCAAAGAGTAGTATCCACACTACCCTGACTCTACTGCTGCCACACACACACACAGTACAGCCACAGCTGGTACAGAGGCCCTAAAATGAAGTCAATAAACATGGTCAGAGGCAACTAACTCTCTGGCCATCCTCTAAATTTACAGCAGCACCTGCTATGAAAGTAGCCAGGCGCTACATATATATATATATACAACAAAATCAGAATACTCTTTACAACAGCAAAAAAAAAAATCTCAAAACAACAACGCATACCTACTCCTAGCACATAGGTGGCAAATACAAGGCCTGCAGGCCGAATCCGGCCTTCCAGGCCTTTTAATGTTGCCCTCGCACCTCTCCTGCAGCTGCAGGAGAGCTCCAGCCTTCCTCCATTCCTACTCTAGACCCTTACTTTCTGCTTTCAAGCAATGCATCCACCTTCTTCCCAGCAGCAGCATAAGGAAAGGGGGGTGCATTGTGATGTAAGGGAGAGTGAGGGACTTAACTTCTGATGGTGGGGTGGCTCTTGACAGCTAATATAAAGGGGAGGGGATGCACTGGACATCTAATATTAGATACAACTGTCCCTTTTGAGGGCAATCATAATGCTGATGCGGCCCACAATGAAATTGAGTTTGACACCCCTGTCCTAGCACATGCCCACATATCTGTTTAAATATAATAAAATGTTATTTAAAAAATTCCAGGTCAAAAGGTTGGACGGCCCTTGTCTAAACCATTCAAACTTTGAGGCCGCGTACACACGATCAAATTTATCTGCTGAAACCGGTCCGACGGAGCAGACAGGGTTTTCCAGCAGACAAATTTTAAAGCATGCTTTAAAATCTGTCTGCTGGAAACCCGTCTGTCCGACATGTCCGCTGGTTAGTATGCCTAACCAGCGGACAAAAATCTCCCGCATGCGCCGAATGGATTTAACGCATGCGTGGAAGTATTTTACTTCCTGGAGTGGTGATGTGGCGGCGGCAAACGTCACCGCCACGTCACCGCGCTGTCTGTCCGCGGGGATTTTGGTTTGATCGTGTGTACACTGATCAAACCAAAATAGCCCAGCAGACATATCCGATGAAATCGGTCTGTGAGACCGTTTTCATCAGATAAATCTCATCGTGTGTACGCGGCCTGAGGCCTAATGTGAGCTGCTCACATAGTTGTATAAATGTTCCCTTACATTACGTTGTGCTATCCTTATAGTCTATTTATTTTTCCTTCTCTGCAGAAGCAAAAATTTATGAATTCTCAAAAGTATGTCCAGCTTTTCCTTGTGGCAGATAAGGCAATGGTAAGTAAAATGTGCTCCTGCATATAATGTACATGGTCATCTACTGTACGTGTAGAACTTCTCCTTAGAGCTTTGAATCGTTTGCATGCATAACACTTATAGGTTAGGCCTATGAAAACACTCGGGCACGGTTAACACTAATGCGATGACAGACATTGCATGTGATTGGCACCGCATTGCTGTGTAGTTCACATGCAATATCTGTGCGATGCAAATTCAGCCATACAAACTGTATGGCTGAATTTCCACTGCATTCGGACCAAACTCATGCAGGACCCCCCTTTTTTTTTTTTTTTTCTTTTTTTTTTATTGGTCCGCACCAGAATCGTATCGCATGGGTGTTCACACCCTTGCGATCCGATTCTGCAAATCGTGCTGCATTTTGCAAACTGATTGCGGAGTGTCATTAACATACATTTTGCAATACGTTTACATGAACAGGTGTGCAATTTAGATGCTGTACAGGGTTTGCAGTGAATTCACTGTGAATATGCACCGCATCTAGTGGGAACTGTGCCTATAAGTGGAACTTTTGTCCGAAAATTAAGTCCTGCTAGATCACTCGCCCCTTTTGCAGGTATAACTAATTAAAACATTAACAGTGTCTATACTTTTTAACCACTTGCCTACCGCAGTATTGTAAAATGATGGCGGCAGGCACCCTTCCTCCCTCGGGGCTGACGTCATATGATGTCTTTGTCTTCCCGGCATTATGGTGAGCACGTGTGCGCCTCATCAATGTTGCCCCGATGCGTGTCCCTGGCACCCGCAATTGCTCCATCACAGAGCAGGGACGTGGATCTGTATGTGTAAACACACAGATCCACGTCCTGTCAAGGGAGAGGAGAACTGATCGTATGTTCCTTGTATATAGTGTAGCATCACCCCCGAAAGGGCCGCTGGATTGAGGATGGGATCGGCAGATTAAGTTACCCTTGCTTGGTCTAGGGGTGCACCAGAAGCACTAAGTAGTAATTGAATGTCCAGACAGACAATAAAGATTTTCTCAATGCTTTAATTCCAGGCCAACATAGCCAAACATCAACTCGGTGAAGGAAGGACAGGTTGATGAGAAAGTAGAGGTTCTAGATGTCAGGCCTGGATACATGTACAGCAAATTAGCCCTTGAAAACACAAAATTTGCACGCGTCGCCACTCAATGCCTGAGTGGGTGAGATGTCTCCCCGACAGGTCCCTCTCCTTAAATGTTAGCTGGGAGGAACGGGTCTCTCTCACTGACCCGGCTCTAGGCCTCTGCCACAGGCCAATGAAATTTGGGTGATTCTAAGATGTCCGAATAGAGCAAATCCTCCCAGTAATTATCTCAGAATAGATCACCGGGTGACAGTAAAGCGTACCTGTCTATGCCCCGGGCGCCGGATCTTCTCCACGGCATCGGAACCCAGCAAGTCACTGGGGTCCCCTCAGTTGCATCTCTGGTTGAGACTCAGCAAGGTCTGAGGATTTGGCCAGGTGGGCCACGCCAGCAGGGTTAATGGATGTGCACACCACGAGGGTGGGTGCCACACCCCGAGTCCGGGACCCCGTGCAGAAGAAGCAAAAGAACCCTGAACACATGACCTCTATCACAGATATACCCCTCCCCAGCATGCCCAGCGGGAGAAACCTTCTCCAATTGGCTGCTGTGGAAGACTCCATCCGCTAGAAATCCCTCTGGCTCCCACTGCCGGCCAAGGATGAACTCACATCCCCAGAATGCAGTCCGAGCCAGTGGGCCTTTCCAGAATGACACAGGTCAATACCCTAAATAAATCACGACCGGGAGCAATGTAACTCTTCCAGTCTAGTTTTAGAATAGTGCCCATGCTAAACGCAAGGGGGAACTACAATAGGAACAACGATGGGTTTCCTCCTCTCATCAATCCCCTCACCCCACAGTTAGAATCACTTCCTAGGACACACAATTAACCCCTTGATCGCCCCCTAGTGTTAACCCCTTCCCTGGCAGTCACATTTGTACAGTACTCGTTGCATTTTTATAGCACTGATCGCTGTATAATTGTGAATGGTCCCAAAATAGTGTCAGATATGTCCGCCGCAATGTCACAGTTGTGATAAAAATCACAGTCCGCCACCATTAGTAGTAAAAAAAATAATAATAATAAAAATGACATAAATCTATCAACTATTTTGTAGACGCTATAACTTTTGCGCAAACCAATCCATATATGATTATTTCAATTTTTTTTTTTTTTTACCAAAAATATGTAGACTAATACATATCGGCCTAAACTGAGGAAATATATATATATATATATATATATATATATATATATATATATATATATATATATATATATATTTTTTTTTTTTAAATGGGATATTTATTATAGCAAAAAGTAAAAAAACATATTATTTTTCAAAATTGTCTGTCTCTTTTTTGTTTATATTTAATTTGGGTATAACGTTGCATGACCACACAATTGTCATTCAAAGTGTGATAGTGCTGAAAGCTGAAAATTGGCTTGGGTAGGAAGGGGTGAAAATGCCCAATATTGAAGTGGTTAAAATCCAGTAATACACTGTCTCACCCTGCTCAGCACATGCTCAGTTGTCTCCATTTTAGGCACTGCTGAGTATTTAGAAGTCAATCTGCTGACAGCCTTATTGTGGAAATACCTAAACATCCTATACTTTACACTACAGCCAAGGAAGCTGCTTCTGTTTGATCTGTAACTGCCCATGTAACCAGTAATGACACCAGCCATTTGATGGTTTGACAGTTTGGTTGAGGACACAATCAAATGTCACAATTTGCATTTTCAACATTCCAGGAATATAAAAAGTGTACTACAGCGCTAATTAAATAATTAATCCCAGGAACACCAAATAAAATGCCAAATAACACAGCTGCTATCCATGTGGTACCAAATCAAACAGTGAAAAAAATATTATTAATAATATAGGATGCGCTGATATTAACTTAATAGTGTAAATCATACAGACAAACAAAAATAAATCAGGGAGGAACAATCTCCATATTGTGTTTAAATACATGTGATTAGTCCTTAATCAAGTGCACAGTGAAGGCAGCAGCACGGATTCCATACAAGGAAAAACACATAAACGATGCCCTCCTTCACTAAGAGTGTGGATCCCAAACTGAGAATCAGGTGATCAGGCACTCGTAGCAGATGAATATGAAAAAAAGAGAAGAAGAAAAACCTCATTGCACAAACATCGGATAACGGGCGGATAATACGATCCAAAAACCATCAACAGATGCACTCACGGATCCCCGCTTAGTATAAGCATGAAACGCCACTCAGTGCGCTGTCTTCTCAACTCGATCCGATGGACTCGGATACGATCGTAGGCTCCTCCCTACGCGTTACGTCACGGGCACGCGACTTATTCATGGGTTGCTACGGTGATTGAGTATGGCTTATGTTTAAATAGCCTCCTCGGTGTCAGCGTGTCATCGGAGTGAGCAACAGGGAAAGGCAAACATCATTGGGGCTACAAAAACTTACACATAGTAGGTTCTATGTGAGCGCAAATGCAGATACACGGATATACAAAATTTTATACAAAATTTTAATACATATATCTAATTAAAAATTAAAAAGATTAAAACACTATTGATTTCCATTCCACATACCTAAATGCGCCCTCTAGTGGCTAGGTACTGAGCTGAGCATACATAACCATATATTATACTGAATACATTGATTAGAAATATATATAATAAAAATAAATAGTTATTAATACATGTAAAACTGCACTAATAATAAGCAACAATAATAGGACCATCACTAAGACCCAAAAGAAGATAAAAAATAGTCATAAAATTAATAATTAAGAAAATTACAAATAAACGAAGTCTAGAAATCAGAAATGAAACAATTAAGATCAAAATCAATATTCATATTAGCCACGGCCGATGTGGCATCACTGTATACTGTGATAAACCACCAGGAAGCCATTGGGGCAACGAAATGGGCACTGAATAACTTTGGTCAGCTCATATCTAAACAGAAACGCTTTATCCTAAGATGTTTGGCATATGGGCTACAGCACAATTACTTCTGGCACAAATCAGAGTATTACCGACAACTTAATGGCATTGGAATGGGTGCCAAATATGCACCAAGTGTTGCTAATGTTTTCATGTCAGAATGGGAGGAGTCATCTATATATGAGAATATGCCTGAACAGCTCCTACTGTACAGAAGATTTATAGATGATTGTATCATCATCTGGAAAGGTGATGAGAGCTCCCTAATACAATTTTTTGGAAAACTAAATAGTAATCAGAAAAATATTAAACTTACTTATACTATTAGCAACACAACCATTCAGTTCCTTGATCTGGAGATCACTATGGAAAATCAACAGTTGAAAACCAAAACTTACTTTAAGCCGGTCCAGAGAAACAGCTACATACCTGTAGACAGCTGTCACCATGATCCATGGTTAATTAATATACCCAAGGGGCAATTGTTAAGGATCCGAAGGAACTGCTCAGATCCGCAGGTATTTTTGGATCAAGCTAAAATGATCGGAACAAAATTTATTGATAAGGGTTACAATAAGGATTTCATTCAGGAACAAATTACTAAGGTATATGAAACCCCACGCACCTCCTTAGTACAAGACAAAGTAAAACAAAATAGGCTGGAATCTGAATTACCAATTATTTTAAATTATAACATGCAACATAAGCAACTTGAAGCCATTCTAAAAAAGCATTGGCCAATACTAAAAGCGGATAGGCAACTACAGGGAATTTTACCTAGCTATCCAAGGGTGGTATATAGAAGAGCTCCAACCCTAAGGGATCTGGTAGCGAAAAATATCCCTGACCCGCCAATGAGAAATAATTCACTTACCTTCTACCAGGGAAAGGGCTTCTTCCTGTGTAAACGGTGTTTTGCGTGCAGACATACCAATTTTAATGGACAAAAATGTTCTAAATTTATATCCACGGTTACTAAAAAGGAATATGACATAAAGGACCTGATTACCTGTAGGACTGAGGGGGTAGTTTATGTCTTGGAATGTTCCTGTTCGCTTCAGTATATTGGACGGACCAAGCGACCAATGTGGAAGCGTATCAGGGAGCATGTCCAAAATATTCAGAAGGCCTTCCCCAAACATAATGTGTCCCGACATTTTGATGTGTGTCATCATAAAAATCCCAGAGAAATGAAATTTTGGGCCATTGCCAAATACAACCCACATTGGAGAGGCAGTCATAAAATAAGGGAATTGAGCAAATCTGAGTCTCGCTGGATACATGAGATGCAAACTCTATCTCCCAATGGCCTGAATATTGATTTTGATCTTAATTGTTTCATTTCTGATTTCTAGACTTCGTTTATTTGTAATTTTCTTAATTATTAATTTTATGACTATTTTTTATCTTCTTTTGGGTCTTAGTGATGGTCCTATTATTGTTGCTTATTATTAGTGCAGTTTTACATGTATTAATAACTATTTATTTTTATTATATATATTTCTAATCAATGTATTCAGTATAATATATGGTTATGTATGCTCAGCTCAGTACCTAGCCACTAGAGGGCGCATTTAGGTATGTGGAATGGAAATCAATAGTGTTTTAATCTTTTTAATTTTTAATTAGATATATGTATTAAAATTTTGTATAAAATTTTGTATATCCGTGTATCTGCATTTGCGCTCACATAGAACCTACTATGTGTAAGTTTTTGTAGCCCCAATGATGTTTGCCTTTCCCTGTTGCTCACTCCGATGACACGCTGACACCGAGGAGGCTATTTAAACATAAGCCATACTCAATCACCGTAGCAACCCATGAATAAGTCGCGTGCCCGTGACGTAACGCGTAGGGAGGAGCCTACGATCGTATCCGAGTCCATCGGATCGAGTTGAGGAGACAGCGCACTGAGTGGCGTTTCATGCTTATACTAAGCGGGGATCCGTGAGTGCATCTGTTGATGGTTTTTGGATCGTATTATCCGCCCGTTATCCGATGTTTGTGCAATGAGGTTTTTCTTCTTCTCTTTTTTTCATATTCATCTGCTACGAGTGCCTGATCACCTGATTCTCAGTTTGGGATCCACACTCTTAGTGAAGGAGGGCATCGTTTATGTGTTTTTCCTTGTATGGAATCCGTGCTGCTGCCTTCACTGTGCACTTGATTAAGGACTAATCACATGTATTTAAACACAATATGGAGATTGTTCCTCCCTGATTTATTTTTGTTTGTCTGTATGATTTACACTATTAAGTTAATATCAGCACATCCTATATTATTAATAACATTCCAGGAATGTAACTGTTTTTGAAACCGATAAACAGGGCTGGACTGGGACAAAAATTTGGCCCTGGACTTCATCTCATCACTGGCCCACTTTGACAGGTCTCTCCCATGGCAGCCGGACAACTCCCGCACCCCCCCCCCCCCCCCCCCGGGCACCCAAGCCCCCTCTCCCCCTTCACTAGCCACTAGCTGTTTTACTTTATTAGAGTAGAAAGGCTGGTACTGGTACTCTTATAGGCAGAACCAGTGGGGAAGACATTATTTCACCCCGGGCAAAGAATAATTTTGGTGCCCCCCTTATAGGCCATAGCTGTTGAGTCAGCTGTCTGTCCCCTCCCCCATGCTCCTCTGTCCCCCTCTGCTCCTCTGGTCCTCCCCCTGCTTCTCTGTTCCCCCCAGGTGAGCTCTGTGGGGAAGGAGAGGAGGTGAGCACTGCAGGAAGGGAGAGACAAAGGAGCGGAGGGGGCGGCAGTCCGCTGTCATGGAAACCGGCCCACTGAGCCATCGGCCCGCCGGGAAACTCCCTGTAGTCCCAATGGCCAGTCCATCCCTGCCGATAAATCTATAGGCTTAGTTCCTATTTATGATTTACTGTTGTTCAGGGGCTTTGGACATTAGAAAAATGGCAACCTCCAGTAAAAGGAAACAGGAGCAATGCTGGAGGCAATTTACAACACACACACTCATTTTGGTAGCATAACAATGAACTTCTCTAATTTGTTACCATCTACAATTGTGTATATTTATAGTGGAACTTTACCCATAACTTTATTTTGATCAAGTTGTTATAGGTAAAGTTCCACTTTAGATATACACAATTGTAGATGATAACAAAATTAGAGAAGTTCATTGTTGACGTTTACATACACTTTATGAAAACTAGAGAACTAAAACGAAAAGTGTCTTAACAGTTCAGATTTTATAAATGAATATTTTGAGTAGCATACTGTAAATGCAAGAACACTATTTTTTTTCCAGTTCAGTCTTTGGACTCGAGATATTTTGGAAATGTCAAAGATTTAGCATAATACAAAGATGCCGAATATTCTGTATGTAGTACTTACAAAAGAACAGTAGGGGGCTCTAAATGCACATTTTCCTTTTTGTGTCTTGTTTTCATTTAGTGTCAAAAGTATAACCAAAGCAGTGAAGTCATCAAACAAAGATTTTTTCAGATGATGAATTATGTCAATGAGGTAAGTCCACATTCCTATAGCATTCTAACAGACTGTAGACATGTTGCAGCCTTTTAATTATAGTGTATTGTACATAAGTCTGTACTGATGTAGGTAATGAGAACTATTTGTCAAAATTAAATATATGAAAATGAAAATTAATCTAGACTAATAAAGTGGACTTTTGGCAGTACAAGTAACCAATGTAAAAAATCTATCAATATTTATTTATAAAAAACACATGTAAAGAAATTTGTATACACAAGTTTGTAAGACAGTATAGTGTCAGCATATGATACCCAGCACATATAGCAGTAATATTTCAGAAAATCTTATAATAGTACAAATATACTTATAACATGAGGACATGTAGCATCAAAGGGTACATATAGACTTAAAATTTTTGGAACTGGGTTCAATATGCGAAGTGGTAGATCCTGCTTTTACTCGACATGTTTCGCGTAAAAACGCTTCATCAGGAGCATAGAAGTCTAATAACAGACATACATGACATAAACAAAAAAACACATCAGAAGATGTCAATTAGTCAAACTAGTTTATACATAAAACAAATATACAAACCAAAAATAAAAAACACCATATTAAAAACTGACATTAGTTGTTGCTCGTATATAACACAATCTGCTGTACCCAACTAGTACATACATAACCAGATTGACTCCCACCCACAACTAATGTATGTATGAAAAATTCAATGTATGTTTATTGCAGCTACAGCTAAAATCAGGGCCAGATTTACCATTAGGGACAACAGGCATGCACCTATATTTATGTGTCACCTCCTCACTGACTATTTTACCCCAGAAATGATGTGCCAAAGTGTAGGGTGGGTAAGGCACAGTCAAATTCGTCTGAATGGGCCATGTTTGGCGACAGTACTGCCCACTGAACATGATGGAGGGGATCATTTTTGCCACAAAGCTTTGCACAGTGGCAGTGCACATATGCCATGGCTGTAGCACGTATACATGCCCACCCATTGCCTATGCAGCCTAAGATGGGCAATGGGGGGATAGTAAAAATGTAACTTACTCAAAGCATGTTTTTACACACACACACTCGAAGCGTAAAGGAGCCTTTAGAGTAGAAATTTGCACACTTTGTGGGGAATACATCAAATGGACACTAATATGGTTTCATTATTTTTTGTACCAATTCATGTAAAATTGCACTATATTTAGTTATGTATTCATTTACAGAAATTTGTTTTATGGTTTTGCACACTTTTTCAAGTTTATTTGCGTAGCTAATCACCAATGCAAAAGAGCATCTGTGTCTACACCAATACAATGTACTTCTTTGTCTGGCACCCACCTGCGGCTGACCTGTATACTAGGGGACATTTGTGCCCCTCACTGTCCATGTGTATGAACCCTGTATTGTAAATACGAGTTTAGTACAGGTATAACAAAACTTTTACTCACTCTCTCTTCTAGGTGTATAAGCCAATGGGAACATTTGTGGCGCTCGTTGGAATTGAATTCTGGAATAAAGGGGATATGTTTGAAGTCGCAACCTCAGCCTCCGTCGATCTTGACCGATTCTGTACATGGAGAAAGCAAGTTTTACTTCCAAGACAGTATCATGACAATGCCCAGTTTGTGACGTAAGCACCCCATCATTGTGTACCATACTACAAAGTTTTGGATACAGGGAATATTTTAAAGTGACCAAATCACTTCCAAAAAGACTTTAAAACAAAGCCCTGAATGTAAAAGAACAACTTTAATACTTTTTTTTTTTTAAATACTATTTAAATACTATTTATTAAGTTTTCGTGTGAAAAAAGGATTACATAACACAGCCTCTGGGCATATGTTAATACTTATCTGTCCTGCTGCCAGAGCCACCAACCTTTGCATAGCTACTGCAGACTGGAGAAACTCCGGCATCTGATACATCTTCTGAATCTGACATTTCATCCCCTCTGTGGTTCCTCCTTCCACCCCTAAGGCACTGCAGAAGGAACCATAGTGTGCAGCAGATGACACGGGCATCAAACACGCCTTAAAGTGTGCCAGATGCAGAAACTTCTTTGTCAGTGAAGTGAACAGCCTCAGATGATACACAGAGATTAACCAAATCTACCTGCATAGGTTTTATATGTATATCTGCTGTCTTCACATTTATACACTGTTTAGAAAGTTCAGATTTTGTTTGATTTTCTTTTCCTGGTTAACACAGAGTGTGATGTCTAGGCATACAGCCAAGATAGCGGAAATTGCTGATTGGAGGCAAGGCACACACCCCCTCTCCTCATAGGCAGAGACTCCCAGAGCTGTTTTGTAATGGGACCTGCTCTCTGCTAATCTATTTTATCAACCTCTTTTGACAAAAGATTCAGGCTGCTTTTGTCTAAAAAGTAAAAAAATATGTCAGGATTTATCAGGCTGATAATAGAGGAACCGTTCAGAAGAGAGCTATAAGACTCGGCTCATTGAAAAGAGATCACAAAATACTGCAGATAAATGTGCCCAGCTCAAATTTCATGAATCGGGTTTACATCCACTTTAATGCTTTTCAAAAGCAACAGGGTCCCATTAAATTGGAGCAAAGCTACAACTGACCATTAAAGAAGGATTCACAGCTGAAGCTGTAATCTACAGGGTGGGCCATTTATATGGATACACCTTAATAAAATGGGAATGGTTGGTGATATTAACATCCTGTTTGTGGCACATTAGTATATGTGAGTGGCCATTTTGAAGTCGGACATTTTGAATCCAACTTTTGTTTTTTCAATAGGAAGAGGGTCATGTGATACATCAAACTTATTGGGAATTTCACAAGAAAAAACAATGGTGTGCTTGGTTTTAACGTAACTTTATTCTTTCATGAGTTATTTACAAGTTTCTGACCACTTATAAAATGTGATTAATGTGCTGCCCATTGTGTTGGATTGTCAATGCAACCCTCTTCTCCCACTCTTCACACACTGGTAGCAACACCGCATTGAAATCTACTGCAATGACCCGGTTACTGCATTCACCAGACATCAACACAATTTCTATCCGCTCCGCACGTGTTAACTTTGGCGACATGTCAATGGCTGTAAACAAAGAACGCAGTAAGCGTGTCATTGCAGCAGATTTCAATGCGGTGTTGCTATCAGTGTGTGAAGAGCGGGAGAAGAGGGTTGCATTGACAATCCAACACAATGGGCAGCACATTGAACACATTATATAAGTGGTCAGAAACTATTAAATAACTTATGAAAGAATACAGTTACGTTAAAACCAAACACACCATTGTTTTTCTTGTGAAATTCCAATAAGTTTGATGTGTCACATGACCCTCTTCCTATTGAAAAAACAAAAGTTGGATTCAAAATGTCCGACTTCAAAATGGCCGCCATGGTCACCACCCATCTTGAAAAGTTTCCCCCCTCACATATACCAATGTGCCACAAACAGGAAGTTAATATCACCAACCATTCCCATGTTATTAAGGTGTATTCATATAAATGGCCCACCCTGTAGAAGGACTTTTTTTTGGTGATAAATTGTACCTGTTTTGTATAGTTATCAATGCAATGATTTTTTAAATTCCTTCATTGTTTTAGTGGAAACAATCATAATACATCAATTCGGAAGAAAGTTTTAAGCAATATGTGACCAGGACTTAGATTTTTTTTTTATGGCATAAATAGAGCAACAATGGAAATATAGACATGTCATGGGGAATTCTTCCATTCTTCATACTATCAAATAACAAGTACTAATTAATGACCAGCTTAAAACTGAACTCCATTAAGCAAATATTGTCTAAATACAAGGGCAATGGGGGGAGATTTACTAAAATTGTGCATGGTAGCCAATCAGCATCTAACTTCAACTTCTTCAATTAAGCTTTGACAATAAAATCTAGACGCTTCTATGCACAGCTGCACCAGATTTCGCACGCTTCAGTTTTAGTAGATTTAGTATTCTTACTTGAATCTTGGATTGTGTATTTATTCAAGATCTGTGCAGTAATCTAGTGTGAAATTTTGCTGCTCTCTCCCTGTGTAGGGTGACTGATCTGGTCTCCGCCCCCTCTTGTAGTTTTCTGCAGGCAGCCTGTAACCCCTCCCACAGCTCTACTGCCTGCACAATCTATGTACAGCACAGTAATGAT
Source organism: Rana kukunoris (assembly GCA_029574335.1). NCBI lineage: Eukaryota > Metazoa > Chordata > Amphibia > Anura > Ranidae > Rana > Rana kukunoris. The sequence continues at coordinate 471,757,843 of CM056051.1, read as the reverse complement.
AGCACTGCTAATTGTACAAGGTATCTGGGCTTGCAAAGGCATTTTGTGCACACAAAGTACTTTTTTGTATCCTTTGTGGCTACTGAGGAATATATCTGAATGAGTTTATGTGCCTACAGTTCAGCTTTAAGGTAAAAGTCCACTTTCCAGTAGGCATGTGCAGACTGGAATATTTTGTTTCGTTTTTCCGTTTTCGCCTGGAAAATTTTATTTAGTTACTCCCGAAAATCGTTTTGATTTATTTTGTTTTTCGTTGGGGAATAGCTTTCGTCCGAAAATTCAATAATACTTAGTTTCTGTCGAATGGTCAAAGAATATTCAACGGAACTTCGAAAATTTACGCTGAATCGTACATTAAAATGTACGAGTGCAGTATATCTTCTCCGTCGAATCTGCTTAGCACTTTCGATATACACCATAAGCCTTCTATTCTCTATAATGTCAAATCTATTTTTTCATAAATCGAAATCTATTCTCTGTAATGTCGAATTTATTATTTCTATAGTGTCGAATCTTTTCCCTATGATGTCGAATCTTTTCCCTATGATGTAAAATCTTTTCTTTATAATGTCGAAAAATACCGTATGTGTATGTATATCAGGTTCGATAGACAGATTGCTATTCATTCACTGTATTCAGTCAGCGTCGCATCTCTCTTTATCAAATTTTTACCGCAATGAAAACGAAAATAAAGCATTTTTCATGTCGGATCTTTCCGTTTTTCGTTTCTTGCGCTTTCGTTACCGTTTGTTAAAACGATAACGAAAACAGATTTTCGGACGAAAATGCATTCTAACGAAAACGAAGGCACATGTCTACTTTCCAGTAGTTCTTTGCATGTCCCACAGGAGAGTTTCTGCATTGCAGAGCGGCACACAGGCTTTCCTAAATCTCAGGCTTCTTCCAGGTGTGGATTCCCCCAGGTAGAGAGACAGTAATAGGCAACTTTCCAGAAAAAATGTTTGGGGATTCTATGGTAGCATGTATTCTTCGGAAACCATCATATGCAGAGTATTAGACCTTTGTTGAATAGATTATAACATTTATCTGAATGTGTGAAATTACGTATTCAAATTTCATATTTAAAATTGACCTGTTTGGGTTTGCAGGAGCACAGATTTTGATGGCCCCACAGTTGGTTTGGCCTTTGTGGGTACTATATGTTCTGAAACCCATTCTTGTGGCGTCATTCAGGTAAGCTGATATTTACATTATATTCTTTAAGCTGGATAAAAACAGAATGTGGCCAGTATGTTGGCCTTATACTGGTGGTTTTTAGCTCCCCACAATATACACTGAGAGCAGTATGGCTTTGATTTAGTGCCACACATACATGATGTGTACCCTGACCATGGCTACATGTGCCTAAAGTATTGGGCCTCATTCACACTGTAATGTCAAACCTGCATTTGGAGGACATTTCTAAATGCATATACTGTAAATGCAGGTAATGATTCTTCCTTGGTGCCATTTTACATTGTGTGTTTCGTTTAGCTGCATGTAGAGAAAATAGAATTCTGTAAATCCAGGCTCCAATTAGACACAACAAATGTGTGTACATGCAGATAAACACATGTAAATGTGACTAAACACTCAACTAAGCCTAGGTTCAAATTGGAGCGATTTGTCATGCGATTTGAGAGATGAAATCACATGACAAGTCGCATCTTATTGGCAGCAATGGCACTGTTCCAATTGGTGTGACACCGATTTTGCGGCGTCGCACCGATTTGCAAAGTAGTTCCTGCACTACTTTTGTCGATTTCAGGCGCGACTTCAATAGACATCTGTGTATAAAGCCACACAGATGTCCATAAATTAGCACCTGAAATCGTGCTGACCTTGCTACTTTGAAATCGTGCTACTTTAAGTGAAGTTCAAATTAGCATCAATGTGAACCAGGGCTCAATCTGTTTTTAAGTAAGAGTATCTAAACACAAGAAAAATCAGGGAGATGTAAGGCTCCGTGCATACTGTGATTTTTGGCCCCAATGCATGGAGTCCTGATGTTTAGTTGCAGGAGAAGGGCACAGGTGCATTGTCTAGCCCTGGAGCTGGTAGCATGCCAAGTTCTATGAGATGCTGACAGTTGTTGGGGCTGGACAGGGACAAATGCCCCCAAAAGACTTGAGACTTTTCGTTTTTCAAGCATTCGTCCCTGGGCACATATTGCCCCAAATGTTTGTACCGCTACATCCACCATCCAGCAATAACAGCTGTTACCTCTCATGGAGTTTGGCAGTTTGCAGGCAGCAAGGGGTGGATGAGGCACCTGCCCATTGCCTGTAGCTAAACGCCACAGCCTCATGCATCGGAGCTAGATTTGCATTTTTATATTGCCCAAATTACTTTTCTAAACGCAGGAGTGCCAGTGTAAATGAGGTCTTCAATTAAATACAGGCATACCCCACTTTTGAGTACACAATGGGACTTATTTACTATCGCTGGAGAGTGCAAAATCAGGCTCACTTATGCATAGAAACCAGTGAGCTTTTAACCACAGCTTTTTCAATTAAGCCTGGTAATAAAACCTGGAGGCTCATTGGTTTCTATGCAAAAGTGAGCCTGATTTTGCAATCTACAGTGATAGTAAATAAACCCCATTGTGTACTTGAAAGTGGGGTATGCTTGCATGTGCCATTGTGTATTGACAATATCAAAAAATATATACAGTACTGCGCTCATTTATTAAAAAAACATCAAGCGACAACTAAAAATTTTATACAAACACTAAATAAGGAAAAAAGGAATCCAAAGTGCAAAATAATATCCAAAGTGCAAATTGATCCACAGCATCACTCCTTTCTGAAAATTATTTTGCACTTTGGAATTATTATTTATTTGTATTTTTTACATTTTATTACATTTATGGTGGTTCACTATATCACTACATCAACTTTTCATAGACTAGTTTATATATAGCATATAGATTGATATCCATTCACTTTTTATTTATACTTTTGTACTTGGGTCCTATGACCCTTATTATATATTGTCCACCGTGCTGGCTCAGCTAGCTCACCACCTATTTTTACTAGCGCAGCTTTTCCTTTTTTCCATTGTGTATTGACAGCTGTAGCCATGGCAAACAGCAGTAGGGTTGATTTACTAAAACTGGAGAGTAAAATCTGGTGCAGATTGGCATAGAAACCAATCAGATTCCAGGTTCTTTTGTCAAAGCTTATTTGAAGAAGCTGAAGTCAGAAGCTGATTACACAGCTCCGCCAGATTTTGCACACTCCAGTTTTAATAAATCTACCCCTATGCGTAAATGACCTAATATTTAAGTCTGCCCTGATTGGTTCAGAAAGCAAAGATATTATCATTCAATTTTCAATTACAGTGTATGTGAAAGCAAAAAATAGATAAAAAAATGCAGTACATTTCTACAATACATGCACGTTTACCCATGTGGTATCACTTTAAAGCAGGGGTGCCCAACCTTTTGAAGTGCGAGGGCCACTTCAGCGACTTGGCTGGTCGCGGGGCACAATAAACAGAGTGGGCGGATATGCAGAGCGGACACAGCCCACTAGACTAAGGGTGACCAGACATCCCTGGTTTCAGGGGACAGTCCCCGGATTGAGGACACTGTCCCTGGACCAGGTCTGTCCCCGGTTTTGTCCCCGGGTTGGATTTGAACAGGGACTGGGGCAATTTCAAAGACAGTCAGTGCAGAATAAAAAAGAAATCAGAATTACACACCTCCACTCAGCCGCTCCTACTAGCTTGGGGGGGGGGATGATTTTTTTTTCCATTATCTATGCCCCTTTCTGATCATGTTCTGGTCGGAGCGGAGGGAATATTTCTTCAGGTGCATGCCCCCCTTCGGCTCCACTTCTGTTCTTCTGCCTTAGCTCAAGTCCCGGCCAGCCACCTGCTTGCCTATCTCCTTGCCTTCCCTGGTGCAGGGATCTGGCTCTGCACCCCACCCAGTAGTAGCCGGGGCCAGGAGAGTGAGACTTGACAGGCTGTGAGGCGGGCGGCGACGGGAAGAGAGTCGCTAATTGCTGCCGTTACTAGTAAAAAAAAAAATATGTCCCCAGATTTCATTTAAAAAATCTGGTCACCTTACACTAGACTTTTTTTAACAGATCAGACACAAGTCGGTTTAAATCTGCCACTCCTTAGAGGTGAATGGAGGGTCCAATTGGGTCGGACTGACCCTGTGAAAGGGACCCAAGGCTGCTTTCACACTGATGCGCTGCAGTTTACCAATGCAGTGTACCTTTGGCTTTTCTGCATCTTGCAGTAGACTTCTATTATATTCTGCAGGTTTTGTGCGTTTTCAGAAAGCTCACCAAACTCGCAGGTAATAACAGAAGTCTATGGCTCAATGCAGGTAACCCACAGGTGTGCTGCTCTGCATCTGCGGGTCAGTTTGAAAGCAGCCCAGTAACTACTGCAGAACAGATATGCCCATGTATACACTGTGATTTTAGTAATAAACTGACCTTTAATAACAGTATTCTATTCTATATCATCCTAGAGCAGGAGGTTGAGGGCCACATCAGAGGGCTCCGCGGGCCACCGGTTGGGTACCCCTGCTTTATAGACTCTGCAAGTATCAAAAATACCCGCTGATCTGTCAGAAATCATGCACTCAGCTACTCGTTTCTTTTTTTTTGTGGGCTGACAACACAGCATTGTGTCAGCTCTGCCCAGTTTTTTTTTTAGCTAAACTATGTAACCATTGTATTCAACTTCAAAACATAGGAATTAATAGACTTATACCTTTAAGATGAGAACTGGGAGGGCTCTGAATTTCTGACACGTTCAACAGAAAAAACGATATACCAAAACACTATCAATGGCAAAAGGAAGCAACTAAAAAAAAGTTGATTGTTAGAGCCGGTTCACACAGACACAGGCACGACCGCCTGACAAGTCACGCTCCGTTTTATATAATGGAAGCGACGACTTAGAAAAAGGTTCCTGTACTATTTTGGGATGACATCAGGGCGACTTGCATTGACTTCAATAAAGAAGTCATTTTGCAAGTCACCTCTGAAGTCGTGGGCAGATCGTCTTGCAGAGTCGCTCAGCAAGTCATGCTGCCCCAGTGTGAACCAGCTCTAAGGGTTTGCATAGTCTTTAAGATTGTCCCAAGCGCCATCTTCTCACTCTTCTAAAATGTTTCCTGTTTTTACTCTCTCACTTGCTTCCAGGATCACAGCAACGTCGCCATATCTGTCGGTGCCACAATTGCCCATGAAATGGGACACAACCTGGGGATGAATCATGACACCCGCTCCTGCGATTGTTCTGCTGATTCCTGTATCATGTCGCCTACTCTGAGGTGGGTTCATCTACTCCATACAGTATTTTTATAAACTCATCAATCTCTTTCAGGTGCACCAAATCTAATTTTCATCTATCCATTTTTTTTTCTAATACGATCAGGAAACAAATGTACATATTTGATTGTTTGCTAAGGAGAATATTTCTACATCACCCACTGTGTCACTTAAAGGGGTTGTAAATCAGTGGCGGCTGGTGCTCAAAATTTTTGGGGGGACGCAAACGAAAAAAAAGATTGCAGCCTCACTGTGCCCATCAAATGCAACCACTGTGCCATGCCATCAAACGCAGCCACTGTGCCATCAATTGTCACCTCTGTTCCATATCATCAAATGCAGCCACTGTGCCATCAATTCGCACCACTGTGCCATGCCATCAAATGCAGTCATTGTGCCATGCCATCAAACGCAGCCACTGTGCCATCAATTCGCACCACTGTGCCATGCCATCAAACGCAGCACTGTGCCATGCCATCAAACGCAGCCACTGTGCCATGCCATCAAACGCAGCCACTGTGCCATGCCATCAAACGCAGCCACTGTGCCATGCCATCAAACGCAGCCACTGTGCCATGCCATCAAACGCAGCCACTGTGCCATGCCATCAAACGCAGCCACTGTGCCATGCCATCAAATGCAGTCACTGTGCCATGCCATCAAACGCAGCCACTGTGTCGCACCATGCCATGCCATTAAACGCAGCCACTGTGCCATGCCATCAAACGCAGCCACTGTGCCATGCCATCAAACGCAGCCACTGTGCCATGCCATCAAACGCAGCCACTGTGCCATGCCATCAAACGCAGCACTGTGCCATGTCATTCAAACGCAGCCACTGTGCCATGTCATCAAACGCAGCACTGTGCCATGTCATCAAACGCAGCCACTGTGCCATGCCATCAAACGCAGCCACTGTGCCATGCCATCAAACGCAGCCACTGTGCCATGCCATCAAACGCAGCCACTGTGCCATGCCATCAAACGCAGCCACTGTGCCATGCCATCAAACGCAGCCACTGTGCCATGCCATCAAATGCAGTCACTGTGCCATGCCATAAAACACAGCCACTGTGCCATCAAATGCAGTCACTGTGCCATGCCATAAAACACAGCCACTGTGCCATCAATTCGCACCACTGTGCCATGCCATTAAACGCAGCCACTGTGCCATGTCATCAAACACAGCCACTGTGCCCTTTAATTGTCACCACTGTGCCCTTTAATTGTCCCCGCTGTGCCAATTGTCCCCACTGTGGCAATTGTCCCCACTGTGCCCATTGTCCTCACTGTGCCTATTGTCCCCACTGTGCCTATTGTCGCCACTGTGCCCTTTAATTGTCGCCACTGTGCCCATTCATGCCGCTGTGCCAATTGTCCCTATTGTCGCCACTGTGCCTATTGTCGCCACTGTTGATTTGCTCTTTAATTGTTGCCACTGTGCCCATTCATCCCCACTGTGGCAATTGTCCCCACTGTGCCAATTGTCACCACTGTGCCCATTGATGTTGCCGCTGTGCCCTATAAAGTGACCCCCCCGCCCGGCATCCACTTCCCACGATGTCTTCTCCCGCCCTCTGACTGACCAGCGTCTCAGCCAACCAGGTTACCTATAGCCAGAACCGGCCAACCTGATTGGCTGAGACGCCTGTCAGTCTTATCCAAAGAATGCACCCCTGTGCGTTCTGAGGATAAGCTTCTGGGACCCGAGGGCTGTACTTGGAAAGCCTATCAGTGCCACTGGGTCTGATAGGCACTTCCAAACAGGCCAACCAGCTGCCATTATTCAGATGGCCGGACATGAGCACCGACCATCTGAATAGAACAGCAGCAGCAGGGATAATAACATAGATTCATGCATTGCACAAATCTGTTATTAGACTCAGTGGCGGTGACAGCCAGAGGGGGCAGCGCTCCAGCGCCCTCTATGGACGAACCACCACTGTTGTAAACCCTAATGTTTTTTCACATTAAAGGGGTTGTAAATGTTTGTTTTTTATTTTCTAAATAGGTTCATTTAAGCCTGTGCATTGTTGGTTCACTTAAACCTTTTCCTTCGATTTCCCTTCTAAAGGTTTTTTTGGCTGAAATTCGCACTTCCTGTTACTCCTAAGTAAGCTTGCCACCATCATCCGAGCCGTTCTGGCTGGGGGATGGTCAGTGTGCTTGCCTCCTCCCTTGGGAATACATCCCTGTGGGGAGACGCTCTGAACCCAAGGGAGGGGAGAGCACGCTGACTATCCCCCCGCCAGAACAGCTCGGATGATACTGGAAAGCTTACCGAGGACTGTGCCATGCCATCAAACGCAGCCACTGTGCCATGCCATCAAACGCAGCCACTGTGCCATGCCATCAAACGCAGCCACTGTGCCATGCCATCAAACGCAGCCACTGTGCCATGCCATCAAACGCAGCACTGTGCCATGCCATCAAACGCAGCACTGTGCCTGTCAAACGCAGCCATGCCATGCCATCAAACGCAGCACTGTGCCTGCCATCAAACGCAGCCACTGTGCCATCATCAAACGCAGCCACTGTGCCTGCCATCAAACGCAGCCACTGTGCCATGCCATCAAACGCAGCCACTGTGCCATGCCATCAAACGCAGCCACTGTGCCATGCCATCAAACGCAGCCACTGTGCCATGCCATCAAACGCAGCCACTGTCAAACGCAGCCATGCCATCAAACGCAGCCACTGTGCCATGCCATCAAACGCAGCCACTGTGCCATGCCATCAAACGCAGCCACTGTGCCATGCCATCAAACGCAGCCACTGTGCCATGCCATCAAACGCAGCCACTGTGCCATGCCATCAAACGCAGCCACTGTGCCATGCCATCAAACGCAGCCACTGTGCCATGCCATCAAACGCAGCCACTGTGCCATGCCATCAAACGCAGCCACTGTGCCATGCCATCAAACGCAGCCACTGTGCCATGCCATCAAACGCAGCCACTGTGCCATGCCATCAAACGCAGCCACTGTGCCATGCCATCAAATGCAGCCATCAATTCACTGTGCCTGCCATTAAACGCAGCCACTGTGCCATCGCACCACTGTGCCATGCCATCAAACGCAGCCACTGTGCCATCAATTCGCACCACTGTGCCATGCCATCACGCAGCCACGCCATCAGCCACTGTGCCATGCCATCAAACGCAGCCACTGTGCCATGCCATCAAACGCAGCCACTGTGCCATGCCATCAAACGCAGCCACTGTGCCATGCCATCAAACGCAGCCACTGTGCCATGCCATCAAATGCAGTCACTGTGCCATGCCATAAAACACAGCCACTGTGCCATCAATTCGCACCACTGTGCCATGCCATTAAACGCAGCCACTGTGCCATCAATTCGCACCACTGTGCCATGCCATCAAACGCAGCCACTGTGCCATGCCATCAAACGCAGCACTGTGCCATGTCATCAAACGCAGCCACTGTGCCATGCCATCAAACGCAGCCACTGTGCCATGCCATCAAACGCAGCCACTGTGCCATGCCATCAAACGCAGCCACTGTGCCATGCCATCAAACGCAGCCACTGTGCCATGCCATCAAATGCAGTCACTGTGCCATGCCATAAAACACAGCCACTGTGCCATCAAATGCAGTCACTGTGCCATGCCATAAAACACAGCCACTGTGCCATCAATTCGCACCACTGTGCCATGCCATTAAACGCAGCCACTGTGCCATGTCATCAAACACAGCCACTGTGCCCTTTAATTGTCACCACTGTGCCCTTTAATTGTCCCCGCTGTGCCAATTGTCCCCACTGTGGCAATTGTCCCCACTGTGCCCATTGTCCCCACTGTGCCCATTGTCCCCACTGTGCCTATTGTCGCCACTGTGCCTATTGTCGCCACTGTGCCCATTCATGCCGCTGTGCCAATTGTCCATATTGTCGCCACTGTGCCTATTGTCGCCACTGTTGATTTGCTCTTTAATTGTTGCCACTGTGCCCATTCATCCCCACTGTGGCAATTGTCCCCACTGTGCCAATTGTCACCACTGTGCCCATTGATGTTGCCGCTGTGCCCTATAAAGTGACCCCCCCGCCCGGCATCCACTTCCCACGATGTCTTCTCCCGCCCTCGATGACTGACCAGCGTCTCAGCCAACCAGGTTACCTATAGCCAGAACCGGCCAACCTGATTGGCTGAGACGCCTGTCAGTCTTATCCAAAGAATGCACCCCTGTGCGTTCTGAGGATAAGCTTCTGGGACCCGAGGGCTGTACTTGGAAAGCCTATCAGTGCCACTGGGTCTGATAGGCACTTCCAAACAGGCCAACCAGCTGCCATTATTCAGATGGCCGGACATGAGCACCGACCATCTGAATAGAACAGCAGCAGCAGGGATAATAACATAGATTCATGCATTGCACAAATCTGTTATTAGACTCAGTGGCGGTGACAGCCAGAGGGGGCGGCGCTCCAGCGCCCTCTATGGACGAACCACCACTGTTGTAAACCCTAATGTTTTTTCACATTAAAGGGGTTGTAAATGTTTGTTTTTTATTTTCTAAATAGGTTCATTTAAGCCTGTGCATTGTTGGTTCACTTAAACCTTTTCCTTCGATTTCCCTTCTAAAGGTTTTTTTGGCTGAAATTCGCACTTCCTGTTTCTCCTAAGTAAGCTTGCCACCATCATCCGAGCCGTTCTGGCTGGGGGATGGTCAGTGTGCTTGCCTCCTCCCTTGGGAATACATCCCTGTGGGGAGACGCTCTGAACCCAAGGGAGGGGAGAGCACGCTGACTATCCCCCCGCCAGAACAGCTCGGATGATACTGGAAAGCTTACCGAGGAGAAAAAGGAAGTGAGAAATTCAGACAAAGAAAAAAACATTTAGAAGGGAAATGGAAGAAAAAGTTAAGTGAACCAACAATGCACTGGCTTAAAGGAACCCATTTAGAAAATAAAAAAACAAACCTTTACAGCCCCTTTAATGCATCCTCTGCATTACCTGACCTCCTCGTTCCTTGGGTGGAGACGCGCTCTTCCTCTCTGCCCAGGGTTCTCGGCTCTTGATTGGATAAATTGATAGCAGCTGTCAATCAAATACAATGACCTGGGGGTGGGGCCAAGTCTGGTCTTTATGTGTCTATGCACGCATATGCTGGACTCGGGAGTGAGATTCTCATAAGGTGTTTACCGATGCAAGGAGGAGCGCGGGGGACCCCAGAAGATGGGGGGGTTGGGGCCACACTTTGCAAAACGAACTGCACATTGGAGGTAAGTATGATGATATGTTTGTTGTTTAAAAAAAAAAAAAAAAACATAGGTTTACAATTACTTTAAAGCTGAACCCCAAGCCAATATAAAATGCAGCGATAAAAGCACCTTTGTACTTTAGGGCAAACAGTTAAAGTGCCTGAATTCAACTTGGTGTCAGACATTTCCAATCTACTATACAGCAAAGCTTTAATTGGTAGAGGGAGAGGAAACCAAAAGGGCCAATCTGTTGTATGCTGATTGGAGGAGAGATCACAATGACAGATAGATGAGCTCATTAGCTTCTCTTTTCATTGTCCAGTCACACACTGGGGAAAGGACAAGACCTGTAGGAGCTATTTAACCACTTGAGATCCGCCCCACGTCTAAAGACGGATTTTTTTTGAAGATGGATATCTCGGTAATGGCAGCAGCTGCTGCCACATCCAAGATAGCCATCTCTTCGTGGGGCGGACCTGTTAACGATAACGGCGGTCGCGGCAGAGGCAATCGGGTGCTCTTGCTGGCTGTCCGGGGATGCGACTGAGGGAAAAAATGTCCCTCAGCCGTCCCCATACCTCTGCTGGGCGGAAGTGACGTTAAAACGTAATTTCCGCCCAGCGTCTTAGTGCCCTTTCACACGGAGAAGTCCGTTTTGCGGTCCGCTCCGTGTGTCCGTCGGCTCAGCGGGGGGTCTGTCCGTTTGCATCCGATCCGTTCCACCGGACGGAAGAAAAATAGGGTTTTCTTCCGTCCGCAAAACGGATCCAGGCGGACGCGGATCTTAGGCGGACGTTAGTGGATCCGCTCCCATAGGGGCCCATTACAAGTCCGTTAACGGACTTGTAATTAGCGGACAGTTCGTCCGCTCGTGTGAAAGGGCCCTTAAAGAGACATTTATTTTGTTTACATTTTTTCCTTTTTTTTTTCTTTTGCATTTAAGCCTGAATATGAGATCTGAGGTCTTTTTGACCCCAGATCTCATATTTAAGAGGACCTGTCATGCTTTTTTCTATTACAAGGGATGTTTACATTCCTTGTAATAGGAATAAAAGTGATAATTTTTTTTTTTTCAGTGTTAAAAATTATAAAATAAATAAAAATAAAAACGAAAACCAAAAAAATATTTTTTTAAAGTGCCCCGTCCCGACGAGCTCGCGCGCAGAAGCAAACGCATAAGCGAGTAGCGCCCGCATATGAAAACGGTGTTCAAAGCCCTAGACCTCCTCTGTATCTCAAAAAATGCAACCTGTAGAATTTTTTAAACGTCGCCTATCGAGATGGCATGGGGTAAAAGTTTGACGCCATGCCACGAGCGGGCGCAATTTTTAAGCGTGACATGTTGGATATCATTTTACTCAGCGTAACATTATCTTTCACAATATATAAAAAAATTGGGCCAAATTTATTGTTGTATTATTTTTTAATTCAAGAAAGTGAATTTTTTCCAAAAAAAGTGCGCTTGTAAGACCGCTGCGCAAATACGGTGAGAGAAAAAGTATTGTAATGACCGCCATTTTATTCTCTATGGTGTTAGAAAAAAAATATATAATGTTTGGGGGTTTTAAATAATTTTCTAGCAAAAAAAACTGTTTTAGTCTCGTAAGCACCGAATCTGAAAAACAGGCTCGGGGCTCAAGTGGTTAAAGGAGAAGTTTGGCCAAGGCTCTTCACTGTGTTAAGTTGGGGGAATGCCTCCCACAGCGCTGTTGTGTTCTGCCAGTAGGGGGCGTCCAGGCCAGCAGAGCACAATGATTGCTGCTAACGGCTATAATCGCCGGCAGTAATTAAATGCAAAATAATTTGACAGTTGATCAATGGATTTTAAGGCTTCTGGAGTGCATTTTGAAGTGTGGGACATCAACCACTACTGTTGCTGTCACATAAAGGAAGGCTTTAGAATCCCTGTTCAGAACTGCCTTGTGGGAAGATACTGTATACTTCACTTAGTTGCGAGGGAGCCAGGCAATATGGTTTTTATGTTCTTGTGTAAGTACCATTGTACCTTATGGAGGACACACTGTCAGAATCAGGGGGTTATTTTTCTTAGTGTTGGGGTAACAAAAATTTTGGGGAATGCCCATCTTTAAATCAAGCATCACCCATGACAGTAAATTACTAAAGGGACCTGATCGTCATCATTTTCTCTCCATACAGCTATAACACCCCCTATCTCTTCAGTTCCTGCAGTCTTACAAACTTCCGGGAGTTCATTTATGACCGGATGCCTACTTGTATGCAAACTGAGCCATTAAAAGAGTTTATTAAGTCCCCTTCTTTTTGTGGCAACAAATTCACAGAGCTGGGAGAGGACTGTGACTGCGGCAATGAAAAGGTAATTATCTGGTTGAATATCTGGTTGGTATTAAATGTGATTCTCTTTTTTTTTTTTGTATATTGTAAACTTGCAAAAATACCTTTTTATTGGTAAGATGTGCTCAAGTTGAAAAGTAAATTCTTGTAAAAAAAAAAAAAAAAAATCAAAAATGTGTTTATTAAGAAATTAGCTAATGGCTACAGGATAAATAGTATACTTCAGAATATAAAATTGTGTAAAAAGGTTCAGTTATATAGTTGAGATAAAGTTTCCTTGTTAAGTATACATATGTGTGTAGCGCCCCTGTACTTCCAAGTACGCATGCTATTTAAATGTAGTGGGAAAGATCGGAGTGTAAACTTACTCTGATCCTAATTATGATTGTTTAGTGCTCTTTGTTCCAGCTTGGCTGTGCTGTGGGCCGCGCCCTGTGTGTTATGGCCTACCCACCCGGACGTGGGTGCTATGTGGAGTTCCTGGTTCCGAAGCCAAGCTGGTCCGGAACATTTTGAATACCATGGGGACCCAGTGACTTACTGGGTGCCCACCATCGAAGATCCCAAGCGAGTTATGCTGTTTGGTGGGGAGTCAGTCTGAGGAGAGCCCGGAGGCAGGCAATCCAATAGGGCCTAGACAATCCATCGGGGATCGAGGTACTGTACACTGAGGGATTGTTTCCTCTCTGTCAGTGCCCTGGCGACATTAAGGGAAGACTCAAGAGAACCTTTACTCAGGAGGAATACCTCGGGTTCAACACTCAGGAAAGGCCGGTGGCCGGGGCGCTTTCCTGACGGTCATTCAGAAGAGCCTGTGGCAGAGGCGTCCTTCTCAAGTTCGAGTGATACTCTAGGTGCCAGGTCTGTGAGAGAGGCCTGTCCAGGTACGCTATTCCCAATCAAGTTGGAGTGGCGTAGAGAGACTAATTATTTGTCGGAAGCAGGACTGCTTCAATATCCAAAGCCTGAGTCTGCTATTCTTCCTCAACCTTTGTCTATCTTTCCTATCACTTGTTTTGACTGTTTTTACCTGGCTGGGTAATAAAGATCACTGATAAAGAGACTTCCTATGTTGCGGACATTACTTCATTGCCACTGTGTTCACCATTAACCCTAGACACTTCACCAGAGCCATGAGGTAACATGCCATCCCAATCTAACCAGCGGCTCCTGCAGGGGTGAGCGCTACACATGTATTTGTGTATGGATCCTTAGTGTGTGCTGCTAAATCTTTTGTCTCCAAAAAGTGCAGCTATATGTCCCTTCCTTCTTAGGCCACGTACACACAATCAAATCTATCTGCTGGAAACAGTCTGACAGACCATCTCAGCAGACAGATTCGATCGTGTGTACGGGAAGACAGACAGATTTTTCCAGCAGACAGATTTTAAAGCATGCTTTAAAAACTGTCTGCTGGGAACCCGTCGGACCGATATGTCTGCTGGTTAGTACACTAACCAGCGGACATATCTGCCCGCACATGCGTCGAATGGATTCGACGCATGCGCGGATGTGTTCTACTTCCTGGTGCGGTGACGTGGCGGCGTCAACGTCACCGCCACATCACCGCCACATCACCGCCACGTCACCGCGCTGTCTGCTGGCGGGGATTTTGGTTTGATCGTGTGTACAGCGACCAAACCAAAACAGCCAACAGACAAATCTGATCAAATCGGTCTGTCCGACCGATTTGAGCAGATTTATTTGGTCGTGTGTACACGGCCTCATGAACAGGCTGACTTAAAGAGGAACTGCAATCTGCTCACATAATTTGTAATAAAAATATCTTTGCCATTCTGAAGCTTTCCTCTAACCACTTTGCATATTATTTTATATATACCATGATTCTGTACTTGCCAAATATGCTGTAAAAATCTCCCTCCACTGAGTCTGGCTGCAACCCTTTTAACTGTGGGCAGCTGAACTACTGCCTGTTCACTTCCTGGATTTACACAGAGACACATATACAGCTCTGCAGCTCTCATTGATTGGCCCTCTTATGACATGGATGGAAAGTTGAAATAATGACTGAAGGTAATATGATTAAAGTTGCATGGCAAAAAAGTAGCAGGCATGGGTGCATTCATTATTAGGGTAGAGAGCTCCATAATTTTTGGTTAACATGGATCTGTCTGACCTGTGTGTGACTGCCCAGGGGTCTGCTAATACTTTTATAACTAGAAGGAACTGTTGTTGTTTAGCTTTGGTCATATCTATATGTTGCTGGTTGTTTTGCAGGAATGTACCAATCCTTGCTGTGACGCTGCTACCTGCAAATTCAAAAATAAAGCCCAATGTGCAGATGGAGAATGTTGTGAGAATTGCAAGGTAAGTGGAATATAGAGCAGGGATCTCCAAACTATGACCCCCAACTGTTGTGGAACTACAATTCCCATGAGACATTGTAAAGTTCTGATATTCACAGACATGACTAGGCATGATGGGAATTGTAGTTCCTGAACAACTGGGAAACCCTGATAGAGGATAGGAAAATGTAAGCTATTACATGTTTCCTCCCCATTCTAAAGTTAGCATAGAGGGAACAATCCCAGCATCTGTACTACTGCACCTCCCAGCACCCCAGACACTGCCCTATTCTGCCAGCAATCCTGCCAGTGCATACTTCATCCCTGCTTCCCCTTGTCACCTTTGTCAGGAATGTGGATAGGGGACAAGAGACTAAAACCTCAGTTACTGGGGTCTCTACCCACTTCCTTCTCCCAGTACTGCCTGTAAGGACTAGTCCAATATTTCCATTTTCCTAGCCTATGGGGGTGCTTTTGCTTGAGAAGCCATGTAACTTCCTATTGCAGCTCAATAAACCAAGACAAATATTGAGAGTCAGGGTGCTATAGGTCCTACAGCAGCTTCATGAATCCATACCTCCCAACCGCCCTGGATTTCGCGGTAAGTCCCGCGATTGGTGGTAATTCCCATGATCAGGCCTGGAGTCCCGCGATCCCACAGTACCCCCCCTCCCCCCGAGTTGCTGTAAATCCAGCGGTCCCGTGATCTCCTCCCGCTCAACAACTCCGATCCGCGGACCCCCCCCCCCCGCTCAGCAACTCAGATCCCAAACCCCCCGCTCAACAACACAGATCCCACGGAAACCCACCCCCGCTCAACAACCCCACCCCCGCACATGGCATACTTTTGCTGATAGGTGTCCCTCATTCCCACCTCAAAAAGTTGGGAGGTATGATGAATCAGATCCATCCATATTGGTATATGGCATAGGCGTGCACACAGGATGTGCCAGGTGTGCCCAGGCACACCCAAATCATCCCGTGCAGCATAGATTCCCCCTACTGCCCTAGCCCTCCCCCCACACAGCACCTCTGACTTCCCGCATCTCCTCTCCCGCCAGCTGTTGATGTGGGAATGTTTTCAGGGTGAGTGAGGGAAGAAGAGGATAAATATGTAATTTACTGACCCCTTCTCATTGTGAATGAACAGCGTGAGTGTGTTTGTGGTTGCACACCCTAAGCCTTTGGCTGTGCACACTTATGGTAGTTGGGCTCTCTATTTTCTAAGTAGAGCTGGGTACTTTCCAAGCTATAATGAAGTAAGCGAGAGTCACACAATGGTTAAAGTTTTACTTTTTCTCCTTTTTCATATTTTATTCTTAAAAGTGGGAAGTTAAAGTTTGTGAAACATTTGTTCAAAAACTATTAAAGGAGGCAATCGTAATTGTCTTTACCAACACCTCTTTGGCCAGTAGTGTTGCTCACGAATATTCGTATTGCGAATATTCGGCTCGAATATGGCATATTCGAGTATTCGCGATATATTCCGAATTTCGCGGTGAATATTCGCTATTTCGAATATTCGTATTTTTTCAATTTTTTTTTAGAACAGATCACATCCTAGAGATCCCCATCGACGTCTAAAAGCATTGCTGGTATGATTAGAGACCTTGGGCCGAGTAGCTGCAGCGATCATTTTATATTGCCGAAAAATCGCAATGCGATTATTCGGCAATAGCGATATCGCGCGATTATTTTCGCAATATTGTTTTTAGCTAAAATAACACATATATTCGATTTCAGAGTGTTACTGTCGAAATTCCGCAATCAATTTCTCATTCGCATTTTTGCGAAATTACGATAAAATATCAAGAATATTCTGAGCCAATCAGAGTGCTCCTTCCGCATTTGCCGAATATTCGCAATTATTTTGTATTGTAATATATCACGAATATTCTGAGCCAATCAGAGTGCTCCTTCCGCATTTGCCGAATATTCGCAATTATTTTGTATTGTAATATATCACGAATATTCTGAGCCAATCAGAGTGCTCCATTCCGCATTTCTCGAAATTTCGCAATTATTTTGTATTATAAAATATCACGAATATTCTGAGCCAATCAGAGTGCTCCTTCCGCATTTGCCGAATATTCGCAATTATTTTGTATTGTAATATATCACGAATATTCTGAGCCAATCAGAGTGCTCCATTCCGCATTTCTCGAAATTTCGCAATTATTTTGTATTATAAAATATCACGAATATTCTGAGCCAATCAGAGTGCTCCTTCCGCATTTCTCGAAATTTCATTCGCATTCGCAATTCGCATTCGCAATCATTTCATTTCCAAAAAATATCACGAATATTCGTATTTAGCGAATATATCTCGAATATTCGACTATATATTCGAGATATATCGCGAAATCGAATATGGCATATTCTGCTCAACACTATTGGCCAGCAGAGCAATGATTAAAATGATTGCCCTCTTTCTAAGGCTGGTTTCACACTATTGTGAATTGGTTGTGTGTTTCCTCGCATCCATTTTGCATGTCAGGAGATTGTGACTGTCTCTCTATGGAGCCGGTTCACACCTCCCCGGGATGGCTGCGGAGCGAATTCTGTGCATCTTCTGGTCCTCTCAGGTGCCATTTCGGACCTGAAACGATGAACCAGGAAGCACCGGACCCCTGCTGTGAGCTACTCCACACAGCAA